>VXBJ01007861.1:101510-120718 GCA_013400055.1 Nycticryphes semicollaris
TTTTTTTATGGTCCTCTTGCAGTAATTCCCTGGAGAGGGAGAATGGGTAGGCATGTGAAGAAAGGGCTTGAGGCTTTTGGTCAGTAAAGTACTGTAGTATATCATGTGGTGATGTGGTATGTGTATATATATAAAGACATACTGTATTATATTATGTCCATATTTAATATGTCCATATTTTAGTTCAGTTTTTCTTTTCTGGTCTCATGCTCTATTGATCTGTAGGACATTGTAGGACTTTCGGTGAAATACTTGATACACTGTAAGCCACAGAAACGAAACCGGCTGAAAAATGGAGTGGATTGTATAACATTTTGATTTTAATAGATATTTAAAGCTACACTCACTGTATTTGAAGGTAAAGCTACTGGGTGGAGAATGTGATAATGTAATAAAGAACAATCTTTGAGCTACCTTCCCAAAACAGATGTGAAATGATTAACTTATTTAATTAGCAAGAATCCAGGGTAAGATTTATCTTGCCTAACTTGTGATTTTAAAAGTTAGCTGGCCTTTCCTGTCACAGGAGAGGAATAGGCTGGATGAACTGTGCCTCTTTGGCGTCTCCACAGGGCAGTGTATCAAAATGGTGTCTGTTTTTCCACTGACTGTGGAGTGGGTTTAGGTGCTCAGATTCCATATCGGTGTATAAACTGGAAGACGTGAATCCTACTCCCAGTTTCCAAAATGGGAGTTTTGTTTTCTGTTTCTGAAGGTCGTTTCAGTTTAGATTCTTTGCATACTGAGGCTGTGTCATTCACTGGCATGAATTTGCATTCACAAGAGATACCTCTTTGTCATTTTAGATTTCCAGCTTGAGGTTGGTGTGCTTGAGGCGATTTTCTGATGAAGTACATCCTGGTAACTGGTGGTGTCATCTCGGGCATTGGCAAAGGGATCATTGCAAGCAGCATTGGCACCATACTGAAATCATGTGGTCTACGTGTCACTGCAATCAAAATTGATCCTTACATAAACATAGATGCTGGAACCTTTTCACCATATGAACATGGTATGAAGGGCAGTGCTGTTCTCTTTTGCGTAAATATTTATATTTACAGTAATGTGGTGGGTTTTTTGGTTTGGGGTGTTTGTTGGGTTTTTTGTGGTTTTTTTGTGTTTTTTTTTTTTTTTTTAAAAAAAAAAACACAACCCAATATAAAATAAAATAGTATGGTAGTTATTAGTAATTTTATCACCTATTTGGTAATGCAGATCTGCTCCTCACTGTGTTCTCAAGGGTCTTGTATGCTCTAAGTAAGGAGAGGAGAAGCCTGCTTGCTGAAGATACTTTTATGAATAAATGCTTCCTTCCTATAAAGTACAACTTTGTTGTGAAAAATCCTAGCTTTAGGCCTTGTTCAGACAATGCTATCTTCAGTTCAACTTGATTTAAAAAAAAAAAAAAGGAATAGTACTAGAAAACCTTTTTTTGAAATTTCTTGGTGGTTACTTGTGAATGCTGTTAACTGGATGTCATCTGTCAATGTCTCAAGTGTGCCTTCATGGGAGGTAGATTAAGTTCCCATTTTAGACAATGAGGATTGAGTCAAAACCATCAGTGAAGCTCAGAGAGCCAACTAATGATACCATGTTAAAGTAGATGCTTAGTTTGGTTGGTTAAGTCTCTAAGCTACATTGGTTGTATTGACTACGTTGCTGATGAGCTACAAGACATTTGGACATGCGTTTATAATTTTGAGTGTTCCTTCAGCTGTCTTGTTTAAAAACAATGGTTTTCAAAGTTCCAGTGCACCTTCAGCTAATAGACATTTCTAATTCTTTTTATTTGTTGGATTTTTGTCTGCTTACTTTTTGGAACTGGAGATAAACATGTTTATCTCCTGAATTGAAAAAAGGCCACTTTTCTTTTTAAGTGAAGGAAGGGCACAACACATCAGACCTCTCTTGGAAATTAATCC
The DNA here is from genome assembly GCA_013400055.1 of Nycticryphes semicollaris. Taxonomy (NCBI): domain Eukaryota; kingdom Metazoa; phylum Chordata; class Aves; order Charadriiformes; family Rostratulidae; genus Nycticryphes; species Nycticryphes semicollaris. Next base: position 103,433 of record VXBJ01007861.1, read on the forward strand.
GGTAGTCCTGCACTTTCAGAAATGCTTCTGGTGCTGCTTAGGCGGTTGACCAGGGAAGTTACACATTTGCCTTTGCTGGTTAGATTCCTGTCGTGACTTGAGATTGTGAAGATGTATGCCTTTCATGGATCAGGTACAGGGGAGAGGGAATACTATGGGATGTAATTCCAACACAGTTATTTCTTTCCTCTGCTGAAGAGTTTCCCGCTGCTTGCAAAGAAACACTGGCTGACTGGGTCGTAAGTACAAATTCACACAAGCCAGAATGGCATGCCTCTTTTGTTAACAGTTTGTCAGAGATGTGATAGAGTCAAAAGATTTTAATTTGATGATTTCCAGTTAACTAGAGAGGGGGGTTTTAATAATGTATTTATTTATTCATTCTTCCAAGGCCTGCTTATGAGAAGACACTCTGTGTCTGTTGGCTTAAATGATAACTTAGTACAGAGGAGGTACTCTGTGATTTACAGGATCAGGCATAAATCTTCTACCCTGTTATATACATCGTGGTGATTTTGTTAAACTGTTAATTGGACTGTTGTGTCTTGCTGTGATACATATTTCTGTAGTCTACACTACAGAATTCTTCAGGGCGATTGTTTTTTCTTTTTAAATTGTGCATTAGTCCTGTAACTTGTTTAGTTGTGGATTCATTGGATCATTTTTTGCTTTTTCTGCTTCACATGAAGATCTAACAACTTTAGTTCCTTCAGAAGTTGACTATATTCAGACTTTAGAGACTCTTTAGAGGACTAAGAAAGTCTGGACCTGAAGGATATTTTCATTAGATTTTTCAGGGTCAGAAATAACCCCCTCTGGGCACATACTGAACCAAATACACAAGGAGAAACAACCAAATAAGAAACAGTGATTTCTTTTGAAGAAGCACTTATATTCATCATAACTTGACTCCTGATCCAAGACTTAATCATTAAGGTCAACATCACAAATTTATAGTGAAACATTTTCAATGTGTAATAATTAATGCATATAATAGCATAATGTTATAATAATGTTATAATTGTTGCTGATTTATGATTCCTGGAGATTGTTTTCTTCTAATGAAGGATTGTATCATGCTCTTGAAACGCTGGTTAAGTATTTTTAAGTCACATAAATAAATATGTTGGCAATGTAAGGAATTTATTTGCAAACCTGTATGTGGCTGAGGGATAGGCTTTCACTATAAAAGTAATGACTCGGATGTTAAGTCTGATTAAATATTAATCATTAAGTCACACAGAATGACAACGCAGATTGATTTGCAGCATTTGCTTTATTGCTATGTCATTGTGATGTGTCATTTGAAAAAAGCATTTCTTCAATTTTAAGATAAGTTTGAGGTATTCCTGCTATTTAATAATTTCTGATTATTTTATTGCCTTTCTGTGTGTTTTCACTTTCTTTTTGCAGGTGAAGTTTTTGTATTAAATGATGGTGGAGAAGTTGACTTAGATTTGGGAAATTATGAGAGATTTTTGGACATCAATCTCTATAAAGATAACAACATCACCACTGGAAAGATATATCAGCATGTCATTAATAAAGAAAGACATGGTGATTACCTGGGAAAAACCGTTCAAGGTGATATTTTAAATTCTGTCCAATAGTAGTCTATTCAGTCTTCACAAAAGAGTGATCCTTATGATCACTTGGATGCTCTTTACTACATCGTATTCCTTTCTCCTTCCCAAGAGATACGGACATATTCCTGTGATTTTGGGCTTCTGGGTTCAAAGAAAGGAGGAATAGAAAAAGGAGCTAATAGTTTCTTTCTGACTTCCTGTGAATTTTCTCCCTATTTCATGCAAAAACTGGCATATTGGCCTAATGTGAGATATGCTTGCCTTCTTTGACTTTGTCTTGTAGTCGTTCCACACATCACTGATGCAGTTCAGGAATGGGTCATGAATCAGGCGAAAGTTCCGGTGGATGATGACAGAAAAGAGCCACAAATTTGTGTAATTGAGGCAAGTATGGAACCTTTTAGGATATATATCTGCAGTGAACACAAAGAACTAGCTTGCTTTCTCTTTGCTACTTAATGTAAAAAGGTTAGTCTGAAGTTTTATGGAGAGCAGCAATGCAAAGATGTGGTGTATATTCTTTGATTTGTTCTGAGGATGATAGGCATCATTATCCTTGCAGCTTCTTTTACTTGACTAAATCCTTTCTAGAATACTGCTGAAACTGAGCTGCTTAAGAGTTTATTAATCTAAAAAATTAAAGCAGCCAGTCACTGTAATGTGAAGTATCTATTCCAAGATACAGACATTTGAATGGAGATTTATATGGTTAATAGCGTTGAGAAAATCTATGTAATACCTGAAATCTCCAATGGTCTGTAGGAGAGTCTATAATGTTCTAGCTTTCCCCATGGCTTCAAAAGTCCATCTTGTTGCTCGCAGCCATGTTTAAAGGAATATATTTGAACACTGTATAAGCTCATTTCCCACTTTCTGGTGTTATTTTTAAGATCTTTTGAGGCAACTTTGTTAATTACATGGCCTGATGATGTTCTGCATAATGGAAATAATGAGTTTTACCCACCCTTAGCAGGGCATTGAGACAACTGGAAGAAAGGCAGTCAGTAATTGCTATTATTACTAATACAGAGGGAAATACAGAAAAAAACATACCTGAGAATTTGACAGAATAATAATTTAATACCAGAAGTGACCACTGTAATCAATAGTGTCATAAACCGTGTGACCCAGGTCACAGAATTGCTCAGTATTTTTTGTGCGGAAGAATCTGCCTTGATTAAAATATACTTACTGGCATAGCTATACATCTTTTTTATGATGTGCACAGTGAGAATCAAACAAGTGTAAGTTTAAAACAAGTGTAAAACCAGTAAATATAGAAGTTGCAGAAGAACATTAATAAATGATGGGCTTATCATCAAACTTAATTTTCTGCTTCCTCCATGTAAGGGAGTTTTTTGTTACAGCTCCAGCCAGGTAAAAATGTTTTTCTTCAGTAGTTCAGTGATAGCTGTAATGTTTTGCCGTGGTGTAATCCTGAAGGAGACAGAGTGAATATGGGAATCACATATAAAGTAGTTGTCTGAAGTTTTCCTGGTACTGGGTGAACACAAATATGCAATTCTGTCAAAAGCCACTTGGTGGCACAGAAAGATCATTGTGAAAAACAACTAGTTCATAAGACTAACATGCTAAACACTTGTTGATTGCTTAGTCTACTACAGTCAAGACCTCTAATTTTTGTCTTTATAAATAAGCTTTATCATGGACTTAGTCCTGGGGTTTTGTTTGCTAATAAATATTTAGAGTCTTTTATAATGTGAAATATTATTTCATGTTGTCTATATGGTATTTATTGATGTTGGAAAGCTATGATAATATTGCTAAATGTCTGTATCTTGTTGGTCACAGCTGTTGATTAATCTGACATACAGGAAAATAGTTTTTCTGCACAACAACTTTCCCATCAGCTTAATTGTTGATTACTTTTTCACCACTTTGAAGGCAGTGTGGAAGCATGTATTACTTAGTAGATTATGTATTCAGTAGTTTATGTATTTGGTGCAAAGTGAATATAACAAAACTAGGAAATGGTTTTATATTTTTCACAGAAAACAAGTCACACAGAATAGATGAGGGTTCTCTGCAGAGCATGCCTGAAAATTTCAATTGTCAGGGTTTTTTTTTTTTAAGATAAAAATTTCAGAAAACTTGTTGAGTATGTAAGAGGTAGATAACTCTTTCTTTTGTTTATGCTTTCTGCCTCTCTGACATCTCCAAGTTTTCTTTTTCAGCTGGGTGGAACCATTGGAGATATTGAAGGAATGCCATTTGTTGAAGCATTTAGACAGTTTCAGTTCAAAGCAAAAAGAGAGAACTTCTGTAATATCCATGTTAGTCTAGTTCCACAGGTAAGTTATTAAAATTAATTCTTTATTGGGGCTTTATATTTATTTTCTTCTCATATTGCCCCTTTCATGCTGGAGGGTTTTGGAGACAGAGATATGAAACCCAGCCACATTGGGGTAAATAAAGGCCATGATGATTACTTTATTGATGTGAGAATCTGTTTTAATATTCTAAGTTACCAAAAAACCCCCACCCTGTTATCAATACCAATTTATCTAGAAGGTTAAATACAGTTGTGCTTTGCACTGAAAGGTGCTGGTACGTTATGAAACCAGTAAGAAAGGCACTCAACACTGTAAGGTATTGTTTAAAATTCTATTTGTTAGAGCTAACACTGTAAGGAGAGAATGGTATAAAGGACCTTAGGTCGCTCCAGGTTGTGGGAACCCCAGGTGGGCATTAAATGCCCTGATGAGCAGCAAGCTGGGCAGACCACATCCATAGAAGTCTCCCCTTTCACTTGTTTCAGCTACTAGATGATTTTATGAAATCACTGTGTCATTTTTACTGTCAAACGGAAAGGATGCAGTCAGGAGAACTTCTCCCTGCATCCCAAGGTAAAGGCAAGGCCACGCTGGGGCTGTAATGGCGTGGGAACTTCTTGCAGGCTCCTCTGTTATGAAGAGCTGGGTGAGTTTGTCCTGCGGCCAAGGGATATGTGCACCTTTGGCCTGGGTGACTGCTGTGGTTCACTAACTCCTCCATATGCATTGGTCTTTCAAATACCAAGCTTTTGTACAGGGCTAAAAGTATTTTTCCATTTCAGACTGGGTTTGACTTCTCAAGTAAGTTTTCTTTTTATTTTAAAAGGTAAGTATTCATTACAGAGGTTTTTGGTAAGCAAAGGTTGCTAATGATGGTATGATTGTGTTTTGTAGAGATAAAAAGAGAATTGTTAACCACTGCAGCTATCAATTAGATGATTGATCAGCGATCAGTGGGGTTGATTCTGTGTATTTGAGAACAAAATTATTCACTACAGCTGATTATTTCCAAGGACAGTCATTGAAGGGTTTGTGCTATGTTGGACATTCACCTTTTGTTAGGAAAGTCCAGTCAATTATATTTAAACTTTTCTTCTGTAAGAAAAAACAAAATAAACTTGACCTGAGTTAGGGCCATGTGGTTTCTTCACAGAATTTCTTACATAAGTAATAACAGTGGTGCCATTTCTGTTTCTGGCATATTGTGTTTCTGTTTGGATATGCTTATTTCCTGTAAGCATGGTTACTTGCAACGAGTTTTCTCTTTTAACATGTAACTGTGCTCTTTGTAGATGTTAATTGCAATTTGAGCTTTCAAAATATGTCTTTCCAGCCTAATGCCACTGGCGAACAGAAGACAAAACCAACACAGAACAGTGTTCGAGCACTGAGGGGTTTAGGCTTGTCTCCAGATTTGGTGAGTCAATAAATGCAGACTTTTATTTAAAGGTCATCGGCCAGTCTCCTTGTGTAACCTGTGTTTGAAGTATAAGCCTTCGTCTCCCACGAGAGTCAAGAATTTTAGAAGATATGCAACATGTACGCTGCACTGCTTCACTAAAGCCACAAGAAATCAAATTACTCAAATTTACTCTAAATTAACTTAATTCAACTAACTCCTTGCAATATCTTGGCACTGAGCTATGTTCTTCTAAAGGGATCTTTGCAGAGAAAACATTCTGCACTGCTAAAAATAATCTAAAGTCTCAGTTCGCTTTGTGGTGAGACCTAGAACGCATCTGGCTTCTAACATTCTCTCAGAAATTTCTTTTTAAGCATGATTAAGAAGAAGCAATCCGACCTTTGAAGTATAGCCTTTAAAAGTATTGCTGTTTGGAAATATAAAAGCTATGGGTGAATCTTCAAAGTAAGGTTCCTCAATTTCTTTCTTGTGTTGGACTTGTGCTGGGTAGTATAGTGAACCTAAAGCCAACAAGTTTCACCTTGTGCCAGTTGGCAAATGATGACAAGTACTCTACTCCTTACATTCTCTCTCCACAGTGCTTTGGTAATGAGTGTGTGCGTATTATGTGGATGCAGTGCTTGCCTCCCTGGCACTTCTCCTTGGGAACAAGAGAGGAGACATGAGTAGATAGCAGCTACCCGTCTACCACTGGAGATGTTAACCTGCTCGGTCAAGTGTTGGTAACAATGAAGCCAGGGCAGCACAGCTTCAAGTGCCACTACAACCCCAGTTCAAATTTATGCTTCATATCTTCCTGAGCTGCAGTTGAAAACACGCTCTGTTTCTAGGTCTGCTTCAGGAACGGAAAAGACATTTTTGCTTTCTCAAGGGCGGCTGCTTGTTAAGTCAAAGAATATTTTCCATAGCTGATTTTGGAAGGTGTTGAGCAATTTCCATTCCCATAAAATCTGCTGGAAGAAAAAGCTTCCTAACCCTTTTCAGAAATGAAAGAGTAGTGAGAATAGTCATGGCTTCTGTGTAATACTTATATTCTCAAAAAGGAAAAATTATTTTTAAAAGGACAGTCACACAATTAAATCACGTGATGTGCTTCTTTCTGATTGTTTTTTTTTTGAACTCTTGCAGTTTATATTTATCAAAAAGCATGTTTTTTAACTACAAAACCAATGGCTTTATAAATAGGATACATGAAAGGTATGTCAGGTTGCTTCAAATTCTTGTGATTTGGTAACTGTAATCAGCTTGTGGAGGCAAAGACTCTTATTAATGTAATGCTGTTCTATATTCCAAGCTACATTTCAAAATCTAAAGGCCTAAATTTCAAAATCCCTCTAGAGGCACTAATTGCGTATTGAAAGTTGCATGTGGTGTTTGAAGGCCTTTAAGATAATTGCCAGCGCCTGACTTTTTCCCCTCCACCCCCTCAAATTAATTTTTAAAAGCCTGTTAAGCGTGTGTATGTGTGTGCATGGAGTAAAAGAAAACAGACCGATCTAGACACTTTCTCACATCTTGAGTTCTTGCCTGGGGCTGTTCTGGCACTGCCAGAAGCACAGTAGTCACTCTTTCTCTCTCTCTTTTTCTTTTTTTCTTTTTTTCCCCCAAACTGCTGCTGTTGAGCTGTTGACCACTAAAGCATAGAGAGATTACACTCTGAGCAAAGCCTCTTGGCGCTGTTGCAAGTTGCTTGGACACCGCTTCAAGAAAATCTTTACATGGTTGCTCTCTTGGGCAGGGCCCCAAGGCCAAGACAACACACGGGAAAGCTCCTAGAACAGCCATCAGGAGGGCTTCCTTCCTAAGCTGTGCTGTCAGGCTGCCTGACCTAAACTTGGCTAGACCTGCCCTCAGTACCTTCTGCCTCTCTGTTTGGTCCCTGGCTTGCCTGAGGAGGCATGCTGGGCCGGTCTCAGCTGTTCTCCATGGGGTGTTCTAAGTGGTTAATGAATACACTGTATCTACAAATATTATGGTCTCTCTTACAGCATTTTAAAAACTGATTGTGCGGTTGTTATAGTGCTGTCCTATTCAATTGAATTGTTCCTCATCTTCTTTCTATTCTGTTTCTTTGAGATGCATCTCTGCCACTGTTACTGGAGTTTTGTGTTTTCATGCTGATTCTGATGTTTTTGATTTCTGTGACTCCGTTGACTTTTAAATTTGTCTCGGCAAGATGGATGATAGATTTCAAAGTGGATTTAATCACATGCTTAACTATCAAGGTGTATGAATTATGTCTTCAAACAGTACTCAATTTAAGTATAAGCTGTGCTTAGTTGAATAGAATGTACAAATTGTTTCCTAATTCTTTTTAGATAATTAGAATACGTGCTAAATTTCCCTTATACTCAGCATTTTTTTTCTGTTTCTAGAATTTCTTGCAAGGGTAGGGGAAGTTAGTTGGTCTTCATCAATATCGATGTAGATAAACTGCATTCTAGCAAGATCAGCTACAAGTTTCTGAACCAAAAGGTCTTACTGGATAAAGTAGTTGCATTTGCTAGAAACTTGGGGAAAACAATTAATTAATCTCTTAATGGGATCATTCTACTTTATGTTATACTTTCAGGATTCCAGATAACTTAAGGTAGTAGACTGAATAATCAATAGGCACCTTGATAGAGCATTTCTCATCCTGAGCTAGTTGCTAGTTACAGAATGCAAAAAAGCCCCCTTCCAACAAACACCAAATCACATGCTTATTTTCTTTACTGGTAAAAATTATCAATGTTTTCTAAAATTCATGAGTTTTACATATATCAGGAAAATAATATCAGAATAATTGCACCAGGAAAAAAGCCACAAAATTATGAAATAGTTTTCTCATCTTCAGCCTCCTCCTTTCTGCCATGATGTGCAAATTAAGAATTACGAAAAGGTGCTGAAGTACTGAAGTAGTAGAAAACGTGCGTATAAGTATTATTGCTCTGAATTTAGCTGATAAGATCACAATATTTCTTTTGAACCATCCTATTACTGGTACTTACAGAGCTGCTAGACTTTAGGTAGAGTGTTACAATAGTAGCTACAAAAAAGGAGAATGTGAGAAAGCAGTATTACAGAGAATGGCAAAGAAAGATTAATAAAAGTGGGTCAGTATGGGCAGGTGACTGATTTACTTCTGCCTTGCTAGCAGATATTCGTAAGCTATGCTATATTGTAGAACTCCAAAAGAGGGGAAGAGAAAAAAAAAAAAGGCACATTTGTTTTTGTTTTCTCCATGGACAGTTCAGAGGGTTTTGAGGATTTTCTGTTGGTTTGCCTAGTAAATATTTAAGATTTTTCCTTCTGTTATGACAGATTGTCTGCAGAAGTGCAAAACCTATAGAAATGGCAGTGAAGGAAAAGATTTCCATGTTTTGCCATGTGGAGCCCGAGCAGGTCAGTTGTTTAATATTTTATTTGTCATTATTTAAACATGTGGGAAAGCATACAAATATCTCTGTGCTTTTCTGTTTTCAACTTCAGAATGTTTTGTTAATATGTAATTTGTTTTACGGTTTTTGTCTTGCTGTGATGTACACCGTAACACCCTAAAAAAGTTGGGAAGCTTATATGTCAAATTTCATGTCAAATGGTCATTAACAAAAGGAATAGATTTTGAGTGCATGGTTAATTGCTATACATAGAACCATAGAACTGTCTAGGTTGGAAGGGACCTTTAAGATCATTTAGTCCAACTATCAACCTAACCCTGATAAAAATCACTAAACCACGTCTCTAAGCACTACATCTTACCCGTCTTTTGAATATTTCCAGGGATAGTGCCTCAACCACTTCCCTGAGCAGCCCATTCCAATGCTTAATAACCCTTTCTGTGTAAATTTTTTTCCTAATGTCCAACCTGAACCTCCCCTGGGGCAACTTGAGGCCATTTCCTCTTGTCCTGTCGCCTGTGACTTGGGAGAAAAGACACCGACCCCCGCTTGTCTACAGCCTCCTTTCAGGCAGTTGTAGAGAGCAAGAAGGTCTCTCCTCAGCCTCCTTTACTCTAGGCTGAACAACACCAGCTCCCGCAGCCTCTCCTCATAAAGCTTACTTTCCAGACCCCTCACTACCTTTGTTGCCCTTCTCTGGACCCATTCCAGCACCTCAATGTCTTTTTTGTGGTAAGGGCCCCAAAACTGGACTGCACTTTCAATCCATGGTTGGTTATTGTACATAAATCATCTTGGGTGGTTATAATAACGGGTGAACAAAGGGTGGTTATAGATAGGGGTTTTGCTTATGTCTGTAGATCATCGCAGCCACATGAACACTCTTACTGTGGTAGTATGCAGTAGGATATTCATGCCTTTTAACATGCTTAGGACATCTACTGTGTAAGTTACACATCCTTTTATAATTCATATATGAATTTTGGCCTTAATAGCTTCTGTGATTAATTTCTATTAAAATACTAATTTTGATAAATCCAAATGCTCTTTAACGTTTTTGCAAGTACAAGCATTTTACTCTTCAGTATAATAATGATATTAAAAAGTTAATTGATACCAATATTTATGCTCTATTAGTGTTGACCTTGCTTTCTGCAGTATGTAAGGAAAAGTTTTTTTTATGGTAAGATTCCTGTTGAGGATATAGAGGGCACTGTGGCTATTACTTCTCCCCCTTGCTTCCATGTGGAGGACCACAACCTTGAGCTAGCTTCTGGAAAGGCTTTCAGAACTGCCTTTGTGGTTCCTCTCCAGCTAGAGAGAGACAAATGGGAGTTCAAGCAAATTAAAATGATGTGTGCTTTTCCAGCAGTATCAGGACATGTGTAAGCATGTACATGCTCAGATTCCAACTACAGTTTTTATGCCAGTCTTATCTGGATCAAGAGTCCCATGTATAACTGTTGAGTGGGCACAGAGAGAGTCACGGGGCAGCATGCATGTGCACATACTTATGTGATGAATGCTCAAGGATAACTAAGCGAGTATCCTTTACTTCTCATGCGTATCAAGGAAGAGGACACTTGTGCTCAGGATTCTAAACTCTGCAGTCTCATGTAAGCAAAGTGCAATGAAGTTAACTGCCACCAGTTTGCATGTGGATTATAAATATGTTCTTAACCAAATAGTCCTCGAAGGGTCAATGCTTAGTAATTACTTACATAACCTAATTTGCTAAGAAAATTCTTAAGGAGACTTTATCACAACCTAATTAGGTCTATTTTGTTAGTTTCTATTTGTGCTCTTTCTTTCCCAGTTAATATTCTTCAAGTTTGTGACAGAGGAAGAAAGATGCCTTAGTAAGTGTGACTGCTTGTGGGACCACATGTTTGTATTAAATCTGATGCATTACTAGGCTTGACAACCTATTTCTGTATGATGGTGTGATGTAGAAGTAAAGCACATTTTTACCTTTTGGGTAACTTCTTCCTTGTAGATTTAGTGGTACCTTAAATATGGGCTTTGCTGCCCTGCTCATTTGAAAGAGAAGTATTCAAAAATTAGAATACATGTTGCATACAGAATGCATGCAGTATACAAAAAAATAGAATGTATGTTTCCTATAAAAAATATGTAGGTAAGCGTTTTATGTTATGGGTTTTTTTTGTGCCAGGTGATATTTATCCATGATGTTTCTTCCACTTATCGAGTGCCAATCCTATTGGAGGAGCAGGGCATCATTAAGTATTTTAAACAGAGGTTGAATCTGCCTATTGATGACCAGCCAAGTGATCTTCTAGTGAGATGGAAGAAAATGGCTGACAGGTATTCTAACTCTTACTGCTTTTTTCTAGAAGTGTTTTAATTCAAGTTAGTTTTTTAGCTGCTGTGAAGTCACCAAATTGGTAGTGTGCTGTTGATCAACACCTGTGGACGGTCTGGGTTTAAATACATTCTCAGTTTTGAGATTTTAGAACACCTTTTGTGAAATTAAAGAAAAAGCAAACAGTGTTAAGATGTTTTCTTCGTGAAAATTGGTGTAATAACAGAAAAACTTGTTTTTGTCAGATACGAAAGGTTGCTGAAGGTGTGTTCCATAGCTCTCGTTGGCAAGTATACAAAACTAAGTGATTGCTATGCCTCTGTCTTCAAAGCTCTGGAGCACTCTGCGCTGGCAATTAATCACAAACTGGATTTAATGGTGAGGACATTTCTGGATTCTGCTTTCAGGAATATTTTGAATATGCTCTACTAGTTCATGTGAAGCAGTTTTAATTCATGTGGAAATTAGAAAATTAATCATGCAGATAAATACAGACTGGCATCTCTCTCTTTTTTCTTTTTTTAAGAAGTGTTTGCACCTTTAATTATTTTATTTGGAACTAAACTTATCTGAAAGGAATGATGCAATTACCCAAAACAGGATCTGATAAAAAAAGCAGTCTTTGCCTGCAAATTTGTATTTACTATCAGAGGTTGGTTTCACTTTCTCTCAAGAGACTGCTTATCATGTTAATGAGATTAGCTTAAAGACAGGAGAAAATAGGTAGGTTGGAAAGCAGTTTAGTTTCTTTTTAAAATTTGGTGCCAGAAGCTGTTGCTCTTCATTTCAGTTAATATTGAGACCCATCCAATTTATTTTCAGCAGGATTCTAGTGATACCAGAATTAACCCGTGACTTTAGTTTCTCCAAGATAGTAGTTCCTTGAATAAAGGGCTAATTAGGGACGTAATTTGTCTCATTTTAATGAGAATAGAAAGTTGAGCTACATGGTGGGGAGAAACTGTTAATCAGCTTTCTCACTGGTGGAACTACCAGTTTCCAAGGGTGGCAAGTCTGGGGCAGAGAAACAGTGTAAAAGTAAGCGTCATTATCACTTAATGGATGCAGAAGACACTTTAGCAACTTGAAGTATCAAAAGAGTAATAAATGGTCGCAAAATATCAGCAACACCATGATCCTTTAGAGTGATTCATTAAATGATATAAAATAAATTGATGAAAGTGGGCCCGTTGCAGGCTGTACTGTGCTTGGTAGGTTTTGGTCTCTGCCTGTCTCTGATTGAAGCAAGTTCGTGTGTTTATGCACTTTGGTAACTGGTGAAAATTGCTGAACCCCGTGACCTTTGTTTGAGTAAAAAATTTAGTGTGTCAAAAGCTATGGATGGGTTGCTAAGATAATGCTTGTGCAAGGAAACCAGGCTGATTCCACTCAGCTCTAGGAAGTTTGTCACTGAAACTAACTACTTCTTGACAAGGAAGGTCATTAATATCCAGGATGACTTACCAGGTCACTAAAGGCAGCAGGCCAAAGATGTAGCCACTTTCCAGTGGCTGCAGTCCATCTATCCCAGGAGGAAGCAATAGGAGCACCTAGAACAACCAGACTTCTTTAATGAAGTAAAGAGGAATGAATACATGGGAGTCTCATTTACAGTGTGTGTTGGTTTGACCCTGGCTGGATGCTGGGTGACCACCCAGCCACTCTGTCACTCCTCGTTTTCCTCAGCTGAACAGGGGAGAGGAAATATTACAAAAGACTCTTGGATGGAAATAAGGACAGGGAAAGATCGCTTGTCAATTACCATCACAGGCAAAACAAACTTGTCTTGGGGAAATCAATTTATTGCCAGTCATTTCAGAGTAGGGTAATGAGAAATAAAACAAAAGCTTAAAAACACCTTTGCCCCCTCACCTCTTCCTTCTTCCTGGGCTAAACTGTGCTCCCAATCTTCTCTACTTCCTCCTTCCCAGCAGCACAGAGGGATGGGGAATGGGGGTTGCAGTCAGTTCATCACACATTGTTTCTGCTGCTCCTTCCTCCTCAGGGGGAGAACTCCTCCCACTCTTCTCCTGCTCCAGCAAAGGATCCCTCCCATGGATGACAGTCCTCCATGAAATTCTCCAACGTGGGTCTCCCCATGGGCTGCAGTTCTTCACAACTGCTCCAGCATGATCCCTTTCATGACTGCTCCAGTGTGGGTCCCCTGCAGGGTCACAGGTCCTGCCAGCAAACCTGTTCCAGCCTGGGCTTCTCTCCCTGTGGGTCCACAGGTCCTGCTAGGAGCTTGCTCCACTGTGGACTTGCCATGGGGTCACAGTCTCCTTGGGTGTCTCCACCTGCTCTGGCATGGAGTCCTCCATGGGATGCAGGTGGATATCTGCTCTACTGTGGACCTCCATGGGCTGCAGGGGGACAGCCTGCCTCACCATGGGCTGTTGGGGAATCTGCCCTGGGCCTGAAGCACCCCCTCTCCCTCCTTCTTCACTGACCTTGTTGTCTGCAGAGTTGTTTCTCTCATTTATTCTCACTCCTCTCACCCAGCTGCTGTTCTGTGACAGGTTTTTTTTCTCCCTCTTAAACACGTTATAACACAGGTGCCACTACTGTCACTGATGGGCTCAGCCTTGGCCAGTGACAGGTCTGTCTGTCTTGGAGGCAAATGGCATTGGCTCTGTCGGACACAGGGGAAGCTTATAGCAGCTTCCCACGGAAGCCACCTCAGTAGCTTCCCCCTTCTACCAAACCCTTGCCATGCAAACCGAATACATTCTACCCCTCGCCTCTGTGAATCATGTATTTAAGTATAATCATGAAAATACACATTCATCACGTAATCTTCACTCACATCAACAAAAAGAATTCCTCACACTGCCATCAAAGCATCATCACAACGCTGAACGAAAGTGAACAATTTGCATACAGTGCACCCATCATCCTTCCACTGCAATTAAAATAAGATTTCCCCACAATCATTCTTGAGTCTAAATAAAGGCAGTTTACTAAAGCAAAAGTTAAGGCCATGTGCAGAAGTGAAGGAAAATAAAATATTTATTATTTACTTCCCATCAGCAGGCAATGCTTAACCACTTCCTGAATACCTGTAGTGGTTTCTTTGGAAGACAACATGGTAATAATGAATGCCCCCCTCCCTTTCTCTTAGCTTTTGTTGTGGAGCAGATGTCGTATGGTATGGAATATCCCTTTGGTCAGTTTGGGTCAGCTGTCCTGGGCTGTGTCCCCTCTCAAGATCTTACCTACCCTCAGCCTACTGGGCAGGAGTTTCTGGTAACATATTTCTGCTTGGTTGAGAACACAGGTCACCAGGAATTTATCACCTCAGGTGTTTTCTTTTCATGGACTTGGTGGAGAAGATGACTACCCCTGTACCAACATAACACAATTGTTTTGTACCCTCCCGTCGCTGATTAGTTCTGATGGTCTATTAACCAGATAGTGAAGCAGTTGTAGCAGCTTGTGATGATGTAGAAAGTACTTTTCACTGTAGTTTGTGCTGCTGTGGGCTCTGAAATCTCCCTGTTGTTTTCTCACAGTATCATTCTGCCTCTCATCAGGCACATCAGTCAGCTGCAAATCCTTCACCTTTTGCTTCTCATTGTGGATTTCACCTCAGAAACTTTTCAAGTAGGGGAGGCATGCAGAGATGCCCAAACAAAAGCAAATCTGACCTATTTCTGTAGGACTTCTTTACTGAGAGAAGTGGGTTGAAGTGTCTGGGGAGAGGGAAGAGGCACCTCGTATCACAAGAAAAGAAAAAAAACCCAGAAACTTTTCTTAGTGTCCTTCTACTCTTGTCCTCTGTGAGCTATGCCAAATGTTGAATAGTACAGAGACAAAGATCTAGTTGCTACCTATCATGGAAAACATCTAGGGCACCACTGAAGAAAACAAAATAACTTCATGTTTAATGAGGAAATATATTTCTACATACTAAGTAATTTACATATAGTGTTCAGTGCTAAAATTGAAATTACAAGGACTAAGCAGAATTCAAGTAAACTGTATGAGTTTATGTGACTAAGATGCCAATTGGTAGGTATCATGGAAAATTAAACACCTCCCCCCCAACACCCCAAAAAACCAACCATCAGAAACTCAGCTTAGGGACAATAGTGTATGTCTTAAGGCTTAAGCTGTCTCCCTTCCTTTGAAAGGAAAGGGGAGGACATATCATGGAGGAAGAAAGAGAAAATAAATCTATTTGTAGGAGACAGATAAGATTTCCTCCACAGTAGTTTTTCTTCCATGATATACATATACATGTAGTTGCAAAGTGTCCAGACCAGTTGGACATATGCAAATCCATGAGACCAGCCAAAATGCATCCTAGAGTGCTGAGGAAGCTGAGGTGTCATTGTGAGGCTAGTGTTCTGTCAGCTTTGAAGGATCTTGGCAACTGGGGAAAGTTCTTGATGACTAGAAAAGGGCAAATATCACACCAATCTTCAAAAAAGGCAAAAAGGGGGATCTGAGGAAATGGCAGGTGGTCACCCTCACCTCGTTCCCTGGGAAGATTATGTGGCAAATAGTCCACAAAGTATTTTTCTGTGTGCACAAAACCCAAGAAAGTTGGAACAGCCAGAATTAGTCCCTGACTAATCACATAAGTTCATATCCTGACTAGAAGTGACCCTGTTCTAATTTGACCTGCTTTGAGCAGGTGGTTGGGCTAGAGACCTCCCAAAGCCCTTTCCAACCTATGTGATTCAGTCACTCTAAATAGTCTTTTATACTGGCAGCTGCATAGTGAGAAATTTTTATGACGTCTAAAATAACTTTGCTTTTAGCAAAAAAGTGAAAGGCAACAAGTCTGCAAATGCGTGGTTAGCCTTGTGTGCAGCTAGTCTTAAGTTCAGTGGAGCTTTTGCATTAACAAGCATGTAAATTGATAATTGCTGGAACTCCAGCACAGTGCTGAAACGTTAACAGACAAGGGCTCCTACTGTACTTACCTGCATGTGCTAACCTCCTTTTTAATGTTTTGGTCCAAGGGCTCTCCATATAATCCTGTGTTCTGAAGGAGCTGCTTAATATTGGATGTGGCATCCAGCTTACAACCTAGAATCCTGTATCTGAATGATGAAATGTTAATGCCGCTTGAGGTGATAAATGTGCAGGCTCAATATGTTTGGCAAGGAAACCACAATTAATTTCAACTGTAATTAGTTTCTCTTTCCAGCCTCCCAGCATGATAAATTGTCCTTTTAGTTTACCCGATAGCATCCTACTAGTATAGAATAGCAACATTCATAAGAAGTTATTTTTCTGTTATATTTTTATGACTTCTGGAGTGTGGAAAGAGTAGAAAATGTTTGCTAGAACACAGTCCTATCTGGAAAACTTTCAGCAATCATCTTGTTCATTTCATTCCTCTGCACGTAAACAAGTTTTGTCATTTCAGATGATCTTGATGGGCTCTACAGCAGTATGCTATTAATTATGTTAATCTGAGAAAAAGTCTGAAAAAACCAAGAATCAAACTTTGATCTTTTGTGTCCCCAGAGTAGTACATAGCAGCCTCACTCATTTGCTCTACTGGTACGTCAGGAGCCATACTTATTAATGGCAGTAAAGATTCTAATGCATTATGGCAAGGGGTAACAAAATCAACAAGATTTTTTGATTGTTGTATATTGGAGGCAAAAGGAAAATGAGAGAAAATGTGGGCCTGCTGTTGAATGAGATGGGTGCCATGGTGACAGAGAGTACAGAGATGGCAGAGTTGTTGAATGCTTTCTTTGCTTCAGTCCTTACTGCTCAGGCCAGCCCTCAGGATTCCCAGACTTTGGAAGTGACAGAGAAAGTCTGGACAAAAGAAGACTTCCTCTTGGTTGAGGAAGATCAAATTAGAGAACAGTTAAGTACACTAGATATCTGCAAGTCCATGGGTCCTGATGGGGGTGCACCCAGGAGTGCTGAGGGAGCTGGCAGAAGTCATTGCTGGGCTGCTCTCCTGTCATCTTTGAAAGGTCCTGGAGAACAGATGAGGTGTCCGAGGACTGAAAGAAAGCCACTGTCATCTCTGTCTTCAAAACGGGCAAGAAGGAAGACCTGGGAAACTGGTCTGGGTCAGCCTTGCCTCCATCCCTGGAGAGATGATGGAACAGCTTGTTCTGGGTGTCATCTCAAAGCAACTGGAGGAAAAGAAGGCTATCAGAAGTAGTCAACATGGATTCATCAAGGGAAAATCATGTCTGACTAAGCTGATAGCCTTCTAAGATGGCATGACTGGACAGACAGATGAGGAGAGGGTGGTGGAGGTTGTCTCCTTGACTTCAGCAAGGCTTTTAAAACAGTCTCC
>VXBJ01007861.1:120940-497617 GCA_013400055.1 Nycticryphes semicollaris
AGGAACTGCTGGAGAGGCTACAGCAGAGGACCACAAAGATGATTAGAGGCCTGGAGCATTTCTCTTATGAGGAAAGGTTGAGGGACGTGGGTCTTTTTAGTCTAGAGATGACTGTGGGGGGATCTGATCAATGCCTATAAGTACTTAAAGTGTGGGTGTCAAGAGGAAGGGGCCAGTCTTTCTTCAGTGGTGCCCAGTGAGAGGACAAGAGGAAATGGGCACAAACTTGTAAATAGGAAGTTCCATCTAAAGACGAGGAGGAACTTTAGAGTGGCAGAGCACTGGAATAGGGTGCCCAGAGAGGTGGTGGAGTCTCTATCATTGGAGACACTGAAAACCCACCTGGACACATTCTTTGTGCAACACGCTCTAGGAGGACCTGCTTTGGTAGGGGGATTAGACTAGATGATCTCCAGAGATCCCTTCCAACCCTATATCATTCTGTGATTCTCTGATTTCTACTAGGATGTAGAAAATGAGTCTGCCTACCTCTCTGCAGTTGATGCTTTCTTGTCATTCCCCTGGAATGCCTTTCTCACAGGCTGGACAGTGCAGGTTTATCCAGTCTGTGTTAAGATTAGATAAAGTGTGACACACAAAAGCTGGGAAAGTGAACACGCTGGCCACGTGTCATTTGGATGAGATAAGGATAAGGTCAGCACCAGCCCTTGACTGGTGCTCTGCTTTTCATAGGAAGAAAACCTGGGTACAGAGCTATGGAGATTCTACCAAGTCTGCTTACCTGGAAGGTAGCAAAATGACACCGGAGGCAGACAGAGCTTTGGAGCTACATGCAAAGGGATGTGCATGGATTACTGTAACTAGGACAAATATGGGGGTTTCAGAGCAAATACTGGGTCTTCAGTGAAGTTTTTATGTGTTTATTTGGAAATTCACTTGAAACTCTAATAGGTTTGTCTTAATGCCATTAAGAAGTTGGTTATTTAGTGAGTGTATGCTGCTCTTCCTGTGGAAGAAATGACTATTTTATTGGTTGTTTTTTTTTTTTTTTATTAGTATATAGATTCAACAGAACTTGAACATTCTACAGAAGTGGAGAACTCGGTGAAATATCACCAGGCATGGCAGAAACTGTGCAAAGCAGAGTAAGTGGCATTGGCTGTATCCCAAATGCAGCCTGTGGTATTTATTTCATGCGATGAATAATTTCATGTGATGAATAATTTCTTAGTGCATCCAGAGTTCTGTTACTTATGTAAAGGGATAGATATGCATGGTTGGTGGGAAGCTTCAGACACAGCAAAACTATATCCACAAACTCTGCTTTGATATCTTTAGACAAGTTGCAGTTATTTGTTTGGGGTTCAGGCCTTTCGTGCATTGTGCTTGCTTTGTTACAACCTAAAATATCTTTCTTCAGTGGACTTCCTTTGCTGGCTTGATTTTACATGCTGGTTGCTTTATATATGGCTGTCATTACAGTGGCATTCTGGTCCCGGGAGGATTTGGAATTAGGGGAACAGAAGGCAAACTCCAAGCTATCTCCTGGGCAAGGACAAAGAAAAAACCTTTTCTTGGTAAGGTCATTAGAGTCAGAAATTATTGTGGTTTGGAGGTGTGTAGCAAGCTAATTGATTTGAGTGCACAACGAGTGCACACTAGGGAAGGAGTCTTAGGGGAGTTTGTGTGCTGTTGTGAGTATTTGCCTTGTAAATAATGCCCAGGGTCATAGTCATGTACTGCAGCTGCTATATAAAGGAGGGAAGAAAAAGACCATCCCTACTCCAAAGGTTTTATTTGCTGTATTCACGTTTTATGTGGAGAGTCTTTGCTTAACATTTTAATTATATTAACATCATTACAGATGTTAAACAGTGTGTAGAAAACATGGGTGTCTTTGGACACACTTAACAGCATTAAATAATTTTTGTTGAATTACTGGTATAGTTTATTATGGCAAAGTCTAAAGATGCCATCTGGCCTGTCAGTTAAGTGCTGTTTGTCTAAGTGCCTCTGAAGCTTTGGTTCCTACTTCACATTTCTTACAATTTTATAAGTTACTACTGTGACTAGCTGCCAGAACAAATTTTGAGTTGGGATATACGCAGGCTTTCAGCTTCTGTTTGTCTTTATATTTTTATTGATAAAATAAATGGGAGGGAGAAAAGGGCTTAAAAGTGCATAATTGTGTCACATGTATTTACATTGTGTCAAGTGTGAAGAGTGAGTTTTACATTGAGTAACCATTTTTGTTTTACATTTTGAGTAAGGCTGTGTATATACACTGGGTACCAGGATTTCTAAGCAATCAAGTGTAAGACACAACATCAAGTAATTTCTCCGTTCTGCTCTTTGTCCTGTTAAATTGTGGGGGTTTTGTTTTCTCTTCTAGGAGTTTGCCTGGGAATGCAATTAGCAGTTGTGGAATTTGCAAGAAACTGTTTGAATTGGAAAGGTGAGCTCAGTATGCTAGTGTGAATGTGATTTGCTTAGAAGAAATTTTATTTTGTATGTGAAATGTGTATCTGTTTTTAGATATAGATCCTATGATCGTTAGGTACTTTTAGATATAGATCCTATGATCATTAGGTAGCTCTTGCAACATGATCCTTTTCATCTAAGCACCCTGGGCTACTTTTTTGTACAAGGGAGTAGGAACTCTTATTACATGGGTTACTTGAAACTGGCATCTTGATCTAAGGAGTGTAGGAGAAAGCATGCTTGCAGTTTACCTCTTTAATCTCTTCCTGGAGTGTGCACGTGGTGAGGAGTAAAAAGTGAGAAGCAGTTTTCTCACTTGCTTTCATTGGTTGTTGTAGCCAAACCATAAGCCATTGCAGTGGTAGTATGAAGAGATTGAGCTCACCGATTAATTTCTACCCGTAAGAGCGGAGAGGAAAAGGTTTTCGGAGGTAGGAAAGGGAGTGCATGTGACTGAGGTCATGTGCTTCCTGTGATTGCTTCAAAAATGGTGCAGTATGTGTTTCAAGGTACAAGATTGTAGCTGAAATGCAGACAAGCCCTGAAATGTCTCAGAACTGCTGTGATGAGTTTATCGTGCAGGTAGAACAATGGAAATGTACTGTGTTTGTTTTGAACTCTTGTTTCAGATGCAAATTCTACAGAATTTGACCCAGACACAAAACACCCTGTTGTAAGTACCTGTTTTTTTTTTTTTTTCTGCATATATTTTGTGACAGTATAAATATTTTGTTAAAGAGTTACTTCTGTGTAAGTTAAGGTCTATATATTTTTTTTTACGTGGTAGAAGAGGTGAACAGGTGTCTGCTGTCCCTACTGATGTTGTTTAAAAAGATGCTTTCTTTTAATAGTCCCTCACCTTCACCTGCTCGCTTCTGTGATTTGCCTCAGCTTTATTTTTGTAATTTTTCTAATAGCTTCCTTTGCTGTAGACTGATTCTAGGAGTAGACAGTAATGACTAGGTTGGCTTTACTAGAGAATGAAATACAAAGGGAAGCTAGAAGGGGTAGCACAAAGTTATTATAAAAATATAAATTTATATAAAAAGATAAGGATTACATGGAAAATAGTTGAAAAATTCTTGTCTTTCCTATATATAAATAACCACTACACTCATCCTTTCCTATGCGTCTCACAGTCCTCCTTTTGAGAAAAATTTCAATGCTGTGGATGTGTCAGGGTTCTCTGTATTAGTGTATTAGTGTGTGTATTCTACCAATGGTAGAATTTTAGTGTGGAGTTCTTCCAGGTATCTCTTAGTTTAGGAGAGTATGGTGTCACATTGTCATAGTAGTAAAACTTAAAAATGATCTGTAAGAGAAGATTTTTAAGAAAATGCAAAAGAACACAACACTGCATGTGAGATGGTGTAAGATATATACGTCTGTTCTAGTGGTAAATTAAGTGGGCTGCTCATACATAGTGACCCACTGTTTCTGTATCAATTTCCTTCAAAAGGGTTTTATTGGGATTTGTAAGTAAAAGATATTTTTTCCACATTTGTTATTTGCATTTCCACATGCAAACAGGAGGTTGGTAAAGTGTTTGACGGTTTGGTCAATGTTGTTTATATGCATAGGAGAGATAATCTAGTCTGAACTTCTGAAGGTGATTTAGACAACTTCAGAGTTTCAGAGTGAGATAGCTGCTAAAACTTGGTGGCATTTAGAAATATTCTCCAGTGAACAAAGGTAAACTTTGCTTTCGGCATGAAATTTGTGGGTTTGCCATGGTAAGAGGTCTCTTCTTTCACCCTACTCGAATGTATCTGAAGACATATTCTTTTTCTGGAAGGGTCAATTTCATAATAGCAATATGTTGTAAAGTGTGGAAGATATTGAAAGTTCACTATAAATTTTTTGGGAAAGCAGGAATATTATCGAAGACTGATTCTGGGGCGTCTTTGTTTCTAAGACTTTTTAGTGTGAGTTTTATTTAACTTCCCCTGACTGCATTTCAGCTAATTGCCTCAGGTACTTTTTCAGGATGCAGTCCATCAGGAGGGGGCGAGGCACCCTTTGGAACTGCCAGTTTCATAGAATCATAGAATGGTTTGGGTTGGAATAAATAAAGATCATCAAGTTCCAACCCCCCTGCCATGGGCAGGGACATCTTCCACTGGAGCAGGTTGCTCAAAGCCCCATCCAGCCTGGCCTTGAACTCTTCCATCTGCAAATTCTCCGCCTGTTCCAGTGTCTCACCACCCTCACAGTAAAGAATTTCTTCCTGGTACCTAATCTAAATCTACTCTCTTCCAGTTTTAAGCAATTATCCCTCGTCCCCATGCTACACTCCCTGATAAAGATCCCCTCTCCATCTCTCCTGTAGGCCCCCTTTAGGTACTGGAAGGCTGCTATAAGGTCTCCCAGAACCTTCTCTTCTCCAGACTGAACAACCCCACCTCTCTCAGCCTGTCCTCATCAGAGAGGTGCCTCAGCACTCTGATCATCGATGTGGCCCTCCTCTGAATTTTCTCCCAACAGGTCCACGTCCTTCTTATGTTGAGGGCCCCAGAGCTGAATGCAGTACTCCAAGTGAGGTCTCACCAGGGTGGAGTAGAGGGGCAGAATCACCTTTCTCTGCCATTATTCTAAGGGTTGTTCACAGTAGCTGGCTCCAGTGCAGAGCTGCACACTTAACTGGTCAGGAACACGGATGTTTGTCTGCTGCAGCACTACCAGCAGTTTCTTCTATTACAGAAATTGTAGTGTGTATGAGTGCAATATATCTAGGGAGAATTTTATTCCACAAGTAATTAACTGAATGATTTGCAGTTTGCATTCAAGGGCAAGTAAGGTATATATGTTAAAGAGAAAATTATGTGGGCATAAAATTAAGAAAATAATGGAGTTAATGTATGTGTCATAGGAGATTAATACAGTATTTACAATTGAAGCAGTGTGCTTACAGTACGTGTAATGGATGTTCTTTTGTTCTGAGCTACATTAAGGTTCTGAAATAGGTTATTACGAGTCATATTTCAGCATCTTAATCTGATCTTTGACATCCCAATTCTGGATAAGAAACAGATGTAAATCATTCCAAGGGGAAAATTTGCACTATCAATAATTATAACTGCTAAAAAATCTGCCTTAGCAGAGTCCATCTTGTGCTAAATATGGTTTAGATATTCTATATAATAACAAATCAATAAAAACGATAGCATGAGAAGCAGATGGTGAAGCTTGTGAACTACCTGATGTGGACATTTCATTGTCCAAGAAAGTTAATTGGAAACGCTGTATCAGCACTGATAGTATCTCGTGATGCCACTGTGTGGTTCAATGGAATGCTAACTTAGGACCAAAATGTACTTTTCTTTTGGTTCCTGCTCCTTTGGAAATTAATGAAGAACGGCATTGGTGAGGCAGTAGTTCCATTTCTTTTTATTTTTAAGAAAAAGATAAAAAGACAAAAGTTCAAGTATGCAGTTTGGCAGAGGAGATCAGGGGCAACCATAAAATATGCAGCTGCTTACATCCCCTCTTAATTTGCTGAGCATTCAAATACTCAAAACTGTACTCACCAAAGTTGACAGTTTTGTCTAAAGTACATACGAAAAGTCTTGGTCTGCTTTGCTGTCCTTTTGTCTGCATCTACGAAAATGTGAACCTTTTTATTAGAAATGGAACCTGAGATTGTCAAGTAATCATGTCACTCAGAATTAGGCTCCCAAAGGAAAAACAGGTCACTGAAATAATGCGAAATGATATTACTGGCAACTGTCTTTCAGTTAAAATAACACAAGTTGTCATACTGTAGAAGAGCGCTGTCTGCATTAGTGAAAAGTTTGACCACTGTAAAATGTTTTTACATGATGGAGCAATTGTGACTTGTTCTGTTTTTAACAATAACAAATGCACAACTGAATGTGCAAATGCAGAGAGTTGCCTGCAGTGCTGAGTATCTGTTTCGTTCTAGCTGTTCACCTCTTTGTGCTGACTGTCACTACAACAATGTTGCTGAACCACAGGCGTAATTTTATATAGGAGGGAAATCCTGTATAACCCTGTATTGCTTGTTCTGGGGAGTATTTGTATCAATTATCTTGGGATGTAAATGACTGCAAGTATTGTAGAGTGGAGATTTCGAATACCTTGGAAAAAATAGTAGTCTCTTCAGTCCAAAAATGGAAGGTAATGACTTAATGATGTAAACCAACCAAAACTGTGTTTTGAAAATACTGTAGGGGAAGAAAATATTCCTCAGGCTGAATATCTCTGTGTTGTAAACTTCAAGAAAATGAGACCTAGAATTTGAAAATATTGATAAGCTGTGATTTATAAACTGTGTTTCGAGATTTGAAGTTGCTATTAGATATTTTAATTTTGGCTGAAATTAAAAATGTGTACTCTGAATCAAAAGAAAAAGAAAAAAAGACGTCTGATGTGGCGGTTGTCTGTATTCACCAGACCATACCATTTACACTATCAAAATACCACCTTCAGGTTTCAGCTTCATTTCTTCTTTAATATAGGTTTGATTTCAGTAGGGAAAGTGCAGGAGGTACATGAACACTGATCACAGTCTCTTAAGTTCTTTATCTCATCTTGGTTGATTAGTTGCAGGTTGTGTTTCCATTATATCTTCTTAAAATTTCTGCTTTACTTTTTAGCCTTTTGGATAATAATGGTAGGTAAATCGTTATTGTTCTTCGCGGGAAGATAGCTGTTCAGAAAAGGAATGCATTTGCTTGAGAGCAGTGCTTAGTATGAGTTTTCTGTTGCAAATGATCGTTTTAAAATTAACTCATTTAAAGGGAAACTGTATTGTCTGAGAACTGCTAATGAACTGGATTCATTGGGTGGCAAAAGAGTTACTTTTTCTGTTCCACTTCCCTAGTATTTCTCTACTGTTTAACTTAGATTTATTTGTCTTTGGGTGAGCCTTTTAATCATGTTCTCTGTCAACTTTGTTGCAACTGTATCTAATACTGTTCTAGAAAAAAAGACAACTCTTTCCAGAAACAATTTTAATACACTTTTGTTTGTTTTAATTTAAAAAAGCTACTTTTAATTGTGACCATTGTTCTTTATGACCTATTGCATCTTGTGTAGGGTCATGAAACTCTAGATATTGAACTGGGTAAAAATAAGTGCATTTTCTATGAATTAAAAAAATTGTGCAGAAATAGATTTTGCCAGTAGGTGCCAGTCTTATAACATGTTTGTTTCTTTATGCCCGCTTCTTCTATTCAGGATGTCGGTAACCTGATTGAATTAAAAAATTTCCAAGGTTGTCTAAGAGGTGAAAAGGAATGTATGTCCCACTTATGCAAAAGCACCTCTTAAAATTCTGTGGTTTTACTTATGTGTGTAAAATAGCTAAAGTAGCTTAGTAAGTAAATACATGTGGAGTATATTTACTTTTGAAATCAAAACATATTGAAAATTTAGAATATCTTTTTTTCCTAAACCAGGAAAACGTAGTAAATATTACAATTTTATTTTCTTCCAAGAAGCATAGCACATTTTAACAACTGAAGGGTATGTGTAAAAGAATGACACAGGAGCCTGTTAGAATATTCATATCATGATTAAATGTCATGATTAAATGTCATGATTTTTGAGGCTTCTATTAATGCATCACTGGTGTGGAGTTCTTTATTCCTCATTTCATGGAGGGGAAGTTCAGGGATAGGAACTGCTGTACTGTAGGATCTTGAATGCACTTGAAAGGCTTTGCAATTAAGATGATTCTTTAAGTAGCTCTGAGATAAAACTGATTTGTCAAGATAATGTGTGATGTTAAAATTCAGTCCAAAATTCCAGAGATCTCTAGTAGGATGAGTACCTAATCCACTGAATCGCTTTTTATTCAAAATTTCCATTCTTCTCATTTCTCTTCTCTTTCACTAATTTCCTCTTAAAGTAAATAGTAATGCTCATGAATTACATGTGGGAAAATATGTCACAGGGAGTAGCGCAATGAAAAGCTTAAAGCTGCACCAGGTAAATGTAATGAAAGTTTTAATCCAATGGCAATTGCTCAGTTCCTAGGTAGGCTTAGGTATACCCATTTACAAAAGTCGTAACAAAAAAAGTACATACTTATGTAAATGGAATTTAAAATGAACACATCATGTTACAGTCATACTTAGCCTTGTTACATTTTGAAAATAAGTACTTTGTGTTTAAAAAAATTGAACTTTTTACTGTATGGAACTGTTGACTTACGTGAATGATGAAACTGAACTGGGAGAAGTATTAGGCAGTATACACTAGGGGACACTCCTCAGATGGAATGATCTTTCCTTTTTTGTGTTTTAGAAATCATTTGGTTTGAATTGCTCTAGAAGTCAAAATAATAGGTCAGGTAAAGCACAGTTTGTTAAGACACTTTCTCAAATGTAGCATGAAGTAGAAACAGGTAGTTCTGAACTAATTGTGGGGCAGCTTAGCTGGAAAGTGTGGCTAGTGAATGTGCAGGAAACACAGTACAAGATATACTTTATGTCAAATCTTTATTCTGTATGTTTGAAATTCATAACAAATCTGTGGGTTTAAGTGCATGTATAACGTACACCAAAGCCAGGCTCTTCTTCTTCAAAGCAGTGATGCTCTTTCTTGCAGATGTCTTACTGTCCTGTACCAGTTATCTTTTTTACAACCAACACAAACTCATCAAAGCTGACACTTCCATCATTATTTTTGTCCAACGATTTAATTATGTTGTCAAGTGAGAATGAATCCTGTTTTTATAGGAAAAGAATTAAAAAAAAAAAAAAATGAAATAAATAGATTACCACAACTGTTTTCCCATGAGGAATATTGCCAGAAAGTGATGCAGTCAGTAACAGTCAGTGTTACTTGAAGATGTTACTGGTAATGTTGTATTTACCAGTTTTACTGGTTAAACTAGAAATACCATGTCTGGTAAGAGCGCGTGTCATATCCTGATGCAGTCAGTATTCTGATAACATCCCTCATCAGGCTTGTTAAATAATATAAAAACATTCTTGATTTATAATTTACATTTTAAAAAATGTTTTCTTTCTTCATACTTTATGCCTATGCATGTTTTGTAATGTCCTGTCCTGCTTTTCTGTTGAGTTATTATGGTGCTGTATAGTTCTGCAAACAGAATAGATATTTGAAAAGGTTTGATATCCAGATAGAAAACAGCAGTATTGCTTTTCCTGAATGCTACCATTTCCACATATCTGGGAAAATGGTTTTGGTGCCAAATTGTCTCCAGCTAATATAAAAAGTATGATATTTCTGAATTTTTCATCACATTTCCTATTTATTTTTGGCAATTAATTTCTGACGTTTTATAAGGGAAAAAACCTGTGTGTTTTATGAGGTTTTTAATTTTTTTTTTTCATTTAGACACTTTA
Source organism: Nycticryphes semicollaris (assembly GCA_013400055.1). Classification (NCBI taxonomy): domain Eukaryota; kingdom Metazoa; phylum Chordata; class Aves; order Charadriiformes; family Rostratulidae; genus Nycticryphes; species Nycticryphes semicollaris. The sequence continues at coordinate 130,723 of VXBJ01007861.1, forward strand.
TGTTAATGGAATGACTGAATTGGATTACTGTAGTTCTCAAAATACTGCATTATTGAGGTTTCAACTTCTTTCAGACCATTAACAAAAATTACTTTTGTCAGCTGTCCAAAACACAGTGTTTCAAGATTTGTTTAGCAAAGGAATCTAAATTGAGCCCTAATCCAGTTCAGCAAAGATTTGGCAGAGAATTCTTATGAAATCTGAATCTAGATATTTAATTTTTTTTCCAGCTACAGGAAATAAGTATTTTTTTCTCTAGCTTGGTGGCAGCTCTTTTCTTCACTTGGCATCCGTCTGGAATAGCAAACCTTTTACTGGTGGTGGGAACTTAACCAGAAGCTGTCATATATCTCTTACTTTTAAAATTGTCCTACTAATTTACTTAGTTTATAGATTTTTTTGTATATATTTTCTAGATTCAAGATTTATTATTTAGACTGAAACAAAAAATACTTTATAAGAATTGGATGCAATATTCTAGGGGAAATTTGGCTTACATAAAAAACCCAAACAAAAGAGCTTATTAGATTTTTGCATAGAGCTTTGTTATAAACTCCTTACCCACATCTGTTTGGAGCTACTGTTCATTAAGATGAATGAAGTTTTATAAAGGAACCCTTATTAGAGAATTATTTATGGAGTCGGTGAAAACATTTGGGCACAGTATCTGCCTTGCAACATCATTGCCTGTATTTCTTTTTTCCTATCCATTTCATAGGAAACACAGTGACTATAATGAGTGAAACTTACCTTCAGATACTGTGCAAATTGATTCTGAAGTAGATTTTTCAGCCCACCAATGGACAGTGCACTGGTGCTACCCTCCATTAAAGCATACTGGGTAAAATGCTTCAGAAGGTTGTCATTGAGTAAGTTTTCCATGTTTTTCAGATGTTGTATTGAAGAAGAACTGGAACCAAAGCAAATGATAACAATCCTGTGCATCAGAATTTTAAATACATTGGATACCCTGTTCATTCATTTACTAAACATATGAAATTATTAATACTAAACCTAGATAAAAAGAGGGGTAGTGGTGGGGCTTTTTTGTTTTCTTCCTCTAAAACTGGATCAACTCTCCCAAGAAAAAAAAAATTGTTAGGTTCAAAGATTTGAAATACCCAATATGTTTAAGTTATACTTACCTCACTGATAAACCAGAGCTTTCGAATGTATCCAGCAGAAGTGAGAGTCACAGATTGGCTCAACCTTTATAGTTGCTTGCATGCTCCACCCTAATTATGAAACGAGCATTTGTCATTGAGTCAGTGCACTAGTTTTACTGTGTGCTCAATGGTCAAAGGAATAGGATACTTTAGCAATAGAAATGAGTAATACTTTTCTGTTATCTCTGAAATGGGTCAACATCAGCGTCCACCACTGCACTTGATGTAATGGTCTTTGTAGACCGCCCTGGAGAGAGTTTCTCTCTTAAATTCGTATATTTTACACTTCAAGATATGTCACACCTAAAGAAGCCTGAAAAAGGCTCCTATGGGGATACATAGAGCGTTTGTTCTTATAATAGTCTTTTGGAAAATGGTAAATACAAATTTGTTTTTAGAAGATCCAGATAAATGAATAAAATATGGCGAAGCTACTTGCCATTTGTTTGAGTTGATAATCACCAATGCCAAAGACAGTTCTCCAAATTCTGTGCTATTTCTTAGTACAGGAGAGTGATTAGTTTGTTCTGGGGTAAAATTTTGATTGCTACTGTTAAGAATCAAAACACTGTGTTGTGAATGGAAAAAGAGTGAAGCATTCTAAATGGGAAAGATGAGTCTAAGATTCTGAAAAACAGTTCCTTCTTGGGAACACCACTGACTGTTCTGCAGGTTCTGAAGTCATGTTCTGTTGATGGTCTGTGGGGCATTTTTGAGTGGTGGTTGATGCTTCATGACCCAACACTACTGGTTTTGCAACTGCTGAGTTGCTGGCTCTGGTTTCTACATGCTACTTAATCTGTCTGATGTCTGCTTTTGTCATTTTTGGGTGCTTAGCTCCAGGATTACTTACTAGATCTTTCACTCTGTGCATCTCTTATTGAGAATCAGTCATCACTGCATCACTTACAACTTTGAGCCAAGAGTTTTGTGGGTCTGTAGGAGATGGATGTGTCGGGAAGGGTGTTTTTGGAGCTGCAGGTATATGGGTCTAGGGTTCCATGGCAGGTTAAGTAGGAAGTTTCCTGGGAAGACTAGAAAGCTTTGCCAGATGAATCATGTAGATATACACCTTGCATTAGCAACCTGCTTGGATGCACTTATACTCATTTCCCAAAATGTCATATAGAAGAGTATTAGAAGAGTCCTCCAGAGATCATATTCTGATCTGAATCATCATTTATTCTTCCCTTTGCTCTAGAGTGGGATCACTGGTATTTATGCTGGATATCTGATTAACATAGTCTTAAATGCCTTAAATAATGGGGATTCCACACCTCCCTATCTGGTCTATTCCTTGCGGTTCCTTATTTTAATATTAGACAGTATTACAAGTGTCGACATGCCTTGCTACACTTAAGCCCGTTCCTTCTCCTGTCTCCACAGACAGGCAGAACAGACCTATGGTCTTCCTTCTTAAAATGGTCTTTAAGGTATCTGAGAAAACCCATCCTCCTTTTTTTCTGGTTCAAAAATCCTTGCTAGTTTAGTCTTCATTTAGGAGTGCTGTTTCTTGAATCTATTCATATTTTCTTAACATTCTCCATTTGGTTCTCCTCTTGCTTGAGGTGCCATGTCCAAAGCTGTATAGTTTGGTCACCACTCAGGAGGCTCACAGTGTTGCAAATTTAAATAGTGCCCGAAGCACTTGGTCGATGAGGACCTGTATGTCATTTTACAGGGAGATGGCAGGCTACAAATCTTCAATATTGGAAGACTTTATTGAGTTTCATGACACTTTATTTGAAACTTGTTGTGGGGAGGACAAATACACTGATTTAAAATTCAGAGCAAAAGCCTGGCATTAGCTCGAGGATCAGAGAGCTGGGACCAGACATCCCACAATCTTTGTTAATCCAACTGAGGGATGAAGCTGGAAATGCAGTTTTCCTGTATTTGCTTTTTGATTCAACAGAAAGTCAGGAGCTGCTGCTGTCATCACTTGCAGAACTTCTGCTGCTGCTGTGGTAGATGGTGGTAGCAGAGCAAGCCAGTCTGGGAGTCCTGGTTTTGAGTGCTTTGTATGGGTTAGGGCAAGACAGAGGCACGAACTCTGTGTGGTTGTTCATGACAGCAAGATACTCAGAAGTCCTTTTCTCTTCCTCTTCTTTCTGCAAACAAAATGAAAACCAAAGATCTTTCTCCTTCCATCTTGTTTTCCACCTTTGGTAGGTGATGAAATTTTATTAATCGTGCATGACCAGGTGATCTGCTAAGTCTGCTGCTCCCTGCTAAGTCTGTTTGCCTAAAGCTTCTGCCTGTGGTAGCCTCATCACACTTACTGCTTTAGCTCTTTTGGAAGCAGTGTCAGGAAGCTGGCATGCCTCATGTGTGCTGTTGACATTACAGTATTTGCAGAACTTTTTTTTAAGTATTCAAGTGACTTGTCTTTACTTGTACCAAAGTCCCCTCCCTGTCTTAAAGATGTAGTAGTAAGATGCTTAGTAGTGTGGAAGAATAATTTTATTTTGAGGGATCACAACTCAAGGACTTCAGCACATTAACCTAGTTAATTTGTTAAGGGTTCGTTAAAGAACACCATCTAATTGCAAGACAGCGTAACCAATTTTACTCAGATATCTTCCCATGGGAGTGAGACACCAATGTCTTGAAATTTAGGTGAGCTGCACAAGAGTTGTGTGCCAAATCTGGGATCTCCTCAAGTTACCTTTATTCACAACGGACTGTAATCTATAAGGGGTTATATGAATGAGAGAGTGGCAGAGTTGGGCTTTGGAGTTTGGTCTCCCAACCCTCTGTTGTCTTCTCCCTCATTGAAACTGCAATGCCCTCCTCCAATAATTTGCATGGCATCTCTGAACTCTGTATCTGAATCAGCACTGGAACTCAGTTTGACAGGCCCCAGTGCACTGTCTTTGGCAGAACACCCCTCTGCAGGACATAAGTGCTATTCTGAAATAGGTACAGACTATTCAGCGCAACGCAGCAATGGCAGAATGATATCCAGTGGTAAGGAATTCTGCTCACTGACCAAGAATTTGTATGAAAGTAGGGGAAGACAAAATATTACTTTTGCCACTATTTGGATAATATGTAACTAGCAGATTGCAGCATTTACCTATGTTGAAGAGCAGCACTTGTTACCAGGCTTTGATATCTGTGCAAGCTGGCTCCCAGTGTAGAAGCAGCAGTCCAGATTTGGTTTACAGTGTTTTGCTGCTCTTTCTTGGATATATGTTCCTGTAGTTTATGACATAATTTGATTGGGTTTGCCCTGGTCTAGAGAAATCATGTTAGTAAACACCATATCCTTTTGGAATTGACATTTTTATTGTAGCTTAGGTACAAAGCCATTAGCAAAATAAGTTGATGATGTATTGTAAGTCTGTTTAGGGATGCATCTTACACACATGTCCCTGTGATGATTGTGTGTCATTTTCTTTCAGTGATGGTGTCTGCAGATTCAATATTCACTCAAAATTGGCTATTGCTGAGTATTCCCCTAGTATTTGGGCAAAAGTACACCCAGTTTACTGGTGTATTTGGAGCAAGCAATTCCAGTCACATTGGAGAGTAAGAGAATATAAGTTGCAGGGATGACTGAAGTTTGGGCACCACTACTAAGTTTGGTAGGAGTGGTGAATTTTATGGCATCATGGTCACACGGTCTTCATGCATGTTTAATGACGGATTAAGTGGGATGGTAGTTCAAGTGCTATCTCTTTTGTCCTTGTCACATCCTTCCTGCCACCACTGATGGCTGAATGCTGTGCAAATCTGTGCTGTTTGTTTACCTTAACGTGCTAGATTATAAATTGGGTCGGTCTACAAATAGATTTCTATGCCATTCATTGGCACCCTTGGAAGGCACAAGGCACCTTCAATAGGGGTGGGGCTGTCACCTGGGGCAGCAACTATCTTGGTCATCCTGTTTAATCCTCTGCTGATGGGGTAACGCCCTAATTCTCCAGTATTTTTCCAGTTTCTTCTGTGTATTTTATTGTAGCAGCATCACTGTTACTTGTACGTGAGCCCAACTATTTTAAAGCTAGTTGGGGAACCTCTGTGAGGCTTATGTTACAGCCTGATTGCAGTATAGATATATATAGATATATAATGTCTACTGTCAAGGGGAAATTGGCTGTAATTGAGAACATATATTTGTGGTTATTGTTCATTTGGAAAGAAAGAGCAGGAGGTGGTTTTGTGCTTAGTACTCACTTATTTCTAGTTGTATACTGCTTTTGCATCATCTCTAGCTTCCAGACATCAGTCACTAAATCAAAGCTCTTTGTTAACTTTGGTTACTTTCTAGAGTGGAAGTGGATGATGGGTCAGTTTAAATAAGTTGGGCTGGATGAGGGACTCTGTGGAACATACAATTTCTTATCTGGTTTGCAAAGAAATCTTGCTCGGGTGCCAAATAAGTTTGATTTATTATTAAGTAAATAGCAGAGCAGTATTTGGATAGAACTAATGCTTGTATAAAGAATGTGCATGTGTCTATGCCTGGTTTAAAATACTAATCCCCATGCTGCATCTGAAGTTAAATATGTGATACAAACAATAATAGATAGGTAGGAATACATTGTAGTAAAATAGTTGTACCTTAGATCATTTGCAAAGAGTAAAAGGAAAGCCGTGGAGATGCAGATATCTGTTACTACCACGATGTGTGTTCATTTTGACTGTAAGGGCTTTGATGAGTTTTGCAGAGAAGCAGTCTTGCAGCTGCAGTCGTTTTCAGACATTCCTGCTCCACCTGCAAAAATGAAAAGGCTTTAAAGTTGGGATCCTGATAGTCTATTACATGGGGCCCTTTTCCAGATGCACGTTGGCAGCTGCCGTGGCTAACTCTAGTGCAAATAGGGCAGTTGTGACAGAACTTTTCAGTGTTGCCATTGCCATGTGTTCTCCCTGTCAGGCTAGGAGGAGACAAAGGACAGGTTGAGAGAGTAGGAACATCCAGTTAACAAATTTTCTGAAAAAGATCAAATAATTACGGGTAAGAAGTTCAGCAAACTGCACTGCAGCCATTGTAGAGAACCTGACGTTGCTTTGAGGTATGGAACTGTTAGATGGAAGTTGAGAATGGGTTGTAAAATCCTTTGTGTGTCACAGGTGATGCATTCCTTATGTTAAAATTGCCATTGTTTGTTAAACCTCCGGTGGTGGTGATGTGTAAAAGGCATCTCACAAACTGAACTCGAACTATATGGGTTATCCTGACAAGAGTTTCTTCCAGGCCCTCCCTTGTTACACTATGACATATACCTAATGAGACGTTCAAGGTGTCTCCTTAAACAGGACTGGGTGCGGCTGCTACAGGGATGAAGGATTTCATGTGATGCATTGTTTGTAGTCAGCTTTAAATTGGTGATGTGTTATTCATTGTAGCTGTATGTGTCAGCTTTTGCTGTCATATATACACGTGTGGCAGACAAACTATTATATCACTGGAACTCCTTGTGGTGTAGATGTTCTATGTTACAGGAGACAGTTTTGAGGGAGAATGTGCCTCAAGAAGAGGTTTTATCCTTCCACTTTCTGAACCCTGTCTCATACAGCAGTGCAATAAGGTTGTTGCTGCCACAGTTGACATTTACAGTTAGTGCAACTGCTGAAGCCCTAAAATATTTTGTTCCTTACTAAACTCAGATTTTTTGGCATTCTTAATAGTGCTCAAAAATACATAAATCTCCATTCCAGCAGGGCACATACAGATTTATGGAGGAGTGACAAAAATTTTTCAGGTAGGCCAAGTAAGTAAGATAATACTGTACAAGGGGCACTAGAAAGTTTGTTATTTTTCTGATGATTTAAGTTCTCTCTCAGCTGTCCTCTGACCTTGGAGATGCCTGGACTCTAGGCTGTATCTAGGAACTCTTCTTCATTCTGAAAATCAAATCGATGAGGAGAGATAGAATTGTGTTCTTTAGTTTGTTTTCAAAGCATTGTTGTTGCCCTTAATGCTAACCTGCTGGACTGTTCAAACAAGTCTAGAGGTGAACCTAATAAACCACATGGGCATATAATGTAGGAATTAGTTGGCACTGAGATGCCTACATCCCGAAGTGTGAATATACTAGTAAGAAACTCCTTTGTCCAGCTTTCTTCTTGCTTGGAAATACCTATAAACTCTTTTCATGCGAGTCCAGTACTACTGTTCGTCAATGTAGTAATCCTACTAGTGAGTCAGAAATGACACATCCAATTGTCTCAGTCCTGAAAGGGCCGAATCCATTATGTATTGTCACAATTTATTTAATGCAATTTGATAGAAAGGGGCCTGATGTAACGTGAGTTAGTCACGCTTTCTTTTGAGATGGTATGGTGATGTGATAAGATACTCTTGGTTCTCTTTGTGTGCATGTGGGGAAACTGGGGAAACCTGGGTTCTGCCTTCTCTGTCTGAAACAATTTTGCCTTTTACGTTAAACAGCAGGACCTGAGAGAATGAGTATTCTGAATTTTTGACCACATGAACCAGCACACACTCTTGTGTGGATGTCTTTGTACACTGGGAAGGGACAGCAAAAATCCAACAGCAAAAATCCAACGCTCAAGCCCCTAGAAATGGGGCACTTGAGGTCTTGTATCAGAATTGTGCTGCAGTGGCCCTCTAGGTCACTGTGACCCTCCTGCAGCTGAGCTGGCCTCGCTGCTGAAGTAGAAGGGAATTATTGAGACGGTGCCACACACAGTATTGAGTAAAGGTGCTTGTTCTAGGAAATGGCCACTTGTGGGGAAACACGGCAGCAACCATGAGAGATGCTCTTAGAGAGAAAGAACAGGAGATCATTTTACAAGTCTTCTTTGGTCTCAACCTCTGAATCTCCCAGTTCAATTTCTTTACTTTTAGCACTCTGCAAGAACAACTGGATTGGCCTCGCTGGCCTTGTCAGGCTCAGCAGCGCAAAACGCTGCAGAGGAGAAACTGCGTGGTGCTAAGAACCTTGGAGCTCTCTCTTTGATTCAGAGAAAGATGTGCTTATATGCCCTGATTGATCTCCAATAATTGCAAATTCTTATTCAGAAGTCTGCAAGTGTGCCATGCCATGTAAAATCAGAGAATTAGTGGTATTCTGGAATACATTTCATTACAAATGTGAAACATAACGAAATTGATATTAGAAAGTAACGGCTTTACCTTTGGCATACAAATCCCTCATCTGTTAACACTTTGATGTGTTGATTTGTAGGTAAATAGATATTTTCTAAATCCTTCCCAAAGGAAAACTGTCAAAACGTTCTTTAAGTGAATTACCAGGAATAATTTTGTTTCAATTCTCTCTGGTATGAGTTTGGGACAATGGAAGCAAAAGGCTCCTAGAGAAGTCTCCCTCCTCTTTTGACCAAGTCAAAAGTTACCTGGGACATGAGAGAAAACCAAAGATTAAATCAGAGGGAACTAATCAGGCTTATGAGAAGAATAGCCATTGTCTAACTAACAGTATAGGACAATAAATTGTCTAAATATTTTATATGTTGTTCTGTCCTATTGAAAGAAATGAAGCTATTGCTACTTAACAAAAACTGTAGTCAGGAAGGAATAGGGCTTGTGTATCTATCTTAACTTTAGATTTTCTATTTACCTAATGTGATTGCTAAATCAAAACCAAATTATAATAAATTCAATAAGTAATAGCAGTAGTAGTTTGGAAGTTCTCAGTTTACACAAATACATCAAACAAGCAGTTTATAAACAACTGTAAAACAGAACTTCAAAGAAGTATATTTGCATTTTGTTATGAACTGAAATTAACAAATTATCACCATCAAATCGTAACTCATTTCTCAATTGTGCTGAAGAAGAACCGAGTATTAATTAAGTTGAATTGGAGATTCGACTGCCAGTTTAATTTATTTTAGGTTAGTGGCTTGTCTTGTCTTCAACACAAGAAGGCTTTGCTCTTTGATTTTCTTTCTTTCCTGTAATACACAGACGTTCACAGCTAAGCTGTAACAAATTACAGCTTTAAGAAGTTTATTAACAGTCAGAATCAAGTGTGGAGAGGATCTTCTAAAAAAGTTTTACGTTTCTTTAGCTTGTTAGGGTGTGCACCAGGTGCTGCGCGGAGCTTGGCCTTAAGGCTAGCATCAGTTTGGAACAGACCTTTGTAAGCCCAAAATACCTGTGCACACTGTGTGGCCATTGTATGTCAAAACTGCTAAAACATCAAAAAAGGAGAAACATTGGTTTTCCTCTGAGATGTAACTAAACTTGATTTTTCCCAGCACCTCTACACACTTACCTTCTATTGTCCATCACACCCTAGGGTTAAAAAGCCATAATACCTACCTATGAAGAATCTGGAAAAACAGATTTGAAAATAATGAAAATATATATATAAAACCACTTGATGATTATTGCATTGCAGCTAAAAGATAATACGGATTTAATTAGCTGTGGCTTCCATTGGGATTATAATTTGGCCTGGCTAATTACAGAGAGGATGCATAGGGATCCGAGACGTAACTTGCCATGAAACTGTTATCATTGGTCTTCACTGATGAGAAGGAAACCCAACAGTTGCGCAAGAGCCTGGCAAAAATACCAAAGCCTCAGTATTGCTCAATCTGTAAACTGAAAAGTAAGTTTTGACAAATCACAGCAGACGTGCTGTGTCTGCAAACAACATGAAACAGCAACCATGGCTTTCTTGTACAGCATGACTTTGTGCAAAACTTTTTTGTCTTGTGGCAGAAAAATGCTCTAAACTTCCTCAAAATAATCCATTTTATGTAGAGATAATTAGACTTCTTGCAAGGTTTGTGTTGTTTTGCTGTTTCACTGTGAATATGGAACAGTAAATGATGGTATACTGAAATGATATGAATTCTGTTACTGATTTTGAAATTCAGTATCACTAGCAACATTATGTGGTGAATATATTTATATTAGCAAGTTCTCACCCAACTTAACTGCTTTTCTCTGTGTTTTCTGAGCTGGAGTTCAAGTGACAAGACCCATGTAATTGTCTTCTTGGAGGCATTAGAGAGCCATTACTTAGGAATCAACTGAGAAAGTTTCTAAAAATTCTTACTTCAGTGAATTTATTTCATTTCTTCTTCATCCACCATGTCCTTGCAAATTCATCAAAACCTGAAGTTCCAGTGACAAGTAGCACTGGGAGGACTTTTACTTGAGATAATGAATAAAAAAAAAAGAACGAACCCTGCTTTCCTCTTAGAACCCAGATAGAACCGATGAAATCTATTTGTGAAGTAGGCACACCTATCACCTATGGTTATATCACAGATAGGAAATGTGTTTGGTGTTCTCCAGCACATTTCATGGTAATCGCCTTTACTTAAGAAAAGCACACTGGGTCAGACCACTGCTCCATCTAGATCAGAAGCCCATTTAGCCCATCGTTCATCTTCTCCATTGTCATCTATAACTAATTGTAGAGCAGGTGTAAAGTGATGTTTCCTCATTATATTTTCTCATGTCCTACAATTTATAGCTTAGATGTTTTCACACCAGAGAAGACTGTAAGACCTAAACTGCACAGTATAAACTGTGCCCAGCACAGACATAAAAAGTGTTACAGTGATCTCCTCTGTTGTGTTTTTTCTTCCTTTTGTAATTGCTAATATTGTTGAATAGCTTTTGTTTCTGAGTGTTGAACTGACTTCTTCGTAGAACTGTCTCTTGTAGTCCTAAGGTCCTGTTCCCAAGGGGCTGTGGTGAGCTCAAAGTCTGTAACTGTGATGTGAAATTAAGCTTGTTTTATCGACTGTGCATGGATTTATATTTGATTCTGCTGAATTTCACCTGACATTTTAACCTTTGATAGCTAAGTTTCAGAAGGTCCTTTCGTGATTCTTCATAGTAAGCCATCATCTTTATTACCTTCAGTAAATTAGGTGTCATCAGCAGGCTGTCACCTACTGTTCATTCTTTTTTCTTTTAATCAAATAGATTGAATGTACTATTCCCAGAGCCTTGTTCAACTCTACTAGTGAATTTCCTCCACTGTGAAAAACTGAATTTTATTCTACTCTTGTACTTCATCTTTTAACTGTTTTGTGTGTGTTAATCTTGTAGCCGCTTAGTTTTTTAAAAGAGTCTTTGATGACATTGTTTACGTGCCTTTCTAACATCTGTTAGAAATCAAAATGGACTTTGATTATTAACCAAATCTCCCTTATCCATGTACGTTGCCTCTGGAGAACTTCAATAACTAGGTGACAGACAGACAACCTCCCTTTACAAGATCTTTGTTGGCAGTGTCCCAACCTGTTAAAGCTGTCCAGGTGCCCCTTACTTCTATATCTTTGTTAAAGGTTCTTCTAGGCTGCATGGCATGGACATACGGTATTTCAGTCTGTAGATCTCTGTATCTCCTCTGAAGTATTTGTGACTTCAGAGTCTTTGGGTGACAAGGCTGCTGAGAGGTTATTCACCACAGTTACTGGATCAGCTATTTCAACCCTCAGTTGCTTTAAAACAGAGTGACTACCATCCAGTTCAAGTGATTTTTTTTTACTGCCTATTTAATCTATTTGTTTAGTAACCACTTCTTTTAACACTTCATTTTGAGATGGGCGCATCAGCCTCCCATGAAAAAGATTTTTATCTTGGAGATGTCTTTCAAACTCCTTGACAGTGCACACAAGTGAAATGCTCATTTTTATGCCATGGTGATAGCTTCTTTGAGTGTGGGTTTTATTTTGTTTTTTTAATCCTGATAACTGATTAGCTCTACAGTGTCAGATTTTTCACCTTAAATGAAAAAGAATGAAAAATAATTTACATTTAGTTATTGACGCCTTTTAGAAGTTGCTTCTTGAATATTTTAGGGCAGAATAATAATTTCATATTTATATATTCAACTTAAAAGTATTTGTGTTTTGTTATCTTCATTTGGACATAGATTTAATTTTTGTGAAGGATGCCTTCTTGCTGTTAATAACCTCCCACTTTTTTCCTTTCTTAAGGTTTTCTTCATAAGAAGGATTTTTCTAAATAGAATTGCATGTTACTTTTTCAGAAAGTCTTTGATGTTCCCAGTACTTACTTAAGGAATTATTTGTAACTAATTCTAAGTTGAACAGGGAATTTTATGCTATGTACAAACCAATTTTTTGGATGAAGTGGACAAAAGTGAGTATCTGTCAGTGTCTGATTTAACAAGCAGAGAACATTCATTTTATGGAGGGCTGTATGCCCAAGTCTGTCTTGGTGATGCTGCAATATGTTTGAATAGTGTGTCACTTCAGTATGAACTACGGGTGCTCCAGGAGAGGTATATATAGTGTTGTCGAAGAGTAGATGTGGAAGGGCTATTCACAAAACCATCTTGTGCAAGCAGGTTGTACCTGTTCGGGCAGAACAGCCCTCTCTGTCTTATGGCTTAGATAAGGATTTCAGGCTGCCATGTGTTTTTGTGTGATCTTCTGTCTGGAATCTGTTGGCCTCTGGATGTGCTCCGCTCTCTATAGACTCACTATAGACCTGCTCAGGTGGGTCCCTTAAATTACCTGTTTGAAAGATGTGCAGCCAAAGTTATGTGAGGTGCTTCCCACAGACAGGGACTAACTTGAAAGTACTGTGGTAAACTAGTTCCTCACAGCTGTCCTGTGTGATAAGTTAAAAATGCAATACTGATCAATGAAATAAAGTAAATAGGGAAGGGGTTTGTCCAGATCCCTTAATGCCGTGATTATGTCACTGAATATAGTGCCTCCAAAGCACCTCCTCCACAGCCCTAGCCCCCCAGAAAACACCCACACAATCAAGCTTGTGGAAATTGTGTATTTAAAAAAAAAAAAAAAAGTTAGGAAGCATGAAATAGATTACCTGTATACTGAAGTTAATGTGTTGAAAACTATGTGAAATCATGCTCAGTATTCTGAATGCCATTTCCATGGAAGTTTCTCCTACCAAGATAACCGACCAGATTGCATAAAGGCACTGGCCTTGTTAGAAGCTCATCTGGGAACATGTGAGTTTCTGTATCGTTAGTTGCCTTGGTTCTAAACCCTAGGAGCAAGAATAGGTGTCACAGAAGTTCTGGTTCTGTTAGGTTAAGCAAGTCACTTATCTGCCGTATTTTTCTCCTATCAACCAAGTGGAGGTAATGAATCACACTTGCCCTTGTAAAGTGTCTTGATACCTGCAAAGAGAAGGTCTGAAGCTGAGGACTCCCACGCTTGTAGGTGGGAGGTAACAGGCTTGTAGACATCCAGGAGTGAGAACTGGAATTGAACTTGTGCCTAAAAGTGCGGAGGCAAAAAATAACCTGAGGAATTTGGGTGGGTTGCATGGTTGTATTGGAGGGTGGATTTAATGAGATATGACTGGTCTGTTCATTATTTTCTGAACTGTATAATTTTAATTAAAAATGAAGAAAAACTGTTAGCCAGAGTTTTCATTTTTAAAGCATACCCTGCTACCAAATCATCTGTTGGAAGTGAGGTAGAAAGGTTCCCCCGAAAGGAAGACTTTTTTATTAAATAAGGTTTTCTGTTTCCTTAATTCTGTATTTATTTGTGTCCCATTCCTTGACTAGTATGTGCTAAGAAGGTATTCCATACTGTGCAGTTACACACTGGCCAACAGCACTGCATTTGCAGAGCTGGATTCGGCAGTGATTCACTGGAGACCTGTGCTTTTTAACTAGAAGTTGTTTCTCATGCAGCTTAAGTCTTCATTCTGCCACTGGAGACACAAACCATTAGAAGCGCGGGTGAAGGGTAAAAATGATTTTCGTATGGGCACCGTTTAGTAACCGATTACTTTGCCTTTGTGAGATTGTAGCAGTTCTGTGTCGTGTTGTACGAGGGCTGGCTGCTGTGCTGGATGCAACGCTCTGTGTGATACTGTGCCGGCTGGTGACGCAGCCTAGAGCTTCTGCCGTGTGGCAACATCTTTTGCCGGTTGCTCGGTAAACATTTGTAGCGTTTGAGTGGATCACTGCATTATCTGCTGAATCCATCTGTACCTGGCCACCCACACTTTTCACAGAGGATGTCTGAATTATGCTGGGTGTGTTCATCTGATGTCACGTTCGTTAAATGCTTATTTGGTTTTGCTAGTATGAAGGTGACATTGTTCTACAGATGTTACATTCTTAGAAACAGTATTGGTAAAATATTTCCTGTAGGCTTTCACCATCTTATTGCTAAATGAGAAATAGTCTGAAGATCATTTATCCTTCTTTCTGGTCTTTTTGCTAATGGTTCTCCACATGCATGCACACATCCTCTCTGCTTCTCTTCTTACTTCCTTGTATGTATCTCCTCCTGTCTGATTGTATCTTAAAAGTGCGTACCATATTAATCTCTAAAAATGAATATGTAGATTTGCAGTTCTGGTTTTATGATTTGTTAGGAAACAAGAGCTGCACAGGTATCTCTGTACTGTCATGTTAACTCCAAACGTTGTAGTTGAATCCAAGCATCCTGGTGGTGCTCATTGGTGCCTTGTTGGGGGAAGAAGCAATTAACATTTGAGCTATGCTGATGTTGGTGGCCAGGATGCAACTGGTCAAGGCACTTGTCTTTGTAAATGCAGTCTGAAGTCAACCCCTGATACCTGTAGAAATACAGTAAAGGAAAGCAAATTCCAAAGAACTCCTATAATTTGATGTTAAGGGGGTTAGATTTAATGTGCTAGGAGGAAGATCACAAGGACTGCAGAATTAAATTGTGATCTGGACAGTGATATTTACCAGGTTTTTGGAGGAGGCAGAACAGACAAAACAAGACAGGAGGGATCCTGTTCAGAAGAAAGACATCATGGCTTCTGCTTGAAATAAAAAGGATTTGAATTGTAGGTCATAAATCTTCTACCAGAATTAAGATTCTTCCAGACAAGGTGATCTTTGGCCAGCTGAAGCTTTTTGGAGTGGAAGCAGGAAACTATTAAGTGTAATGTACACCTTGTGACTCAAAGCTGGCAGAGGTAATTAAAGCAATTGATCTCTGCTATGATATTAATATATATAATTCCTTTTGGTTTTCCAAAGCTGGTGAGATAAGTAATGTTGATGGATAGACAGTGGTGAAAATGCCAAGGTACTTTTTTGCAAGATAATCTCACTGGTTAAAGTTGTATCATTGTGATTATCTATCTAAGCTGTCCTTTTTTTGTTGATCTTATATAGTTTACAGCATTCTTAGGAAATCCTAGAATTAAAAGACCGTGCCTTGATTACCATTATATGATATACAGCACTTGCATTAATTCTTACAATTCTCCAGCTGGAATGAGAAATGTTATGATGTGTGTGGGAGGGAAGATAACAACTCACGGAAGTAATCTTCACTACTACTATGCCTACTACTCACTCCATGGGGGAAAGAAAATCCCGTTAGTCTTTGCTTGAGAGCTTTCCAAAGGACTAGATGTCCATTCTGTATGACCAACGAGATAGCCAGCATTCAGATTTTTCTGTTATTTCTGCAAGTGGTAATAGTTAAAGTTACAGTGATTGTGCCAGAGGCTCTCTGCCTAGAAATTGCCAGTTATAGTGTGTCTGTTGTGCAATGAGTCCATAAGATTATCACCACTAGAATATCTCAAATTAGTAAATTAAGGTAGAGGACCACTAAGTAATGGGGGTGGCCAACTTCAGTTCTATAGGTCCTTTTATTTTGTATGCTTTTGTTATGGGGAGCAAAATGTTACTGGGTGACAGAGATGAGGGAACTGGCATGACATTTAAACAGGAGTTAAAGCAAAACAGAAGCTTCCAAAGGACAAGAGGGAAGAAAGGCAATACAAAAATGCCTATAAAATATTACAAGATATCTGCATAGTAGATATGCATCTTTGTTTAAACAGAAAAACTGCTTGCCTTCCAAAACCAGTTACTTTAGCTTGCATAGTGTTTGTTACTGCTGGTTGTGATCCTTTGTGAGATGCCATTTCAAAATGCAAAAATGGAAACAAAGAAAAGGCGATGGAAGGTAGGAAGAAGCATGACTATATTGTAAATGAGTATGAGAACTACTCTAGCTTTCATTGTCTATATTTCTTCATTATCTAGATACATCTTCGTTTCCATAAATTTACAGCTTAAATGTAAAAGAAGAGTTGAAAAGAAAACAGACTTGCTCACCAGAACAAATTGCTTCAATTAAAGGTTACAGTGGTTGGCATGAGCTGGTTGTTTTGTGTGGTTTTGCAGGGTGGACTCAGCTGAGCTGCTTGTTAAACACATTAGATTGGCACAGGGTTTTGGCACCAGGAGTAGGGTAACATTTACTTTCACAAACTGTCTGCAGTTGTTGACAACTTCAGTGGGATTTTTTGGCAAAGATACACAACCTGCGAAATACCTTGTCGAAGTTTAATGTATTTGCTCAGCAGTGTCTTTAAAACATTTCAAGAGGATTTCTCACGACTT
Organism: Nycticryphes semicollaris; assembly: GCA_013400055.1. Classification (NCBI taxonomy): domain Eukaryota; kingdom Metazoa; phylum Chordata; class Aves; order Charadriiformes; family Rostratulidae; genus Nycticryphes; species Nycticryphes semicollaris. The sequence continues at coordinate 147,212 of VXBJ01007861.1, forward strand.
TGCCTTTTTTGCCCTTTAGTTGGGATCTTATTGTATTGTGGATTTTTTTGTTCTTAGTAGTTATAAGTTAAACATTAGGGATTTTTTTTTTTTTTGCTAGGTATATTCTATTTTCCTTCAACTGATTTTCATAAAATGCTCACCTATCAAAGATTTAGTTCCGCTAGTAGAGAATTCTCTTCTTGATGTAGAAGTGCCATGTTTTAAATTCTGGTGTCTGTTTCGAAAGCTGATCAAGGAATTGTTAAATCTCATGGTCTGCCACTAATCTTTGGGCATGATACAAAGCACAGTCTCCTAATTTTGGAAAGATTGGTAATAGGCTGCTTCCTACCACATCTGTAGCACAGAAATCTTTATGGAGCTAGAATACTTTTTTATTTCTGTTTCATTCATTTGCTTCAAATTAAAAATAAGGCATTTTCTTGTGGCAGCAGCAAGCAACGTGATAGTATATTGTTTTTTCCCTTCAGTTTTAAACCTCAATTTAACGATATATTAATCAAATGTACAGTATCAAAAGTTAATTGGGGCAATCATCTTAAACTGTATGCATGACGTTGTTAATCAGTCATATGTTGTCAGATGACGTAAAAAAGATTTATCAGGCTGAATCACAGACAGAATAAAGCCATTTTTCTTAAAGCAGAAGTTAAACCACTAAAAAAGAGAAAAGGTCAGATTTGTATTCTTACGACTGACATGGATTTCAAGCTCTAGAAAGCATTTGTATGACTTACTCTCCTCTGGGAGTAGAGCTCTTACTTGAAAACTCCCAGTCTCTTTTTCAATATCAAAGTACAATATTGTATCATTGCCTTACTACTTCTATTCAAATAGCTATCCTTTCAATAGGATGCTTTTCTATCTCCAATAAATAAAAGAAATAGTCCATGGATTTTGTTTTCATTGCAACAACTGGTATATTTTAGCATGTACACACACAATTTTAACAAATTTGAGGCAAAAATGCCTCTGCACCTGTCTTGGCAGACCTGAAAAAGGAGGATGGTTTACAAAAACTGACAGTGAGTCTGATTAGCATTTGATATACATTACTCAAAAGAATTCTTTCAACTGATCTAGGACCTTTGCAGGGATTTCTTCGCAGCTCTGAATTTAGCTGGAAAGCTTTATACCACAATAAAAGTACCTTCTGACCAGAATAAATATTAAAATAGATTAATCTAAAATTTTTTACTTGCTGCTCACTTACTTCCTTGCTAAAAGAAGTGACTTAGTTACTATGTCTGTGATCATCAGGTACCAAATCACCACTGAGCAGATCTGGAAGATGGACAGGATACCAGGATGATTGGTGATACTGTTTTTGTGAGAAGAATCAGTACTTGGAATCCAGGCAGTCTTGCTCATAAGTCTGGAAGTGGTCTGATTACATTAGGGAGACGGGATGGAAAACAGTTGCTAGTTTTCCTCCTGTCCATTATGAAGATATTGATTTTTATGGCAGATGAATGGAATTTCTTCAAGAAATACTAGGGTAATGTGGGTCATGGTACTGAGCATTACTGCTTACTTGCCTTGAAGTAAGCAATGTTTTTTCTGTCTTGCTGGCTGAAGGCAGAGATAACTGGTAATGACGTTATCCTAACTAATGCTACCTTGAAATGAATGAAAAAGAAGCAGAACAGATGCTTGCTCGTGTGTGGTAACTGAGGGTAGAGGAAGTACAGAAGACAGTGGACAGTTTGGAGGGTAAAATGTGTTCTGTGCTTTGTCTCTACTAAGGACAATCTCATGTCTCCTCGGCTACTTTGCGTAGCTTAGCTGGTGGGGCTTCTCCATAGCCAAGTCTTCATGGCAGTTCCCTGTAGGATATAACAATTCTCTGAGTCAGAGACCATCAAACATACTACTGTTTAAACGATCTTGGGCTGTGTTTATTTATCCCCATCTTTGGGTGATGTTTTGGGGTTTCTTTATCTCATCTTTGTGGCTGAGATGTTTGATGAACATCAGGCTCTGTCTCCTTCTGTAGGTTCTTCCCTCTGCTTTAGAATGCTCGGAAACACAGACTTGCTTCATGCCTTCCTCCCTCTGATATGTGGATTTAAGTGAGTTTGCTAAGGGCAAAATTTCACCTAGTAGCAATTTCAGTTGGAGAAGTCCCCCTCAAAGGCAGTGACAGAGTTCTGATTTTTCAGAGAGATGCTTATGGTAGGAAGGGAAGGATTCCTCCTAGCTACAGATGTGCTGATCTTCCTGAAATTAAATTAGTGCATGTTTGGTCACTCATTGTAATGTGAGCTGAATCAGTCCAAAGCCTGAGAACAGCCTCCCATTTCTTTCTTTTTAGTTATACAAGTCTATGGCAAATCCTGCACTTCCTGACACGGCATGACTGGCACTCTAGCATATTTCTATAGCTAGCACTGTCTGACCCTGTTATTTTGGCTAACAGTCTGAAAATTTCCGCTTGATTAAGTCTTTAAACTAAAACTGAGACATGCGATTGGAATAACTAGAGCGAGTTTTAAAATGCTGTTAAGCAATATCTATATGGGTTTTGCATATCAGCATCTCCATTAACTTTCTCAGTTCACTGCACTATGCTTATGAGTGAGTAAGCACTGTTTGAAGAAGGAGTTACACCCTTTATGACTTTTTCTGAAGAAAATGTTACAAAACATTCTGTATTCAGATTTTCTGCTTATTCAGGCAAAATCCTTCTTAGAGAGTTTTTAGGCTTTAATTAAATAAATGCTCTAGGGCAATTACTTAATTCTAAAATAGGAAACAAAAAATCTCTGGAAAAGAGGATTGCTCAAACTGCAAAATGGTTGATAGTGACATGGTATGGGATTTTAAGAGTTTGAGAAATTTATACTGGTATTTATTGGAATATTTGGATACTGTGCTGTAGTTCAGTGATGAGAGTAGAGGACAGGATTTTTCAGACTGGTTGCTCTTATTGCTCTGTAGCTGCATGAGTCAGTTATTGATGATTTCTGCTTTGATCTTATATATTATGCTGGTCATCTTTCTGAAAACAATCATTACTACAGTCAGAGTAATGGAGCACTGAGGAACCTGAAACCTGCAAGTAGCTTTATGGCAACTTGTTTCATCCTAGAGGACTGAGTGCTTAGATAGATGGGCAATGGATGGGGTTTGCTTGGGACTAGGGTATCTTTGGGGGACAAGGGAGTGAGGGATTCTGGCAGATATGTGATCCTTGCACCTTCCTTCAGTAACTGAAAAAGTTAAATCTCTGTTTTTGAATGAAAGAGGAGTGTCTTTTTAGTTTACTTGCCAAGCTGGAAAGCTGTCTGTACCACTCACTGTTGCATCTGTCAATTTTTTCTTTAAAATGTTTATACTATTGTTTCTAAAATGCTAGTATAATCATTCCATTTTTAGGTGGCTGGGCCTGCTTACTGAGGAACTGATAATTGAAACAGATCAAATCAAATCCAGCAAGTACTAACTAATCCTGCGGAGGAATGATGCAAGAGTCAATAAAAGAGTGGGTTCCTCTGGTTTGGGTTGAGCCCTTGTCAGTTTGTGTCACTGGCTTTTTTCATAGCCGTGGTCAGCAGGAATCAATGTTCATCAGTACCTGTCACTGTAGTTCCTGCTCCTGTCAGCTTTTCCTCTGCACGTCTCTTCTGTACTGGGTGTCTTAGAGCCTCTTTTCAGTGTTCAATTAATCTTTAGGGTCAGGGCTTCTCCTGATGCTTTGATCACTGCTTACATGTGTAGCAATTTCTTTCAGCAGTGACAAATCATTTGCTCAACCAGACAGAGTAAAAAAGCAAAAAACCTAAAAACCTTCCAAAGCTGACTTCTAAGGTGTTGTTCAAATCAAGTAATGTGTCCTTCCTCCCTCTCCCCACCTCCTCTCCCCTGCAAAAGAAACCAACCCAAACCACCAAATAAAACCCAAATAGACGTCTCCCCCTGCCCCCCTCCCAAGGAATCAAGGTAGATGTATTTCTCAAAATGGGATTGCAGGACGTGAAGCAAAGCAAAGACAAAGATTAATGGTCCTGGGATGATTAATAAAATGATAGGTGGTGGGTTTTCAGGGCCTTGGTTGCTCTGTGTTGAGTGTCTGGGCTTGAGAGGTTTTCTCATTAGCTTTTATATGTTTCCAAATGACAATGAAATGATCCAAGCAGTAGATTTCTGATGGAAGATTGCAGTTCACGGGGTAGTTAAAGTCACTGTTCATCAGTAGCGTTGATTTAATACTGATCAGACTGTTTTATGCCTCGAATGTGCTTTGTGTTGTGTCAGAATGATTCATGATTTGTTTCACGTTGGCTGTCTGCCAGGGAATAAATGATCTCCGTAAAATCCCTGTAGTGTTAGCAGTTTTCAGGGATTTGGGTAAGAAAGACCTAATTAATACCTTATCTCTTTTTGCACCCTCTCTGCTGATGCTTTTTTGTTGCTTGTGGTGCCTGTTGTTCTGTGCTGTTCTCTGCTCTTCAAAGAACTAATGCATAGTAAGAGATGATTTATTCTGTAGCAGCAAGAATAAGCTCTTTGAAGAATATATTCAGTTGCATAGTTGTGCAAAATAACCACCACTTGAAGGTTCATCTTTTATCTGTTCAAATAAATTCTGTAAAATATGGCAAAATTTTCCATAATATGAGTTGCTCTTCTGAAACTTATTACCGTCCTTGGGCTGTAGGGCAGCAGTGGCACTTTGCTTTCAAAAGCTTCTTGCACAGACTTTGTTGCACAGAAACTCATGTAATATATAAACATTGAGGGTTGTTAGTGATAGTTTTGTTGCAGAAGTTGATCAGAGCCGCAGAACAGATCAAAAAAGAAGATTCAGATCCAGAGTAGCTCTGAAGTATTACTTCATAAGTAGTTCCTTTTCTCACCAGACTATAAAAATTGATATTTGAAGCCTTGTCTATTTTCTTACTATCCTAAATCTAAAAATCTTGGGGAAGGGGGAGATCTGGTTTGCAATACATATATCAATAACAAAACATGAACACATGGTAATCTGCTTGATCTTGAAACTCACTACAACTGTCATACTGGCAGAAAATCTCCCACAGATAGAAATAAGATTGAGCAGTTGTATCATGCACTGTTTCTTAAAAGACACCTTAATTAAGATTCAGCAGACATTAGTGATAAGTTTTAAGGGTTGGATCCTCTTCTGAATATATGCCCCTGACCACGCTAATGGAACTGTTGAGACAAGGAAGCACATCTTTCAGAAGGCAAAGATTAATGGAGGAAAAATGCCCCAATCTTCCCTGCGAAGCCATTTCTCTGCTGGAATTTTTGTTGGGCTTTCAGCCCCATGTTGAGTTCTGACCCAAAGGGTGGCAGAAGCCCCCAGCAGAGGGGATGAGGTTGTGCTTTCACAGCCTGGCTTCATTCCAGGCCATTATCTAGAGCTTTAGTGGGACTCATGAGAATCCAGTGGTTATTTTTGCCTGCTGAAAGAAGGAAGACCTGAGAGTGTGGCTCTGCTTGTTGGCACTTGATCTCCGTTTGACAAGAGTCAGGAGCACAACTTTAAGGTTACCTGTAGTATGAATGTAGGCAAGTAAATAACACCTCATGGAACACATGTTTGATTGCAGAAGGTCAGAATGTTTGACATATACCCACAGTTTGCTTTATACATTCTGACCATTTCTGATGTCCTCTGGTTTTCTGTGGCAACTACTTCAGAAAAGAAGTGAAAGTAAATGGAAGAAAATAAAGTAAAATTAGACAATCTCTCTTCCCCCCCCCCCTTTTTTTTTTAAGTAATAAGGATGTAATGAATGATTTATTATTTTTTTTGTCAGTTTGTGGGGCTTTTCAGCTGAATGTGCTCCATAGTCCTCACCTTCATGATTTGGGAGGTAATTAGGGGATTTGTAATATCCTACTGGTTTGATCACAACTTCTGCTGGTGACATTTTATAATGAGTGTATAGATTATAAATAACATTTTGAAGGTATGAGGTTATACAGAGATAATTACACAGCTGAAATGCATTGGCACAAGGCCAAAGGCTAAGTACTTTCCACCATCCCTTCTAAATTGAATAACTTCACTTTATGAAGTGTATCATCAGAAATTGTTTTCATTACTCCCAGAGGGCAAATTAAGGTTAATAAAAATCCAATTCCAGATTACTCATATGTGTGCATATTTGTATTTTTAGAACCCTTCTTTGTCAATTGTATTGCTTACAGCGTGTGTATATGTCAATATGAGCATGTAGGCCGTAGTTTAATCTGTTTCTACAGTTTTGAATTGTTTTGCCTCTCTGAAACAGACTTCCTCTAAATATGGTTGTGAGACCCAGGAGGATTTTTCAGACTGAGAAAAGCTAAAGCATTCTGCCCAGTAAGCCATTGTTTCTCATGTCCCCTGAATCCTACCACTCCTGGATTCCACTTGACCCATGTAGCAGCCATTTGACCCACCCACCTCAGTCATCAAAACCAGTATTTGTATATCCTCTTCTTTAAATGTTATGTTAAATAGCATTTTCTTCATACAAGGCAACCCAGTATTTTGTGGATTCTTAGGCAATCTGAGAAACCCTTTAGCAAAGGTGAATTGCTGGGAGAGGTTCTTCCATTTTCTCCCTGTGATAAATTAGTTACAAATATTATCTGAAATAGCACACACGATGGAGTCACCTCTTTGAGTATTCCATATTTACAGCATTAGATTATAGTTGTTACAAGTGCTCTCTTTTCACTCTGCTTCTCCATGCCCTTCTCTTCTCCCACTTTCCAAAAGAGGGTTTCTGCTGTCTTGATAAGACAGCTCTTTTTACCTCTTAGCGTAAGAAAGAACACTGATATGAAGGAACAGTGTAAGAAATGGCCAAGTGTACAGGAATATTTACCCAGGATAATTTTTCAGCCTATTTCACTGTGTGGTTCAGAGACTGGCTTTTTCAGACATAATGGATTTTCTTTGTCTATGCATTTATGAGTTTTTGAAAATCTATGTACTCTTAGAGCACTAAGAATAGCTTTTGGCAGAATTATCCTATTGCTAAAGTTTTGGTATCTTTTTTAAAAGAAAGGTTATTTTCCACCTCCAAAAATAAATTAAGGAATTAATAGATTGCTTTTGTTGAGCTTAATATCAAATGAAAAGTTTTCATACCAGTTAGTTAATATTCTGTCTATTACAGTCCCAGTATTGAGAACAAAGCTTAGGAATATCAGAGAGAAGTCATAATTGACAATGTTTGGAGGAAAAATAAATAATGTTACTATTAATAAGTCTATACAGCCTGTTAAACAATTGAGGCATAATTTTTTTTGTTGTTGTTGGATGAAACAGTTTTTAAACAATTTTTCTCTACAGGTTATTGACATGCCAGAACACAATCCTGGAGATATGGGTGGAACAATGAGACTGGGGAAGAGGAGGACTGTTTTCAAAACACAAAATTCTGTTTTAAGTAAGTTACTTGTGACTTGCCTTTTTGGATAGGAACTCTGTAACATGACACAGCAAAAACGCCAAAGCCCGTTTTGTTAAGAAACTACAACCTCAAGGAAGCGTCTGGGTGATGGCTTCCCCCTGCTCATGATCCTGTTCCCTTATACATTTATCCAGGATCAGGATGTAAAGAAAGAAATGAGAGACACTGGAAGTTGCAGTGAAAAGGTCAGTTAGTGTCCAATGCTTTAAATAAACAATGAGGAGACTGTTGAGAAAACTGAAATGCATTTTATGGTAGTTTAATTCGTTATTTTATTGGGAAGATTGGACCATTTTCTTCATATTTTCTTTATGAGTTGAACCAGGTCCTATTGTTCTACCCTTGAAGCTTTTTGGTAGAACTAACCCAGAATCCTACCCATTATGCTCTTGCCAGACCTAAACACTGCTTGTCGTTCCCTAGAATTGCCAGTACACCTCAGCCTTCAATGACATCCGGCCTCACTGCCTTAGTCCTCACCTTGTCTTGACAGCATTTGCTAGTTTATATTTCAATTATAGTCAGGCTCTGCTTAACTCCAGTCTCTGATCCAGCACTGTCCTAGGCCTAGCCCAGCCCTGGAAACAGCCTTGTTCTGGGAAAGCAAATTATTTATTGTAGGAAAGGAAAATGATTTGCTGTAACAGATGCTGATGCAGGGCAGAATAAAAATGACCAAAATATAGAACAAAAGATTAAATTCAATCTATGTGTATTTTAAAATTGAAGTAATACTTGCCTCCTATTAATCAGCCTATTATACAGTAGAATCAGGCTCTTATTACAGTAGTAATATGTGATGCTGAAATGGGTAAAAAGTGGTTTCTTGTCTGTCGATAAATATGGGCATATTTCTTATATTGCTCTGCCCTTGACATTGATCTGAGCTATTAATATATTTAGCTGTGTTGAACTTACGGAAGATATCCTTTTGAGCTATTAAAAATGAGATCTATTTCAGCAAGAGACCAAAGTGTAATACATACACCCATTTAATAAAAAAAAAATCTGTTTTTCTAGGGAATGCCTGTGCTAGTTATCTGACTGATCAGGGTGATACTTTGCCTAGATGTGATACAGATATGCATATGACAGTTTACAAGTTGTTCCGTGGCCTAAAAGTTAATAAAAATCAACATGTGTTGTAATTCTTGACTAGTATTATGACTTGTTTAGATGACCATATTTGTCAAAGATCCCTAGAAAGCTCTGGTAGTTTACTCGGGAAATCTGATTCCTGTTCCTATTCCATTTCAATTTGAATGGAAATAATAGTTTTGAAAAGATGGTTCCTTAAAATTAAGATTATATCACTTTTTGTAAAGTTGCAGTACTGATCTTGGCAGTCTTGTTCTTATATCAACCCCTAACAGAGATAGTATTCCTAATGACAGTAGGATAAACTGAGAGCAAAGTTTGAGCTATGACATTAAGGGAGAAACGTGATTAAATACTGGTTTACTGCATACCTCTAACCTACTCCCCGTTGCTATGTAATGTAGGGTGTTCTAGATTAGGCTCAGAGGACTGCAAGAATCATTTGGGTAATAAGATCAGGAAAATAGAGAAGAACAATATTCTCTGTTTGTCAGAAAATGTATTATGCCAGCTGCTATGTGTAATCTATTGAAATGGAACAGATGCGACGAAAAGGCTTCCTTCACTGCACCTTTTGCATACAGCTGTTGTAAAACCCTGCAACGATACCGTGTTGCTTGCTCACTCAAACATTTTTTATTTTGTTCTGATCTTTACAATTTAAATGAGTTTAAGCATGGCCTTCAGACTCTAGTCTACCTAAGCTATTTCTGCTCAAGGAATGCTGAATATAATTCCTGAATAAACTCCAGTAAGAGTAAATTAAAATAAACTAATCAGGCCTCTGAAAAAAAGAAAGCTGGAGTGAGATCAATAGTGTCCTGTTATGTTTTACATGTGAAATTTTTTTTTGAGGTTTAGATTGCAAGAAATATTTGTACCAACCATTAAAGCAACACATTCGCATTACTTTCTTCTTTGTTGCATATTCAGGGAAACTTTACGGTGATGAAATGTTTGTAGAGGAGCGACACAGGCATCGGTATGAGGTAAGCACTACTTATGTACTTTGTGCTCAAAAGTTAAAGCTTAAGCAAATTGCTTTTCTTTTAGTGGGCACAATTCTCCTTAAAGTCAATGGAAGATTTCTTACGTAAACATAATTCAAAATTTAGTAGCGGTTAGATAGTACAATTTAGATCAGAAGGGACCTCGGTAAGTCTTCTGGTCCCTTCTTTGGGGCTGAGCCAACTTCAAAGTTAGATCAGGCTGCTCAGGATGTTTTTCTATCTAGTTTTGAATCTCTCTGAAGAGAGAAGTTCCATTACATCTTTTGAAAATCTTCCAATGCTTAACCGCATACTTGTGAACCCTTTTTTTCCCCCCGTATATGTAATAGGAGATTTCCTTGGGCACTTTCTCTTGTAGCTCAGTCTTGTGCTGTGCATCTATGAGCAGAATCTGACTCAGTCTTCTTTATAACATCCCGTTAGATAGTAGAATTTAGCACTGAGATCCACCCTCTGCTTTGTCTTCTCCAGGCTGAACAAATCCAGCTCATTCAGTCTCTTTTCCTACGTTGCATGTGGTCCACTCCCCTAACCATCTGGGTTGGACCTCCTATGGACTCGCAGCATTTTGTCAATCTCTTTCTGATACCCAGGGACCTGAAACTAGGCAGAGTATCACAGAGGTGTCTTGCAAGTGTTCAATAGAGGGGGATAATGTAGTGCACGGTTTCTGTGGTAAAGACGGTGCAGTGTCTTAGCAAAATGGTCTTGGAGAGTTACGTCAGATATTGCCTGACGTGACTTCCTGTGAAGTATTTGAAAGGTAAAGGCCTATAATCCTTAAATGCATTGCTCCTTGGCGATTTGGCTTATTTAACTGCTTAGATTATGTTCAGGAGGTGCATATTCTTTCATAGTCTAAACATAGGCAGACTTCAGGTATCTACAACTTGGAGGCTAATTCAGATCACTTGCTTCTTAACGTCCAGCTCTGTAGGACCCTTGTATTGGCCCACTCCTCTGAGAACATTTGAGCAAAGGTGTCTGTGTACATTCAAAACACTGTCATTCAAGGAGACAGGCAAGAGCTGGACTCCTAGAGTTCTATGAGGTAGTTTGGAAGGGACCTGACTCCATCAGTATCTTCACAGGGGCTTGAGCTATGAGATGTGTGCATGCTACAAACTGATTCAGGCAATGGTAAGTTTCCTTAAAAAGCCAGAAGGAGAATGGTGGCAAAGGCTCAGAGTTTGAATATTAACTGAGTGGTTAGAACACCACCAAGGAAGTGAAACAGCTCACTGCAGAGCTCGTCATTTTCAAGGAGGAGCTGAACCACAGCTTGTGTCATAACCACTGAAATGCAGTGTTCAAATAAGAGGTCAGTCTTTGTGCCTACTGTAGTGGGACATTTAAAAAATGAGGAGACCTTCTCAGAATCAGGAAGACAGCAAGCAAAAGGGACCCTGGCTCTAGTATTTTGAGTTTTATGTAGAAAGTTTTAAAATTAGTGAATCATCTCTTACTAAATAAGCATGCCCACTTTGAGAAATTTCTACTAGAGTTGTTAAAACAAGAAAACAAAAGTTCACAGCTCTTTTCTCGAGTCTTTTCATTCTTGTATGCGTACTAAAAACATTACAATTAACTACTACTGTTTGTTAAATCAAAAAATAAATAGATCTACAATTATTATTACTTTCACTATTTCAGGTGAACCCAGAATTGACTCACTGCTTTGAAGAGAAAGGTTTGAAATTTGTTGGCCATGATATGGAAGGGAACAGAATGGAAATTATTGAACTGGAGAGTGAGTATCTTACTTGTGTGTATTACTTTCCGCATCTGTTAAAACCATGTAAACTATTGGTTGTTAAATGGCATGTATGCACGATATAACAGCCAAGGTCATATTGGGAGATACTGCTGACTCCACCTGTATACAACAGTGTGGAAAGATTCACAGGATGTTCGAAGTCTTACACTTCTCAAGAACTGTGCATGTATTTGATTATCAATGGGAGACATGCTCCATTTTCAAAAGATCATAATTCTGTTTTAGTGAGATTTGGCTAGGTAGAATCATAGAGTGATTTGGGACGTCATCTAGTCCGAGCCTCTGCTTCAACACAAGGCTACCTTCAAATATAGATGAGGTTACTGAGAACCATATCAGTCTAGTTTTGAGTGTCTTCAAGTATCCTATTGGTTAGACTTCAAACCACTCACCACTGCTCTTTGAATCCAGCATTTTCTAACATGCTTTGTAGTCTGTCCGCAGTCTGTAGTTCCCAACTTGGATGCTAGGAAACATCAAAAGCCTTGCTGAACTCAGGGCAAAGGAAAGCTGCTGCTCTGCCTGCATACAAAGACCGATTATTCCCAAGCTTATTGTGCACAGTTGTCTTTCTGACATTCATGTGTCTGGAAATGCCTTGAAGAAGGTTTTTTTCATAATCTTGCTATAAACAGAGAATGAAGAAGGGCACGGTGACTGCCTTTTTCCAGTCATCAGTGGACTCTCATGATCACCTTGGCCTTTAAAAATAACATCCAGCTTCATGATGACATTGGCCTGCTCCCTAAGCACCCTCAAGTATTCTTAGTTGGGGCCCAGTAACTAACATATGTTCAGGTTGCTTGAGTATATGAAATATGTCTGCATGCAGTATAACCAAAGTATAAAACATCACTGTAATATTTTACTTAGGCTGTGAAATCTCCATCCTTACTGATAGAGATTTTGAAAACTTGACTAGGCAAAGCTGTCAGGAACCTGGTTTAACTTTGAACTTGACTCTGCTTTGAGCAGGAGGTGGGACTAGAGACCTTCCAAGATGCCTTCCAATCAGTTTGTGTCTCTTTCAGTTACCCACTGTTTAGAATCATAGGAAAAAGTATGAACATCAAATAGCAAGGAAGCTCCTTTCACAGAAGTGATTCAGATAAATGACGGTTTGATACTGTGGAAATGCGGTAAATTTGGACTTCTTTAGCAAGTAAGACTTGATATCTTTTCTAAAAGGTTCTGAAATAACAAGGAGCTACTCTGCATATATTTGTTGAATGCTACACAGAGCAGCTCTTGAAAACAATCCCTTTGATTTTGCTTGATTCTTTGATTAACTCCTTGCTGTTAAGTCACTGTGAGCTAGATGAGTATCAGGCACCCGAAGATGCAGACTACCATACAAGATATTTTTTGTTTTCTTATATGGCCCCTAATTGCCATTGGTTAAGATAAACTCCATGCACAGAAACATAAATTTATCATACATTATCATCTTATGGAGTGCTATTTGTGGCACAATGCTCCTGAGAATTCAGTTTATACTACATGGTATGTTGAAGAACAGTGCTGTAATTTTGATCCTGGGTTTATAAGTAGGTGTCTATATTCACTGTCAAGCAACTGCACCATAGAGAGTAATCTGACAGCAAAGGATACATGTGAATTCATAAACTACTAATTGTCATGGTGTTTAGTTTGCTCCTGATAGATTATCTCTGTTATGCATGCTGGTGTTGGGAGGCTATTTCGTCTGCCCTGCATGGAACAGCTTCTATAGAAAGCATTGTGAAATAAATCAGGCAGGATTTTTAAATTGCATGTTACTGTGAAAAGAATAAAAGCAGCAGTAAAACCTGGAATTATTTTAGAATGGGCTGCAAGGAGATTCTGCTTACTAAAGAAAAACAATCATCATTGGGAGGAGGGTAGGTTGGAGCGGAAGCATAGAAATAGCAGTACACCAGGTAGCTTAGGCAAAGCTTTTAAGCAAAATAACCCCACAGGAAATTTTTGATGCTTTGTCATTGTCTTGTTTTACAGCTTTAAAGAACTAAATTGCATGGTAGAGAGAAAGAAGTTATGGGATAAATTTAGGATCCAGGTTCTCTTTAAGACATAGCAGCAGTATACTAGATCATCTGTTTTGTCTTTATCTTCATAGAAGAAAACCCCAGCTTTCTTGTTATTACTTCTTCTGTACTGCAGAGAAATTCCTTGAATGTTTGGGACTGTTTTGGAAATTGTTAAGCCAGAAGACATCTGTGGTTAGTTTTGTCACATGTTCTGGCCCTAGAAGTGGTTAATGTTAGCTCCTTTAAAACATTATTCAAAAAGGAACAGGGGCACAGCATGGAAGAGTATGAAAACATTGCTCCTTTCTTTCAAAGAAGGCAGAAGGAAAGGAGAAGCAGTAGTAAAGTGCTTTCTTTGGGAAACTGTGAGGTGGAGATTTAAGAGAAGATGAAGCAGCCTGGCTTGTTTGGCTTAGCAGATGGAGTTGAATGATGGTGATATTGTCATACTTAATCACACAGGACAAAGAGCGGGAAAGAACAGCACCATAAGAAATGGATATAAGTTGGCTGTAACAAAGATGGCCTGCGAATTAGGAAAAGATTTCCAAGCAAAAGGAGAGAGTATCAGAAGAGCTTTCCAGTTGGAACCAAATAACCTAGGGGGTGTTAAGGGAGAGCCTTGACCCTTTGTACATGAGACTACACGATGTAGCTGCATTCACTAACAGGAGACTAGACTTAATGTCCCAGGAGGCCCTTTCTAGGCCAAATTATTGAAGTTTGTTTTCCCCAGGTTTCTCTGTATGTTTCTTTCATATCCATCTCTTAGTGTGTAAACAGTTGCTGTATGGTAATGCTTGGTGTTTTAGGAACTGTTTTATTTCTCCCTCAGATGTATGGTGCATGTTCTGAATATATATGCATAAATATATATCAGAAACCAAAATACTATGAAAATAAAATATGAATGTAGACTTTGTGGTTGTTCCCCCCTCTCCCTCTCCTTACACGTCAGTATGGGTTCATTATTCAGCTTTTAATTACCTCATTGTGCATGTTAAAGTTGAATCACAGGATGATTTTTCCTTTATTTGCCTTACTAACCTTCTGCTGCTGATTTAGATTGGATTTTTCTGGAAAAAGGTAAGGTTCCTGCTGCCTTGCCCTTAAGTTCACACATGCTGACCTGGCTTCTGAACTTTTCTGTGAAATCTTTAATAAACTTTTTTACTAACAGTTGTCATGCTATCTTCTTCCTACATCTTACAGTTCTCTTTGACATCTATCTTGTAGATCACCCATATTTTGTGGGAGTACAGTTCCACCCAGAGTTTTCCTCAAGACCTATGAAACCATCACCTCCATATCTTGGGCTTTTGCTAGCAGCAACTGGAACACTCAATGCATACCTGCAACGTGGATGTAAATTGTCTCCAAGGTATATCTTTCTTTCTTACTTGCTTATATTTTGACAGTCACATTTTTGCAGGAACTAGCCCATCCTTCAATCTAGAAGTCTGTAGGGAAGAAAAGGAGCTATTCATAAGCTATACTCAAGCTGGAGAAGAGCAGATTTAGATTGGATATTAGGAATAGGTTACTATGAGGGTGGTGGAACTCTGGAACAGGTTGTCCAGGGAGGTGGTTAAGGCCCCTTCCCTGGAGATATTCAAGGTGAGGCTCAACAAGGCCCTGGGCAACCTGGTCTAGTTGGGGGTGTCCCTGCTGACTGCGGGGAGGTCAGACTAGATGACCCTAGAGGTCCCTTCCGGCCTGGACCATTCTATGATTCTATGTATGGATTTACTTGTTCCTGTGCATGCCTAACATAAACTCTGGTGTAAAAGTATCTGTAAGCACTAAGCACAGTTCTTGACTTCCTCCTGTTCAGAGGCTATTAGAGCTAAAGCCAGATCCATGCATTATAACCAAAAGGTAAAAACCCTGCAGCAAATTCATGTGATGTTACTCGCCTCCTATGTTAACTTTCATTAACAGAAGTTCCACAAGGAAAGAGATTTCCTAGAGGATCAAATAATGAAGTGAAATTCTTGCCTAGTTGTTTTTGAATGATGATGGTAACAAAAATGAAAAACACTGATTTTATTTTGCAGTAGCTAAATAATTAATACCATCTAGCAGAGATGAGCCTGAAACAAAACAGTTGGGGTATTTTCAGACTTATGGAAGGGTTTGGTTTCAGATCAAAACTATATGATTCAGCCAGACCGAAATACTTTGTCTCAGTTGCCTTGGACAGATTTTTTGGTTTGTGGAATGCAGCAGTAGTTTTTAGCCAGTGGTAACTCATTCTTATTTATTTGAATGATATTAATAACAATTACAGTTTCACTACAATAACAATAATAAAGAGGTCAGAGGGCAACCTAGGGTACTATAACAAAAATGAAAAAAAAAATAGAAATAAAAAAAAATTCACAGGATGACTGAATAATAACAGAACTAAGTTTGACTTACTGGCCTTTCCTCTAAACAAGGCACCAAACTTACTGATTTTGGCTGGGGGTTTCTGGGTGTGGGTTTTTTTGGGTGTTGCTTTCTAGTCTTAAAATTAAGTCCTTTTCTTAAGTGAGAAATAAAAATTTTATTCAGGTTTCAAATGTAATGGAAAATAGCCAAGCCAGACAAAATTAATCTGTTTTGGTACCCTTCTCCTTATGGTTATCAGTTGTCTTTCATAAATGCACTTCATCTTTGCTAACGCTGGCCAGTTGTGCAATAATGTAAATACGGAGAGAATTTCTCAAACCAGGACATCTGCAAACTACAACTTGACTGAAATACTTCTCTTACTTTGGCCTGTAATTGTTCATTAGCAGTCATAACATTATTTACCTTTTAAAATTTGTGCCAGTTACACAGGTCAAATTTTTGTGGTGCTTGAGAGGAAGGTGAGTCTTCAAGGACAAAGATCTTCAGTGTTTTCAGCTTGTGGACACTCTCTGTCTCACAGTTCTTCTTGTTTCTCAGGTCCCAATGTCCTTTCTTTTACTTCTTCCTCCCATGACTATACCTATTTGTGTCTCTGAGCTAAAGAAAAATTACTTTTTTTTGAACGAGTGATCTGCATGTGTCCCGCTAATTTAAATATACATTCCTTAGCATTACAGCAAATATGTTTTCTAACCTTGACTTTTAAGTTTCAGCAATTACTGAATGTGCTCCACTTACCTTTATTTAAATTAATATATAATCAGTAAGAAAGTATACCCAACTCTTTTTCTTCATGTTCATACAATAAACTCCAACCGACACTAAACATTTAGCAAAGACAAAGACTCATTGCCCAAAATTTTATGTATAAAAAAATAACAAATTTTACCATTTACCAGGTTACACGGCAGTCAAGCAAACCCCTCTGTCCTGAGAAAAAACACTGGAACAGAATAACATTTTGAGGTGAAAAGAGGAGCATTTTGCAGGGAGGAATGTTGAGGAGGCAATTTCGGTGCTAGTTAGAGTACACACACTCATGTTAACGTATCCACCCCCTGAGTGGAAAGGATTTCCAATTTAAACCTTTAAACCCCAGAATGCTAGTGATTGCATTGAAACAGTGAAGCTGATGTATGTCATAAGAAGACTGAAATAAATCTGAGGAGGGGGTTTTCTGCACACCTCATCCAGCACTGTCTACATGAGTTGCAGTCATGCTGTTGACTAGAGCAAACATGTAACCTGTGGAAGGTGGCAAGTTCAGTAGATTACCTAAGCTAGGCTATTAAAAACATTAAAAAGAGAGTTAATAATGAAGTCCTGAGACAAAAGGAAATACGTATTTCAGCTTGAGATTCTTAACAGGAAATCATTGTCCCAGAACATTTAACAGCCCCATAATTAGGACATAATTTTAGAACATCTGACACATGGACAGAAGCTCTAGCTTCTAAGCAAAGCAAACAGTAAACGTAAAGATGCATCACACCTCCCAGGAGAGTGCCTTAAATAAATAAAAGTGAATGAACCTTCTCTTAAATTTTTGTGAGGCCTACTAGTAGGCAGTCTGAGAATGCTTACACGTAGGCATGAGCTTTGGACTGGAGTGCATCCTCTGCGGTAAACTTCGTTCCCAGGAGCTTTGGTGTGTACAGAGGCAGTTAAGAACTAGCAGAGGATTGGAGTAACTCAGTGATGAATTATTACTTAAGTACCTGAAGTGGTAGTTGGGCATCTAAGTTGTCGTTGTGGTTTCAGCCTCTCATGCTTTATGGCATGAGTACCCAATCATCACACAAAGCCATGCACTTCATTTCCTTGTGAATGCTTTTAAATCATGACCTTTTTGAAATCTTTCCATGGAAATACTGAAGTCACCATTTCATCAGGAGCTGAGGAAGGTGACAGGTTGCCACTTTACATATTTAATTTTAAAGGGCAGAGACAACTAGAAGCACAGGAGATGCTCAGAAAATATGCAATACCACAAATGTGCTGCTTTTCAAGACAAACCAATAGAGTTTAATAGAAAACCAATGGATTAAGAGAAGAACTTCAGATGTAGTGTTGGCTTTTACTGAGTCTTACGGAATTTCACCTGGAAAAAGTAATAAAATCTGGCTTATCTTCGGGAACAGTGTCATAGATTGCAAAAACCACTGATATACAGTAAAGCCATGTTTTGTTTTGTTTTGTTTTGTTTTTTTCACAGAGCAAGTTTAGCATCAACAGGTTTTATTTCTTCTTTCTCCTCAACCAACATCTTTATTAATGGCCTGCAAGAGTAGGCTACAGTGTATTAATGATATTTGCAAGAAATATAATTCAAAGAGCAGCTGAAAGCACTATTCAAGGCATAGATGTAGCATAAAAAGATATAGAGAATCTAGAAACCTGAGTTGAAAATAATGAAAAACTGTGTTTCTTTGGAGGAGGAGAGTAACAGGCTAAAGATAAATAATTTAAACGCAAATGTCCAGTAGATGGGAGGAAATGTAGGAAGTGAGAATTGTTCCTAGGTGAGAAAGTGTGGGCAACTGCTGCCAAGTGAAATTTTTGCAAGTCATTAGTGAATGTGCTAATGGAAAGCTCCAATCCGGTGCCATCTAGTCAGAGTAATCTTTTAAGTTCTGGGCAGGTTATTAATAAAAGATGACTTATGAGTTGCATTCAGAGACAAGAAACAGAATTGGCCAGAGGACAGAAGGAGTGGTGCATAAAGGAAAAAACCTCAGAAGGCTTGTCTCTCTGATGCTTACTGCGCTAACATAGTCCAGCTGTGTCCCAAGCCAGCTGTGTTGGGCAGGTTTGAGCAAGAACCTATAAACAGAAGAATAAACAGCCTGTGTGATGTCTTCTGGAGTATGAGGGACAAAGGAGATATGGGCAGGCCTATGTCTGATATCCCTTGGGCGTTGTTCCTGACCAGTAACATGTCCGGTACAGCATCATATTTCTGCCATTTGCCAAACCCAACCCTCAGAACTCTTACAGAAAACGACAGAAAAAGTTTTAAAGGAAATCCCTTCTTGACCATGAGGGATGAACTTGGTAATGTTTAGTTATGGCAGTTGCTTTGTCATTTTAGTGTTAGACGTTTACAGTGAAGACTTCAGAGCTAGTCACCCCAAGTCATTTTTTGTAGTGGCTAAGATAATATGCACTTCAAAGGAGCCCAGTAGCTCATGGTAATAGTTAAGTTGATCAGAAGCATTATGCTCTACAAGTGCTTGTTTCTCTCCATTGACTGTAAGAAGCTGGTGGCAGCTATTTTGGATGAGTATGTCTAAAGCTATATGAATTGAATCCCATGCATGGGACTCAGCTGGGAGGTTTTATAACATCCGGATATGTTCTGGCATCTTGGTTGTGATTTTTGTAGTGCTGAGTCCTAATACAACCATTATCCTAGGTCCAGTTGTGTGAGTGCAAATATCTGGCAGGTTGGAAGTGGGGGAGTCTTAGGGATTCTGAGGGATTCTTTAATGAAATTATGTTTCATGGAAGCACAGGATCATATAACAATGGGGATTAAAATAAATGATATATGTTTATTTTTATGATCATATAATGATCATAAAAATGCACTGGGAAATATGAGTGACTGCAATTATAACCATTGCACAATCAAATATGCATTTATTTTAAATAATGTTTTAATGACTAATAATTTTAATCATTCAGCTTTATGTGGGGAGAATAAGTAATAATAATTGACAGTTTGCTTTTTACTAGGTTCTCAAAAGCTATAACGAGTGTTTTAAACAGCCACAGCCTGTAGTAAATGGAATTACATTTATCTTTCGTTTGCATTGAGGAAGAAATGCACTTAGCCTGGCTCCTGCCTTTGCAGGGAATAGCATTACTGTAACAGTTGTTTAAATTGCTTGTATTTCTGGAAAAGGGTTTTTTTTTTTTGTTAACGATACATTTAAAAAGGATGAAAAAAAACCGTTCTGAAACGATGTCAGATCCTTTGTTTTTAAAAAATGTTGATCTGGATTTTCCAAATGAAACAAACCTCGTTTTGCAGTTGCCATTGAAAGCAGGTCATTTGGTGCTTTTGAGCAGATGTTTGAAAAACACAGGTTTAAAATTGATCTTGAGTCTTAATTCTAGTGGTTTCGTGAGGTGATGCATTCCAGCTTCATGCCGTGTGGCCCCAGCTATCGGCTGCCTCCGTACCGTAATTTCTCAACAGAGGATGTTTTCCTTACTCGCGTTGGGAAATATGTTGCAGTTCACTGCAAAGTGAAATACCAACTATGTACTGGGTCTTATTTCACTTTGCAGTGAATGTATTTCCATTAACTATAGGTAGATTATGGGTAAGGATCAAAGTGACCAAAATTCTTCATCTATAAGACCAAAGTGACTGACTAGATGCAGTGACACTACATATTCTGAGTTTTGTTCTGTTTTTCTCTTGGCCACATTTTTATACTTCAAATCCCATTAAAAAAAAAAAAAAAAAAAANAAAAAAAAAAAAGAAGTGATAGAATCACCGTGGTGGCCTTATATCTGCTAATTAGCTCCTTTTTGTTGGTGACCAGTGTTGTGGGAATGGTTGCCAACAAGATGAAACAGGTGTCAGGTTCCTGCCCAAGGTAATTAGTAAATAATTAGTACACAAACTGAGAGAAAACTCACCAAAGGAAATGTAAGCATATTTTTTTCAGTTAAAGGCTGAATATGAAAAAGAATTTAATGAAGAAAAACCAGGCTTATTTGATTTTCCACCACTTTCTTAGCCAACACATTTAAGTAATGTATCATAATGTTAGCAACTGTGAGCACAAAATATCCATTTGGTTTTTGTGTTTAATATCTGTATAGCAGCTCAGTGTAATTTGGAAGAAAGTACACATTTATTCCAAAGAGAGGTGGTGACTCAGTTGTGGTTAATACCACCTGGAGTTTTCCTTTGGATTACTTATCAGTTGAGTACAGTTCATTTCGCAGTAAATCTTACAAACTGGACATCAGCACTGGTTTGAAGCTGAAGGACCCAGATGCATGAGTACACGTTTGCTTTCAAGTCCACAGTCTGCTTAATTCTTGAAGAAGTTTCAGGTTTTATTAGAGCCCAGGTTCTTGCTAACATGATGCCACAGCTTCTGGGGTGCTTATATCATTCAAGCAGCTGAAACTGTGAGACTGAGAGTTACCCGAGTCTGAAGCCCATGGGCTAACCATTACCTGGATATTTGCCCTGCCTTTCTTGCTACTGTGGCCTGCCTCTTAGAAATAAAACTGACTTACAGCCAGCAGGACAGCCTTAAAGTAGGGGAGAATCTGAGGTACCGCAGTCAAGAGTGCGGTGGAGTCAAACCTTGTGCTGAATTGGGCAGTCTGGAAACAGGAACAAAATTGTCACCAGCCAAGTAAGTGTTTTAGCCTCTAGGCTAGTGGCTATCCAAATGACCCTCAGCTTCCACAAGCCAGCAACAGGCCTGAGAAACTGGGGTGGTAAGTCAGTGAGGTGACGGAAGCAGTCAGCATTGTGTGGCTGCTTCTGTGGGCAAATGCCTCCAAACCCATGTCACTGAGTGGGGGAGGACCCATGATGAGAGTGCTGGGTGAGGATCAGGGCCTAATGGTCTTCAAGAGAGGAAGCTGGGCAGTTCTCCACTCACCTCATTGGCCCCTGAGCATATTTACTTAAGCATCTGTCTCCCATACTCTGTTGTATATGGAGCCACAAAGATGATTTAGGGAGTGGAGCATCTCCCATACGAGGAAAGGCTGAGGGAGCTGGGTCTCTTCAGCTTGGAGAAGAGGAGACTGAGGGGTGACCTCATTAATGTTTATAAATACATAAAGGGTGAGTGTCAAGAGGATGGAGCCAGGCTCTTCTCAGTGACAAGCAATAATAGGACAAGGGGCAATGGGTACAAGTTGGAACACAAGAGGTTCCACTTAAATATCAGGAAAAACTTCTTCACAGTGAGGGTAACAGAACACTGGAACGGGCTGCCCAGAGAGGTTGTGGAGTCTCCTTCTCTGGAGACATTCAAAACCCGTCTGGACGCGTTCCTGTGTGACCTGATCTAGGTGTTCCTGCTCTGGCAGGGGGATTGGACTAGATGATCTTTCAAGGTCCCTTCCAATCCCTGATACTCTGTGATTCTGTGACCTATAACAAAAGGTCTTGGGCTGTGACTGCCACTGGCCAGCAGGGACCATTAAAAAAAAAAAAAAAGTTATCTGAAGACTTTGGGTTTAAACTGGGGCTATTGTGAGATTACACAGCTCTCCACAATCACAGTTTTACCCTCTGTTCTGTGGACGGTATTTGCTATTTTGCTGTGATGTGAAAATGCAAAACTGTTTTAATAATACTGAATTTTTATTCCATGTTTCCATGGGTACTTTCAGAAAGAAGTAAGTACAATGTTGGTGATGTTGTGTTTGTCTGTGTGCATCTGGCATGCTTGATTGTACGTTTAACAACACTTTCCTCACTTGAACTGTGTAATTGTTTGCCAGCTGGTGAAGTGATCAAATTGAGCATTTCTCACTAGCCTGATGTGACACATTCTTCATAAGAAACGCAGCAACAACACGTGTGTCATGTGAAGAAAGGGCAGAATGCTGTAGGCAAAGACTTAGTGTTAGTAAAGTCGGAATATGTACACTGTCTTGTACAGGATTTGGTACGGTGATGTGCAGTAACTGCAGGAGGCTTTCCTAACAGTCAGAGGTAGAAATTAAATGACTGTTGGTGCTACTCCTTCCGTACCGCTTTATTAAATGGCTGTGATTTTTAGGTGGGTTTTGGGTTTTTTTGTTTTTGCAAAGGAGAGAGGGTGAAATTCGGGCTACAGAGCAGTGCTCAGTAACAAGCACCGTTATAAGTGGGTGCAGGTTGTTCACTGTTCCACATTGCAGTCTAGATCAAAGCTCTCCAGCTGCGGGGTTACATAGTTCCCCTTGAAACACTGCACAGCAGGTGGTCACTGCGGATCAACTGCTAAGGCAGTGTCTGGGTGGACCGTGGGCTGGTGGGCTGACTATGGGCTTGATGTCTCAGTGGGAGATCACAGGCACGGCGGGGGGAGCGTGACATGACCGAGGTCCTGTTGGCTGGAGGATGAAGGTGTATGCGATGAGTGAGATGTGACAAGATGGGCGTGAAGTGGTTGGTGTAGAGTTAGTACCCAAGGCCCAGCACTGCTGTACCCACGCAAATGATGCCTGAGATCCCCACCTGTACTGTGCTCTGATGTGTCACAGAACTGACCACTCAAACCTATTAGCAGTTCCCTGGGCTCCCGATGCTGCCTTCTGATCTTGGGATATTCAAGTATCTGGAAAACAGACTGTAGAAGTGAAGAGTAGCAGAGGGAGGCTGAGGCTGGAGGTTCTTCTGAAGAGGTGCACTTAGAGTTAAGATAAACCTGGAGACCTGATAGACGTCACAGCTGGCTGAAAATGTGGTTTCAGGGCACTTCTTTCTCTTAGTTGCTGTGGCGATTCCTGTCCTTCACTGTTTACTTGTTCTGGCCACTTATAAATGGTCACTTGCATGGCAGTTTGTTCTGTGAAAACCAGTCTACTTCTCTCAGAAAACAGCAGAAGAGAATGAAACCTCAGGAAAAATCAATCTGTAAGGGTATTGCTTGATGCAATGCAAATGATTTATGTTGTGACTGCAAGTAATTTAAGTATAAATTGAAGCATTCTGAATAAAGTTGCCTTAACTTTTTCTTTGGTCAAAAAAGTAATTTTCTATATCCTAAAGGAGAAATTCCTTTTAGTCTTGCTCTAAATACCTGTTATTCTCCATAGTTTTAATCATGGTTGCGTGCACCCAGCACCAGCAAACTGCAGAATGGATGTATGGGAGCCAAGTAAAAAAAACAGAAAAAGGAGCATACTATTTATATGGTAGAATATTTTTTCTCATCAGTTAGTTCTTACACTCCAAACTTAAGGCCGTTCTTGCAGAGAAGGGTGTTCTAAGCTACCAAAAATTGAGCATGAGCTTAAAGTAGTTTTCTGGAAATGGGTTGAGTTTGAGGAAAGTGTTTGTCATATGCATCATCTAGGTAGGAGGGTTCAAAATGCAATATATGTTTTAGATCCTCCTGACTGTGTGTTGCTTTTAACAGTGACAGCTACAGTGACCTCAGCGATGACAGCTCTCCAGAGAAAGGGTTCGCTAATTCAGAAATGAGCTGAAATGATTGCATGAGATCACAGAAATGGATGATGGCACTGAGGTAAACAGAATTGTTTTAATACTGCTTTATGACATTTGTTTCTTCTGGACCTGAAACAGGAGACACAGTTATCTTGATTCTCCATTTTGTTTCAAATCCCATCTGAGAGCTTATGTTTTCTTCCTTGCCTGCAGCACTTAATTGTTTTCCTCTTCTGCTGCTTAACTCTACAATTGTTGTATTAAAGTCTGTTAAGTGTTTTGGATGTAGCTTGTATGTAGGACGCTGTACAAAATCAAGTTGTGTTAGTGGTTGAAGATACAATGAAAACACATTTTTAAATTATGCTTTCTTTTTTTGTTGTTGTTGCTTAGGTTTGCAAGTTTGGACTGCTTTGAGTATGCCATGTTGACATGGCTTTTTGTTTTGTAATTACCATATGTAATTGCATTTGCTGCATTGATACCAAGATAAATACTTGGATTTAATCTGCAGAGTGATAGAGATACAAACAAGATTTATGAAATTGTAACTTTGTTTGCCATAGGCTTTGCCAAAGTGATGTTGGATTGGTTGTTTCTTCCCCTGTAAATCTGGTAGCCATAGATTTCCTTTCAAGTTTGGAGGTGATATTTCCTGTGAGACACCTGGTCTCTGCAGAATCTGAGTTTGAATCTCAGTCTTACTTTATTTTCCCTACACAGAGTTGTGGTTCATATGGTACTCTGGTATATATACACATTCATGTTTTTCAGGATTTCTGAGCACTTCTGTAAGCAGGACACAACTTTCCTCTCTGATTTTATTCCTCTCACATGGTGTAGTCACTAAGCAGCTGCGCCAAACAGACGATTAAAGCTACAAATGAATGATGCATTTCTGCCTGATGGGCTCCTGATTAAAATACTGGCATGTGATGCTAGAAATTGGAGTTTAGTCCTTAGCCACAGCATGGGTTTCTTCTGTGATTTTTAATTTATTTCTCTTTCCCTCTCATGTACCACGTTAAAGATAATAATGCATCCCCAAATCATGAGAGTGAAGAAAAGAATATTGAATGATTTCATGACCTGGTGTACGCAGATAGAATCCTGATGCATATCCTAGAGTGACAAAATGTTCCTTTTCACTCTTGCCTGGATCCTTCCCGCCTCCAAATATCATAGCTCTGTTTCTTGACACCAACACACAGTGCAGGACAGCACCTTTTGCTTTGACCTTGCTTTCCTCAATAGAATTTATGAATGATAATTATCTGTTTATCATTTCAGATGTGACTTTTTCAGTGCTTGGTTGAATATACTTTTGCGATGCTTTTAAGTACTTATCAGTAACAAAATCAAGCTGATTGTGTTTGAACATGTCACTAGTGGATACCAGTTGTATTCAACAGAATTACTCTAGAAAGGATTAAATAACTAATTCCAGATATAAAAGAAGGATAGAAGTGTTGGCTCATTTATATTTATCTCAGGGTTAATTCTACTTGTTAATGAGAGCTGGATACACACGTAGACTATATATAACTCTGTGGTTTTGCTTTATCCTGTTTGACCTAGATGAAATGCATCTACTTGTAGTATTTACCATAGGACTGATTTGAAGTCAGTCAATGGATTTGAGAGCAACTGACATAAGCATGAAATAAAGAGAGTTACAGAAGAAATATTCTTAATATTTTTATTTTACATTTATTCTGTCTTCCCCTCCTTCTTTTTATGTTACAGAAAGTTGGGAACAGGACAATACCGAATCGAAGAAGCAGAAGTAGAAGCTGCTTATGGTCCTCATACTGTCTCCTCCTATACTGTTTTCAATAATTCCCTTTCCAAATGGCAGTATTACTGTTCTGTATAAATGCTGTTTCTCTTTAAAAATGACAAAACGGTTGTGCACCTTAGCTGTTAATTATTATTGTTCTTGTCCTATATTGCAGAATGATCTCAGGTGAATATATATTCATTCACTAGTTCACAGGTGTTGATGTGAAGGAAGATTTGATTATTTTCAGTTCACCTGAAAACAAGAAGATAAAATGTGTTAGTTCTTGTGAATAAGAGGAAATGCACTAAAAAATTGAAGGGAAAGTTGTCTTATCCGTGAGCAGAAGAGAACTGTTTCAGGTTTATTTCCCTATTAAGCTTGAGTGTATATATATATATATTTTTACTTTTTTGCTGTTCAGGATGTACAAATGAGAAATTGTTGGTGTATTTCAGCACTTTGTGATGATAATGATTGATGTTGGATACACGTCTTTTCATTTTGCTTTTATAAGTGATTTCACTTTACAAGAGTTCAAGTCTGTTTGCTCTATTTCTTCTGAAAGTCTGGCAATACCGAATGTAATTCTGACCTACAAAATTACAGGAGTGATACTAGAAGGTGTTTTTGTATTTGCATTTTGCAAGGGAGAAAGTAAATACACTTATATGTAAAAATATAATTTGAACACTAGTATGAACGTTGTAGAAGAACCAGTCATTAACCTGGAGCATTAGCTGGGCTCCATGCAACACTCAGTTAATTTCAATAAATGAGTATAAAGGTGAATTAAGGTTCACCCTTGTTTTCCCTCATCCAGTGACCAATTCATGGTCGTGGCACTCATTCCCCAGTAGAATAAAACGACCAGAAGAAGAGCAGAATAGAACCTGGACTGGAGCTACATAACGGATGGCCTCCAAATGCCTGGGGCACCCTTTCCTCTAAAAAAACCTTCTGAATTGTGAGCTTTGTATTTCATTTTGAGTTTGGGCAAATTGACTTTTTTAATTCATCAAAAGGTAAATACCTGAACAAAAATTAAAAGCACCATGTCCCTTATTACAGCTTAGTAAATGAATACATTTGAGACTTTTGCATTGCTTTAGAAAATCTCAGGTTCCACAGCCAATTTATCTCTTCACTAGCAATAAGCTTTAAAGCTAATGAAATATAAAATATATTCCTATGGCAGTGCTTTTCTACAGAGGTCTGCAAATGCGTGCCTTAGAAATAGCAGCTATGGATGGGATTGGTGTCACTGTGTGTCTACCCCAATGAAAGACACTGGCCACTGGTTTTTGAAGGGCGAAGTGTTTCCTAAGATTGTCTGTAATACGCAAATGTGTTTGCAAATATATTGAATTGTGTTACTCAGATGTGTTTAGATACTGTGTTAAAAGAATCATAATTCCAGTTGTGAACTGTGGTGTCAAGGGGGGAATTTTTCATTTAGTCATGTCCGAGTTGCACTGTCTGTGAGAAGCTGTGATTTATCAAAAAAAAAAAAAAAAAAAAAGAGAGGACACAAGGACATACAACCTGGAGTGAAGCTGGAAACAGCACCTTAATGTCCCAGTGCCCTTTCAATCCTTTTCCTGTTTACTGTGATACACAAAGCAGTGTCCTGGAGATAAACACATCACGGTCACAAGGGATCCTTCTCCCGGTTGAGCTGAGAGAAGCAGCAGCGTTCTGTTTCCAAAATGGAAGAAGGCAAATGAGCCTTGAGATTTCCAAATCCTGGGCTGCATTAGGAGGGCTGCCACCAGATCAAAGGAGGTAATCCTTCCCCTCTGTTCAGTCCTGGTGAGGCTGCACGCCGGAGTGCTGTGTCCAGTTCTGGACTGCCCGGTACAAGAGAGACATGGGCATACTGGAGGGAACGCAGCAAAGGGCCACTAAGGTGATGACAGGACTGAAGCATCCCTCTGGTGAGGAAAGGGTGAGAGTGCATTGGTTCTGTCTGGGCTAGAGTTAATTTTCTTCACAGTAGCTTGTATGGTGCTCTGCGTTGCCTTTGTGCTGAAAATAGTGTTGATAATACAGGGATGGTTTAGCTACTGCTGGGCAGTGCTTACACGGCCTCAGAGCCTTTTCTGCTTCTCACACCACCCTGCCAGTGAGTAGGCTGGGGGTACACAAGAAGTTGGGAGGGGACACAGCTGGGACAGCTGACCCCAACTGACCAAAGGGATATCCCATGCCATATGATGTTGTGGTCAGCAGTAAATGCTGGGGGAAGAAGAAAGAAAGGGGGATGTTTGGAGTTACGGTGACTTCCCAGGTTGCTGTGATATATGACGAAGGCCTGTTTTCCTGGGGATGGCTGAACACCTACCTGC
Organism: Nycticryphes semicollaris; assembly: GCA_013400055.1. Classification (NCBI taxonomy): domain Eukaryota; kingdom Metazoa; phylum Chordata; class Aves; order Charadriiformes; family Rostratulidae; genus Nycticryphes; species Nycticryphes semicollaris. The sequence goes on from VXBJ01007861.1 coordinate 175,241, forward strand.
CAAAGCTGGGACTGTTCAGCCTAGAGAAGAGAAGACTTGAGGGGGTGAAATCTCATCTATGAGGACCTGGAGGGAGGGTGCAAAGAGGACAGAGCCAGGCTCTTCTCAGAGGTGCCCAGTGACAGGACCAGAGTCAATGGGCACAAACTGAGACAGGAGGCCCCATTTGAACATCAGGAAACACTTTTTCCCCTGTGAGGGTGACTGTGCACTAGCACTGGTTGCCCAGGGAAGTTGTGGAGTCTCCATCCTTGGAGATAGTGAAAAGCTGCCCAGATAATAGTCTTGGGCAACTGTCTCTGGGTGGCCCTGCTTGACCATCAGGGATGGACCATATGACCTACAGAGATCCATTTCAACCTCAACCATTTTGCAAAATTAGGCATGAGTGTCACAGGAAACCTGTAGTTAGGCTTCTCTCACTGAAGAGAGAGTAGGCTGCAAAAAAAGCAAACCTCACACACTCAGTCCAAAGTCTGAAGCAGTAATTCAGCAGCATGGATGGAAGGTAAGGTTTGAAGGTTGACTCATCCTTCTGAAGCATAATGTTTGTGAAGTGTGCTTTGTGCATTATTTCAGACCTCTCCTCCAGTTCAGGTAAGGGCCTTCATTGGAAATGTATTCATTTCTATTTTTGTTTACACCTAGTACAGCCATCTTGCAGAGAGCAGTTATTTTGTTAGTGCTGTTGCAGGACAAGAAAGACAGCCTGTAGGAACACGCACCGAATTTTAACAAAGCGAGATTGCGTATGTGTTTTTCATTCTCTTGCAGAGAGCAGTATTTGGTTAGTGCGGTTGCAGGACAAGAAAGACAGCCTGCTATTACAGAAAAACACACCAAATTTTAACAAAGTGAGATTGCGTATGTGTTTTTTGCATGCATGTGGATGATGGCATTTGGATTCTTGTAAGGGCTAACAGTGAAATAAGGCAATTTGCATTGGTGGTTTCATTCCAAAATGGGGCATGTAATGAAAGCCATGGAGAAAGAAAGATGTATCTACTCCGAGAGCTTTGATCTGCACCTGTATGCTTCATGATCATGCTTGATAGATTTGGATCCATTATTCCTCCTTGGGAAGCACGAACTGTTGAGCAGGTAACCTAATACACTACACTGTTTACTTCAACACCACTGGTTAAAACTCCTTTTTACCATATACTTGAAGCACAGCAAGGTCTGAAAGCTGTATTTTCCATCCTATGTTGGCTCACGTGTTTAGGTTCAAGGGCTGTATTTGTAATAGTACATTAAGGCAGGGACAGTATTCTCTTTTGAGCCCAACTGCAGTGGCTGAGATTGCTTCTGTATAGGTAAACTTTCATGGACCTACTGGAGCGAGTCCAGTGAAGGACCATGGAGATGGAGCATCCATCATGATGAGAGGCTGAGAGAGCTGGCATTGCTTAGCCTGGAGAAGATATGGCTCAAGAGGAATCTTACCAATGTTTATAAATAATATAAATAACTGCATAAATATAATATCTATTATATACATATAGTAGATACATATAGTAAATAATATAAAATCTGAGAGGAATAAAGAAGACAGAGCAAGACTCTTCTCAGTGATGCCCGATAACAGAAGAAGAGTCAATAGGCAGGAAACGCACCACAGGCAATTCTACTTAAATAGAGAACTTTTTTATGATGCAGGTGGTTGAACACTGGAACAGTTTGCACAGAGAGGTGATGGAGTCTCTGTTCATTGGAGACACTCAAAACCCAACTGAACAAAATCCTAACAACTTGCTGTAGCTGACCTTGACCTTGCTCTGAGCCAGGGGTTGGACTGGACAATCTCCAGAGGTTCCTGCCAACCTCAACTGTTCTGTGATGCTATGAAACTCACCTACCTCCTAAGAAGGAGGCCACATTCAGGCAGCCTGTTGGGAAAGGTCCTTAATACATGCTAACTCTCAGAAAGGTGACTAAGGAGAAGTGCTAGATACCCTGGGGCAAAGCTGTGCTATATTTTGTCAGAGTGGACTATCGTGTACCTGTGAGCTTGGACGGGCATGTTCTGTGAGCTTGTTTATATTACTAGCCTAGAGATAGCTAAGCCACACGGTGTGGGAAAAACCTGACTGAAGATCTGTTTGGTGTCGGGAAGATCTATTGGGTGTGTTGGAGGAGGATGCTTAAAATCTATGCCTACCTCAGAAGGTGGTCCTGTGCTGGCTGATACACCAGCTGCGCTCAGGTTTTCCCTGACAGAAACTTTGGTAGGTTGGTTGAGTGGGAGCAGAGGCTGTGTTTGTTTGTAAACAAGGGGAGCAACATTCAAGTTTGGATGTGACTGTGGGGCAGGTGTTGCACTGCACTGATACTGCGGGAAGAGCTGCGTCTTNGCATTGCTTAGCCTGGAGAAGATATGGCTCAAGAGGAATCTTACCAATGTTTATAAATAATATAAATAACTGCATAAATATAATATCTATTATATACATATAGTAGATACATATAGTAAATAATATAAAATATGAGAGGAATAAAGAAGACAGAGCAAGACTCTTCTCAGTGATGCCCGATAACAGAAGAAGAGTCAATAGGCAGGAAACGCACCACAGGCAATTCTACTTAAATAGAGAACTTTTTTATGATGCAGGTGGTTGAACACTGGAACAGTTTGCACAGAGAGGTGATGGAGTCTCTGTTCATTGGAGACACTCAAAACCCAACTGAACAAAATCCTAACAACTTGCTGTAGCTGACCTTGACCTTGCTCTGAGCCAGGGGTTGGACTGGACAATCTCCAGAGGTTCCTGCCAACCTCAACTGTTCTGTGATGCTATGAAACTCACCTACCTCCTAAGAAGGAGGCCACATTCAGGCAGCCTGTTGGGAAAGGTCCTTAATACATGCTAACTCTCAGAAAGGTGACTAAGGAGAAGTGCTAGATACCCTGGGGCAAAGCTGTGCTATATTTTGTCAGAGTGGACTATCGTGTACCTGTGAGCTTGGACGGGCATGTTCAGTGAGCTTGTTTATATTACTAGCCTAGAGATAGCTAAGCCACACGGTGTGGGAAAAACCTGACTGAAGATCTGTTTGGTGTCGGGAAGATCTATTGGGTGTGTTGGAGGAGGATGCTTAAAATCTATGCCTACCTCAGAAGGTGGTCCTGTGCTGGCTGATACACCAGCTGCGCTCAGGTTTTCCCTGACAGAAACTTTGGTAGGTTGGTTGAGTGGGAGCAGAGGCTGTGTTTGTTTGTAAACAAGGGGAGCAACATTCAAGTTTGGATGTGACTGTGGGGCAGGTGTTGCACTGCACTGATACTGCGGGAAGAGCTGCGTCTTACTGGGTATCTCTAGTCAAGAGTTGCATCTTGGCAGCATAGGTTCCTGTTTCACGGTGATCTACGTGAAGTCCTTTAGCTTCTGCTTCGCATACTTTAACACGTACTGCCTTGAAGTAGAGGTTTCTTTCCTAGTTTATTTAGCAGCTTGGAGAGATAACCTTCATGTGCTAATGTAATGCCTGTGGAGGTTGAATCTAATGGAGAAGCATGTAGCTAAGTGCATCTAAGAGGCATATATCTAAGTTTCCTGAGGAGGATTTGCTTGGCCAACCAGCCTATTCCTCATTAGGGAGTACTTGTGGCAGGGTGGGCTGGATCCTGCACGAGCTTGCTGTTTTTCTGAAGCCACTGAAGAGGTGCCATATTCATATCGCACAAAGTGTGACTTTGTGGATTACAGAGTGGTACCAAAGAGGGCTTACTGTCACCTGGTGCTTGTGGGACTCAAGCATGGTTCTCCTAAATTCCTCTGCAAGTGTCTTCTAAGCCCTTGGTGGGCAGGAAGCCATGGGTGGTTTTGAGCAACAGCTTGAAAGTAGAGGCTTGCAAGAGTTCTCTGCAAGAACCTGTGTAAGCAGGAATTGCAATCCCATGCGAAAGGAAGTTTTCAGGAAAGAAAAGGCAGATTGTCAGTGAGCACAAGGGCAGGGGCTTCCTGCCCAAAAGACTGTGGAGGAGGTTAAGGGAGGATCAAGTGTAAGATCAGCAAGGGAGTTACCAATCTGAGCTACCCTCCTCATGGGAGCAATGTTACAGTTACCATAGCAATGCAAATGAAAGGTTCTGCCCAAATGCTCTGTGTGTCTTGATGACAGTAAGAAGACAGCGTACAGGACTTCTGAGTCAGCTTGGCTACAGCTGGCAGTGAAGCCAGAGCAGCACAGATATACTGTGTCCAGCAGGACTAGGGAAGTAATTGTCCCCCTGTGCTTTGGTGAGGTCGCCCCTCGAATACTGTATTCAGTTTTGCGCCTTTCACTACAAGAAAGATATTGAGGTGCTGAAGCATGTTGAGAGAAGGACAATGAAGCTGGTGAGGGGTCTAGAGCGCAAGTCTCGCGAGGAACATCTAAGGGAACACACCAGGGGAGGTTTAGATTGAATATTAGGAAAAGCCTTTTCATTGAAAGGTTTATCAAACATTGGAACAGGCTGCCCCAGGAAGTGGTGGAATTACTATCCCTGGAGATATTTAAAAGACAGGTAGACATGGTGCTTGGGGACATGGTTTAGTGGTGGACTTGGCAGTGCTAGGTTGATGGTTGGACTTGATGATCTTAAAGGTCCCCTCCAACCTAGATGATTCTAAGAGTCTATGATTCTCTGAACTGGGGTTGTTTAGCTTGGAGGCTGAGACGAGACCTTATTGCTCTTTACAACTACATGAGAGGAGATTGTTGTGAGGTGGATGTCAGTCTCTACTGAGGGTAAAGGGTAGTAGGACAAGAGGAAATGGCCTCAAGTTGCACCAGGGGAGTTTTAGATTGGATATTAGGAAAAATTTACTTAAAGAGTTGTAAAGCATTGGATCAGGCTGCCAAGGGCAGTGATTTGGAGGTATTTAAAAGACATGTAGATGTAGTGCTGAGGGACATGGTATAAAGGTGGACTTGACAGTTCTAGGTTAACGATTGGACTTGATGACCTTAAAGGTCTCTTCCAACCAAAATTATTCTGTGATTCTATGGTTCTCTGAACTTGGTCTGTGAAAACCTACGTGGGACTGACTGAAAACCTAGGTGGGACTGACCCCCAACTTCACTGTTTCCATATGTGAGGTGACTAAAATTTGCTGAGAAAGGGAGTAAGGCGGATTAAGGAGGGAATCAGAATAATGTTGCCTTTGGGAGAGCATGTGGACTCCGGCATCCTGGGGAAACTCACCCGCTGCAACATGACAGGAAAGCAAACAATACAATTCTTTCTGTGCCTAGGACTGAATAGCACCTCATCCTTGCACACAAGCAGGAGGAGGCTTCTTCACTTGGACATCTGCATGAATTTCGGGATATATTCATCTGCCTCGGGGTTTTGTCCCACATAGTGCTTAGTTTTTCCCTGCTAGCATAGTGGTTGGTAGCTTTTAGCTCTTATAGTTTCCAGACAAACTCTTCCTCTTACCACTTCACCCTGACCCCACTGTTGACTTGATGAGTGCTTTTTTCAGGGATTTCACTCATTTTTCATGATTTGCAGCCTGTATATTTTCAATGTCAATGAACTTAGTGTCTCAGATATCTCTCCCTGTATCAGGTTCTCAGTAATTTCTAGATTTTTCATGTATTCAGCTGTAGCTGAATTGTTAACCACTGTGTGCTGACAGGGGGAAAATGAATTAGGGACTCATCTAAATAAAGATATGAAAACTATCTACATATTTTCTATTATGTAGGAGGTTCATATTTGTGTAATTCCCTTATAATGACTCAGAGTATTTATGAAGCATCTATTAGATATCTTAAGAAAATGGCTGTGTTGCCTCAGGTGGAAGTTCATTCTGAATAACGATCACAGAAATGTTGATTTTCCAATCTGTAGTTGATTTTCTTGCTTTTATGTGTAAGCTTTTTGTTTGGTTTTTTTTTTTAACTATGTAATTTTTTTTTAATGGAAATTAACTTTTCAAGGAGCACAGAGGTGAACTAGTTCTGTTGTTATTTATTCATATCCAAATGAGTCATCTTCAGTACTGTCTGGTTCCTTGCTTTTTAAAATTCTTCATGGATTGCATGATCCAAAACCTTGGTCTGACTTAGCTGACCTGCCACTGGAATAATGTCTCTTAAACTGTCTTTCATCTTCTAAAACCTGTGTACTTTAATCTTTACACTTTGATGGTTTGTTTGTATGTGAAATATTTTCTCTGCTTGTAACATCCTAGTTCAGTTAAGGAAATTGTTTGCTGTATTGGACTCATGCTCTTACATATTTGGATCAGAGCCTAGAAATCCAGTTTTGCCTGAAATGTAGACCCTTTCTGTGTTTCAGGAGTGCACCCGGAGAGGTAAGTCTGTCTTTTCTACCTCTGTGGGCTGCATGGTCTATAATTTAAGAAATTTAACAGTTGGAAGCTGCTAGTGAAGCTAACAGTAATATAGTTTGGCTAACCTAAGAACTGACTCAAGTCTTGGATTTGAACATAATCTAAAACTTGGTATCTTTAAAGGAATAGTCAGGATAGTCTGCTCTGAGCTTCTGCATTACATAACCTCAACCAACAAAAGCTTCAATAAGCTCCTGATTTCAAAGAGTCAATCTGAGAAATAAAAATATGACCTCAAGTGTCTTTTAGTTTGACTAGCACTTTGCTACCTTTGCAATATGCTCTTCCTTGTCCAAGTCTAAATTACCAATTTGGAGAAATAGTGCAGTTTTGAAGCAAATTCTCTCCATTTGCTTGGTTTCTCACAGCCATTGTTCTGCAGCAGACGTCAGTTCCTTTTGGAGGACACAAAACTGAAGATCCTTTCCAAATGCTGGCATGATTCAGTTCTGAACCCACCTGGGGAAGCACACCACCATAGGGGCCTCCAACGTGCGTCTAATAAGTGTGTGCCAATAGAAGGCACTCAAACCACTAAGCATTCCTGCGACACCCAAAAATGGTTCCTATGCTATATGGGTGTTGTGTTCACCTTCCTATCAACCATTCTTTTGCTGAAAGCTTACTCAAATGTCTACACAAACATCCTGCTCTGAGTTCCTGGGGCTGTATTTCCATGTGAGGGGGGAAACCAGGCAGCAGAGTGCTTGAGTCACCCTGGAAGGCCTGATCTTGGTCCTCTTTGAGCGTGGCAAATGTGCTGCTTGAATGGTGAGACGTGTAGAAGGCAGCACCAGTCTTTGTTTCTAAAACAGGTGAACCATGCTCATCTATGCACCTGCACAATATCAGTTTATTTAAATGGCGATGCCTATATGTGAGCTACTCACCACAGGTTCCTTTTATAATCAGCAGAGAAAAGCAGGCACTTTTCAGTTCACCTTAGCAGGTCAGATGAATCACCCATGGGTATTGCTTTTTGCTGGACGTGAACCTCAGAGCATTGCCCAAATGGCTCAGATATCTGTGCTTGGTTAGATGGTCCTGATATGTAGGTACTGAAGTGGGGATTAGTCACAGTTTGTCAATTCTAAGCAGCTAGATTTATCTGGTTCCCTTCCTTTGGGGCTCAGGTAAGCAAACTTCCCCCTGGGTAGCCCAAGGTTCCCCAGAGTGCAACATTCATCTTCCCTGGGGATCTGAAACCATCTCTATGATAGTCAAGGCCTCGAATCATAGAATCGTAGAATTGTCTAGGTTGGAAGGGACCTTTGAGATAATCTGGTCCAACCATCGACCTAACTCTGATAAAAACCAACAACCCATCATTAAACCATGTCACTGAACACTCTGTCAACCCATCTTTTAAATACCTCCAGAGATGGTGCCTCAAACACTTCCCTGGGCAGCCCATTCCAATGCTTAATAACCGTTTCCGTGTAAAAATTTGTAACATCCAATCTGAGCCTCCCCTGGTACAACTTGAGGCCATTTCCTTTTGCCCTATTGCGTGTGACCTGAGAGAAGAGACCATCCCCCGCCTCTCTACAACCTCTTTTCAGGTAGTTGTAGAGAGCAATACTCTGCTCCAGGCTGAACCCACTCCCTCAACCTCTCCTCATCAGGCTTACTCTCCAGACCCCTCACTATCTTTGTTGCCCTTCTCTGGACCTGCTCTAGCACCTCAATGTCTTTTTTGTGGTACGTGGTCCAAAACTGCACACAGTACTCAAGATGGGGCCTTACCAGGGCCGAGTAGAGGGGGATGATCACCTCCCAAGTCCTCTCACCATGCTGTTCTGGATACAGGCCAGGATGCTGTTGGCCTGCTTGGCCACCTGGGCACCCTGCTGGCTCATGTTCAACTGGCTGTCAACCAACACGCCCAGGTCCTTCTCTGCCAGGCAGGTCTTCAGCTCTACGGCACTTCCCCAGGCCTGTAGTGCTGTATGGTGTTGTGAGTTACCCGAGTGCAGGACCTGGCACTCGGCCATGTGGAACCTCATCCCACTGGCCTTGGCCCATCAATCCAACCTGTCCAGATCTCTCTGCAAAACCTTTCTACCCTCAAGCAGGTCGACACTCCCACCTAGTTTAGTGTTATCTGCAAACTTACTGAGGGTGCACTCAATCTCCCCTCGTCCAAATCATTGATAAAGATGTTAAAGAGAACCGGCCCCAATACTGAGTCCTAGGAAACACCATTCATGACCAGCCGCCAACTGGATTTAACTCCATTCACCACCACTCTCTGGGCCTGGCCCTGCAGCCAGCTTTTAACCCAGCAGCCGGTTTCTCCAGGAGGATACTGTGGGACACTGTATCAAAAGTCTGACCGAAGTCCAGCAACTTAACAACTTTTTCTTGCCTAGCAAGAAAGAATTTAGCAACTCTTTCTTATCTAGGTCCCTCCAGGACCCTGTACCAGTGTTTCCCCAGTGTGCGTTTTCAGGCAAGCATTCTCTGAATGCCCTTGCTGGGCCATGCAAGAGGCAGCATCGCCATCTGCCATCATGTATTGCCACGTAGTCTGCCTCCCTCCCTTGCCAAATTATACTCCCTTTCCTAGAGCACTCTCCCAGCACGTAAGAGACATGGCCCAATTTCTCCTGAGTTTCAGAGGCAGCCGGAGCCCTCTCGCCTTTGGGGGATGCCCACTCAACAAGGTTAAGCATCCATTCTCAGTGCCAATGTTCATTGCTGTCATAACTATGTTAGGGCAATCTGCAAGACAACCCCAACCTACTGGTCCTGTGTCAGAGAAACAGCAAGTATATGATTCTGTAGGTAAGGCAACAGGAGGTTCCACGGAAGAGAGGGAGGCAGGGAGAACACCTGAGAACAGCTTTTAGATTGTGTATGTATTTTTAGTTATTCAACAAAAGACAGAAACAGTTGTTGGCAAGGGGGCCAGAGCACAGGACTTCCATTTGCTAAGCCAATACCACAATAAATAGGTTAAAGAACCCCTCTTGCTTTCTGTTTTTGGCCAGATAAATCTTGAACCCTGTTCTCTGGGGTGGCACAGATTCAGCAGGAAGAACTGACAGTACCTCTCTTTTCATTGTAATGGCTGGGACTTGCTGCTTCACTGCTTTGTCCATCCGGTTATTATCCCTGCTAGTTCATAAGAGCCTGTGCCAGCTTCACCTAGTGCCAGCTGCAGGTTGGGGAATGCTTATTATCTTTTCCTCCACGGGATGTGCTACTCATTCATCTGTCCTACCCAGGATTTTAATTTAGTTTATTCCAAAAGACATAGAAGGAAGCTTGTAAGCATAAAAGAAAACTATTCTCAGCATAGTTCCAATACAAGTGCTACCTAGGAGAGCTTGAACTCCTGTTAACATATTTGCCTAATAATATGCTTTGGTTGTGTCTCAAGGTTTGAGAAATTGAATAGGCATCCAAAATTTTGAACAATCAAAACATTAACTTCCAAGGCTTGTGGCTGGCTAATGTGCTTTCCCTGTGTATAGTCTTGCTAGCATAATGTGCCATCTTTTACGAAGTTTGGTCAGTGTTAATTTATAGTTTAAAGCTAGAGTCTACAGCAGGTTCCCAATTTTGATTTATTTCTGTGTATGCTATTTTACTGCTACCATCGGTATTGTTGCCAGACTTGTGTATGCAGACTTATGAAGACACCAGTCTTGGAGCATCTTTTTTCAGTTTTACACAAGCTTTAAGACAGAAAGGTTTTGGCCAACAAACATTTCTCTTCAACTAACTGAAAATACAAAGTTCTCCTGGCTATGGGAAGTTAGACAGCAGCACAATATTGTGAGTAGGAGAGAATCAGACCTTTGAAGTGGCATGAATTAGGTGATTTGCTTCTTGCGTAAGTGAATTAGGGATGACATTATGCAGGTAACGATCTGCTTTTTTGCTCAGGGTAATGCAGCTCTGAGTTCACTGGAGAACAAAGAAATGATTGCTTATTAAATGGGGAAGTGTATAGAAGTAGTCCTGGGATTGTTTTAGTTGAGGCTTTTGACAGAAAGCTTCCTAGAGCAGGTTAGACTAATCACAAAGTTCATGTTTGTGTGTTTATATATTTAATATCACAGTGATGCAAATGTAAGAGTTTAATCAAGAGCCAAAATATGACTGTATAAAGTAAAAACCTGGACACAATATAAAATGTTTAAGTTACAGTTCCCTGAACCTGCTTTTTCTAAGGCGATGCCTTCAACATCTGTTGGTCATCTTGTATGTGAGGCAGAGATATATGTGAGTGTGAAAGGGGTAAAAGCCCATCACCCAATCTGCTTGCTTGCTTGCTTTGTTCTTTAACAGTAAGAAGCCTTAATTTACAAAGGTGCTAATTTATGTCATTTTTGTTTCTACTGTACAGATTTATAAATATTCTGGTAATATTTACTGCAGTGTTCAGCAGCATGATCTTGGTAAAAGGACAGGTGCCTACTGCTGTCTGAACTAATGCCCCAGGCTTTGCTGCCTCTTTGACACATCGGTTACATTGACTGTGAAGTTAGAGAGGAGAAACCAAATTGAAGGTAGATGTAACGGTCTTTATGAAATGAAAAGATTTATCTTGAAGATTTTTGACAAGCTTTTGAGCCATCTGAAGGAGATCTTGTGTACCTTCTGTACTCCTCATTGCAGATTTTTGACCAGCTCAGTCTAGGGCCTTACTTATTTATATGTTGTTTCTAATTTCTCTTACCCAGGCTTCAGCTATAATTCCCTCTAAAATGAGTTTGAAATCCTCTTTGATGAATCAGCAGCTGGATGTCTAGTAGGCTTGGTTCTGTATTTCTCAGTCAGACTCCATCTCTTCTTAGTTTTAAACTTTGTAAAACTGCAACCTGCAGTGAAGAAAATGATACAATTTTTGGCCACAGTATCTGTGAAATTGGCAATTCATCCCCGGTATCACTGTGTGTCCTGCTCCTTGTTGCCAGGACTATGCAGTTTCTGAGATATCTTTTTTAAAAGTAGCTTTACTATCTCTGACCTGTTGTAGTTGGCAGGATAGATATCATACCTGATCATATCTGGTTTAGGATCTGGAGAAGATGCCTTCTTGCTAGGGTCCAAAAGTGAGGACTGAGAGACAGAATTTTATTACTCACAGCCTGAACTTTGGTGAATGAATTTGTTAGTGTGTGCCTCAGTTTACCCAGATGGATGTCCTTTGGAAATTATAGTGCATCAAATGTACTATGCAAGTATTTGGTGAGATGAAAAATTCATTTAAGAAGGATTATGTTTTCATACATTATGACCTAAGCTGAGATATATTTTAAATAAGAGCTTCAGAGTCAGCTATAGCTATTCTGGATTTGAGAATTTATAACTTCAAATACCAAATGAAGTTCATTCATCTGTCTGTGTAACTTACATTAATGTGCCCGAAGGCAACATTTGGCCCCCTCTTCTCAGCTAAGCTAAAATGGTAGGAAAAATTTATGTTACGTTGGCATTAAGATCTTAATTGCTTTAAAGCTAAACTGCCACAAAGGTTCATCTACTGCCGACCTACAATTAAAGATTTCTGTTACAGTGAATCTGAAAATGAAAGTCCAACTTTGGAGAATGACCTTATATCTATTTATTCCATTTATTTAATAAAATATAACTGAAGCCCTGCCACAGGATAGCCATTTTAGTTGCCTGAATGAATAACTACTCAATAATGAGTTTGTTTACTAAGAATCCAATTCCAGACCATAATCCATAATTTCCTCTCCTCACATGAAAAGAGATTTCACTATTTTCTTACTAGTTTTAATTTCTTCTACTAAATTAAAAAAAAATATTACAAGTGAGCTTTCTAAAAACTGTGTACACTACTCATATTATTTTTAGGGAAATTCTTATCAGAGGGAACCTGGAACATTCTTGCTTTCATACAGTCTGACTGTCTTTACTACCAATGTTGGTTTTTTTCTTTGTCATTTATTTGTAGGAGGCTCCAGTCTGGAAGTAAAATATATGCTACTCCTCTTTTAGGTGCTGTTTTCTTTAGTCATCTAGAGATGGGCAAAATCATAGTGACTGACACATTCTTCTGAATTTCCCTTTGATTTCAGTTGTTGCCTCTAAGCCATATATTCAGATTCAGATTTAGATTCAGCCATATATTCAGATTACTTTCCACAGCCAGGGAGACTAGAATCTCATTTTGGCTTAATTGAAATACAAATGCCATGGAAACTGTGAAAAGACATTTCCTAGCTGTAAAATCATAGTTTTGTTGAATCTGAATACTCGATAGGCTCCAGAATTGCCTTGGTCTACATCTGGTGTAATTGTCATTACATACAGTGTCTATACTGAGTGTCTTCCATATGCAACCAATGGGGATTCTGCCATAGTAAAGATGTCTGTCCCCTTCATTTTAAGGTGAGAAAACTGAGAGCTATCCATCTCAGACTGGACACAATTCACATGTTAGGGTCTGATGGTTGGCTACAGGTACTCCCTTGGACATGGTTAGGCCTTTGTAGAGAATGACCTGAAAAAACAGGTCCTTATAAGCTAGTATGGCTTATTAGCACAATACAGTATTATCTATTCAAATATTTATACAGAAGAATAAAGCAAGAATAAAAGTTGCATATATAGAATTTTTCTTGCAGTAAATGCCAGGAAAAGCAAAGGATGAGTAGGAAGGTATAAGCTGGAAGAATACGTCACTGGTGTATTTTCTTTTGCTGCTTAAGCAAAACTTGACTCATAAACACCGCAACAGTTGAGGTACTGTTTTTATTTGTCTTCTAGATAGCTGTGAAAGATGTGTATTTTGGATCAAAGTGTGCCCTGTTTGAGCCCCTGTGAGACTGTCAGAGATGAGGGAGTAAGCTCCAGAGCAGTTGCCTGTGACTTCAGGCCAGAAAATCTCCTGCTAGGACTTGCCTTGGGAGCAGTGCAAATCAGCCCAGCCTGCATGTAGCTGATGCCCTGGCCCAGCTCCCTGGTGCTTTTTATCAGTAATAACTGCCTTTTACCTAGTTATTTCTAGCTTGTTTCCACAAAGTTTGGAGGAACTTAACATTTCTGACACCCCTGCTTCTTTGTTGCACTTGATTGAAAATTTCCTAAAAGGTATGAGAAGCTCACTGATAGGCTGAGGAAGAGATGGGGAAAAATGTGTGACAGAAGTCTCTTTTTCTTATGAAACAGGACAAAAGTTATTATAATTGTAATTTCTTTTTAGCATCCCAAATCTCTTATTGTGATCACAGCCTTCTGGCATGTTGATGTGACAGAGCTCTTGCCATGAAAACCTTATAATCTGTTTTAACAAGATAGACACAGAGACAAGCAGTTTTGAAGTGTTTAATATAACACTTTAGAAACAATTACATTTTCAGAATTGGCATCCGGAAGCTGCCTGCCGTCATGTATGTTGAAAGTCATTTCCATTTAGTACAGATTTAAAAATCCAAATATTGAATTTAGTTATGTGTAAGACATTTGGGAGAATGGGACATTAAAAAAAGTAATCTGCAAGTGCTAGCTTACCCTATGTAAAACTACATCCCAACACACAAATTACACTGTAATGTTACTTAACAATGCAATGAGCTGTAAAATAGACTATTTTTATGCAGCTGAGCCCTCAAGCTTATTCTTACTTCTAAGGCACTGCTTTCTTGCTGTGGAAACAAACAAGTGAATAATATACATTGCTTTCTTTAGTGTTCTTTATGCCACTATCATTTTTGACCAGGGAGGACAATGAGATAATCTAAATTATATAGATCACTTGTTTTCTCCCCTAATAGGAAAGATAATGAATGGCTTTGTTTTGATGGCTTTATTGCCGGCAAGATAATGAAATATCTCAGCATGGATTTCATTAGACTTTCTCTAGTCTCACTGTGATACACCCATTAAGAGGCCAGATCTCCTCTTTGATGTAAATGGAACCAGATATTTCAAAGAGCTTAGCACACTGTGAAAATATGGGCACGGGTGTCACCAAAACAGTTGCTGGGTGTTTAGGTCAAGGCTGGCTTTGTCCATGAGAGACACAGAAGCACTAATGCAGCTTAACAAAGTGAAATAGTTCATGATGCCTTAGGTGTGAGGCTGTGGGAGCTTTGGCATTCCAACTTCAACATTATTCTCAGGGTTCAGGGTCAGAAGGCATGTGGTGCTTCGATATCCAAATGCTCTGGGTTTGTTTGCTGGCTTCCATGGGGTGGTGAAGAGCATAGGGCTGTCTCCTCGCTCTCACCAGCAAGCCAGTCCTATGGAGAGAGTCGGCAGCGAGACAGCTACATGGCTGGACCTTTTAAGGCATGAGCTGGGAAGCAGCTTAACAACCTGGGGTTCAAATAGACAATGTTGTAATGTCTTTCCAATGGCCAAGTTGCCTGTATTCTCATCCCAACGATGAAAGGCGGATAGGACTGGAGGGAACAGAAAAATACGAGCCCCCTGAGCTATTTTTCTGCTAAAACATCATGTTCTTCTTGTTATGAACAGCTGCATACTTTATTTCTACAAGGATGACAACAAATGCATGTTGGAATGAAACCAGGAAGACACATTGTATGAAAACAAGAATATTGTCTATTTGATCCTTAACATGAATAGGAGAACTTTAGAGCTGGAAGTATGAGAGGCCAGAGGGTAAGGTAATGCACTGAATTAAAAAAAATGGATATTTGTTGTATTTATTTTTTTTGACCATTGTTCATGGGGAAAAAGGCCTAACAGTTCTCAGCCTTTTGGAAACAGGAACCATAGAAGGCCACATAGA
This sequence comes from Nycticryphes semicollaris, assembly GCA_013400055.1. NCBI lineage: Eukaryota > Metazoa > Chordata > Aves > Charadriiformes > Rostratulidae > Nycticryphes > Nycticryphes semicollaris. The sequence continues at coordinate 190,331 of VXBJ01007861.1, forward strand.
GACAAGGTGCAGCAACTGAAATAAAAATAAATGAAGGCAGAGAATTTGAGCACCAAAAGGTATCAAGGTAAAGGGCTGTGCCACAACCAAAGCTTTAACATTGCTTTCTTTTCTTCTTGTCATCTCTGCAATAGGTAATTTCCAGCTTCTATCAGTGATTATTTTCTTGGATCAAAATGCTATAACAGTGTCCCAAATAAAAATTTGAGAGCGAGTCTCTAAGTGTGGTGGAAGAAAGGTTAATAATTCTTAAAACATATTACTGTAGTCAGATGGGGAGGTGTATGGAGAGCCCCATACACCCTCTAAAGCAAGATGTGCCTGATGAGGGAAGAGAATCGAAGGCATGCTGCCTACCCAGGCTTTCACCTCCTGAGCTTCCTTCTTCTCCATGGAATAACTTATGAGGGGAGCATTCCTGGCCAGACTTCCCCACTGCGCTGCTGACACCATTAAATACTGTGTCTTGAGATGAAAAGAGGAAAGTGGGTTTCTGTTCTTCTCTCCTTCTCCTTATACTTGCCTGAAACGGGTTTATTCCTTTGGTGTGGCTGGAACCACAGCAATGACTTTCTAAAAGTGCCTGAGGAACGGTTCTTGTGCCGTGGTTTTCCCCCAGAACACAAATCAGTCCTAAAGCCCTGAAAAAAATCAGGATATCTGATAACTATGATAGATTGGAACAAGATTTCAGGTTTCAACCTATTTTGTGAAGAAAAAATTGGAATCCTAAAAGTTAAGAGTGTTTCCAGTTGTTTGACGGTTCCTTTTCCACCAGTGCAGATAGGGAAGCTGAAGGAAGATGACATTGTATTTACTTGGCCACCCTACCTGTCTCTGTGACTGCTATGGTTAGATAGCGGTTGCATCAGTGGCTCTGCCTGATGAAGGAAAATAGCCAAAAAGCCTGGTTGGACTGCTGGCTGATCTTTTCATTGGTCACAGCTCTGCATGTCTGCCTCAGTATTGTACAATGACACCTGCCTGTTAAGAATACTGAAGCCACATTATTTTGAGATGAAAATCAGAGGGAGCTTTACCCACCTCTGTGCCACTTTCAGATGCTTTCCTGTGTCCAGCCTTTTTTGTTAAAACCATGCAAATTTATGTCATGTTTTTACAAAGTGTGACTTAATGTATATTTGAATTGCCTTTATTTTTCTTCATGCATTTTCAGAATTCAGATTCACAGGAGAGGAGATACAGAAAATAGGAGGACAGCCTTCTCCCATGACAGATGGATGCTATTGGAAACCCTAACATGAATAAAGAGTGGAGATTACTTTGCTCATCTATAGGTGTTTGTATGCTACCCTCTCAATGTCTCCAATCTAAATGTTTGCCAGCTGCTGAAATACAGCAGCATCTGGATTGTCCTCACTTTTCCTTTTTTTGACACTACGTGGGCTAAATTGTGGCAGCAAACAGATGCTCCGGGACATAAACTTTGTGTCGAGCATTTTCAGAACACAAGTTTAGGTTGGAGGCAGATGATTCCTGCTAGAATACCTGTGATGATTTCAGAGGTGATTGCTCCCCCAGCTGGGGGAACATGAGGTCTCTTCATCTGCCTCAGCGCAAAGTAAACCAGGGTAGGTTAAACTGCCTTATAGTGAATATTACATCAACCTAGAAGCTGGTACAGGACAGGTTAAGGAGAACTCTGACAATTGGTTCTCCTGATTCAAGTGGAGAAAGGTTAACCTCCATCAGGAAAGTGATAATGTATGGATTTCTGCAGAGCACATGTGACCATGATTAGAGTAGCCTCTGAAGCTCCAACCCAAGGAAATCAGTGGAAAAGTTTTGGAGGTTGAATTTCTCAGATGAGAAATGAAGAAAGCCCAAACCCAAGGCAAGTCGGATAATAAAATGTTCAGTTTTATTTCTTCCCCAGTGGCCTGAAAAGATGATTAGAACAGATCACCTAAGTCTGGTCTGACAGCTACTCTCAAGCTCATTGGGACTTAAACAGTTTAGGAGAAAATTCCCTCAGGCATCCTGGTGACAGAGTTATTGATGGCTCCATTGTATGGCTGGATAATGCTTGCTTACCTCATGTGTTGTGGGCCAGGAATAGTCAGCAGAAGTTGCTAGGAGAGCAAGAGGATTAATAAAAATTAATGTGTTGATTTCATCTTACTGTCTTTTTAATACTTATTGATTAGAACTTTGATTTTATAAGAAAGATTTGTCTTTTTACCCTTGCTCACAGGAGTATTCTCTCCTGCCTAGCAACGTACCATATCCTCTGCTTCCTTCCAGTTCTCCTTCCTCCCGTTGTTCTGGCTTTCTTCATCACACTGAGTCGGCACCTCTTGGACTGCAGTGAAGTTTCTGTCTGGCTTGCACCCAGGGATCTTTCTCCCCATGGAAACCATCTCAGAGAGGATACTGATATGTGTCAGTGCCTCCACAGAGTATGGGCTTGAGCCATCACCTGGGTGCTTGTCTCAGCATGATCCTTTTTCTCCTCTTGCCACAGCCTCCTTTTTCTCCCTGCCCCAGGCCTAGGTCTGATTCCCCTTTTCCTTTCCCACTGTTTAGATTTGTAGCCCTTCCTTATTTGAAGTGGGACTAATCCCTTCCTCAGGTTTTTTTGGGTGCCACCAAAGGCACACAGATTCTTTGCATATCCCAGGCAGGTCTGGAATGGCTGAGAGCAGCTGTTCAGGGCAGCTTCCCACTGCTGCTGTACGTCCTCTGGGTTGTGTCAGTGTGGGAGCATGGTGCCCTCAGGGAGGGCTGGACCTCTGGGAATCACAGCTGTCAAACTATCCAGAGCATCTGTGGAATGTCTGAGGACTGTGAATCTTAGCTGAGCTTGGCTAGATCCTATGAGGAGGCACAAATCTGGTTCCACTTTCTACTGAATTTCAAACCCCTCCTCCAAGGAAAGGTGGAAAGAAAGGTCCTATAAAGTAAGAAGGCCAAGCGGAATCCTATTCGCTCTTTTAATTTTTTGAAATTGTTGGACTCTTCTTGTTAAAATTTTCCAGAATGATCAGTTAAAATTAGAAATCACGTATGGAAAATTTCAGTTCAGACAGATGAACTTTTGCAAGGAATAATTAGCTCAAAAGCAGGTCTTCTAATAGGAAATGTCCAGCCACCTTCGTAACAGGCAACGCTACTAAATTTGCTATGACTAATCCTTGGTATTGATTGTGTTGGCTGGTTGTAGAAAGACAGTTTGTCTGACTCCTGTGATTTAATTCAGTTAATTAGAATAAATGACTATGCCATTTGCCAGGACCACTGCCTCCTTGCCTGTTTTCTTGTTTCGTGCACAGCTCTCTTAATGCTGCCCCAAGGACCATTAAACCACGCAATGAAGTTCCCACAAATGGATACTGTCTTTTCATATCCGAGCGCTATCTCTTTGCGGTAGCTAAGCCAAGTGTTGAAGCAACCACACTGCATGATCTCCAAGACTCCCAATGGGAACTGCTTGCAAAGATCTATTTATTGTCTTGCAGGCACATACTACCTTTTTCCAATAAGAGTATTTTATCCATGATACCACTAGTGTTGAGGGTTCACACAGTACCAGGCCCAGGCTCTCACTTTAAAAAGAAAAACTAGCTGCAGTGGGAGTTCACAGGTTATGAAGGTAAACTTTAGAACAAGTGAGATGGAGGAGTGTAGTTTTTGTAACCTTGTCCTACTTAAGTCATTCACTGCCTGGACATGCCTCAGTTCTGATGCTGGGTTTACGAGCTGTCAGTCAAAGGGCATTTAAAAGCAGAAACAGCACAGATTTTATGCTATTTTTGATTGCCCTGTTTTTCAGTTCTGGAGGTAAATTTGTTTCTGAGAATTGTACATAATGCTTCACTGAGGGGCTCTTAGTATAGGGGCAGAGGTGGAAGAAAGTCTTTCTCCCTCTGCCTCTCTCTATGGAGGAAATTCAATCAAGGCATTATTTTACTCTATCTAGAAAATGAGAAACTTCCTGTGTTTCTTACAAAGGGTGATGCTGATGAGGAGAGAATTGGTACATTGAGTGCTCGGCTGGAACAGGAACAAAGGAGAGGTGATGAGCCTGGGATGTGTCTCCACAGCAGAGCATTGCTAGTCAAGGTCATACAATAACTTCCCTTCTGCCCCAGCTCTTTATGGCAGGATAATCTTTTCCCTCATCTCCTCCTCCTCCAGGGATTCAGAGACCCTCCACAGGAATGCTGCTCCTCTCTAACGCAGGGCTGGGAGCCAGGAGAGCTGCCTTTAGGGGCAGGTGGGGAAAGCACAGCTGGCCTTCTGCCCTTCTCTTCTGCTGAGTGCGAGGAGTTGCTTGTGGAGCTGGTGGTGGAGTCAGGCTCTGGGGCTGGGAAGCACAAAAGGCGGCTGGGCTGGGCTGTGCGCTGTGGTGCAAGGCAGGGCGTGATGCCTCTGTGCTGAACACTGTGCATTTTGTTTATACGTACGTGCCTGAACAGCGTTTGGGACTGTTGGTATTACGTTTGTGTAACACCGTAGTACACTCACCATGGCAGACTGCCCACCAGCAGGCTGAACTCGTTCCTTCCCCAGTGATGGCAGAGTACTTCAAAGCCCACGTTGTGCTGGGAAGCCATGAAGCTTTCTCAGAGCAACCCCAGATGAGACATGCTCAAGTAATGTTAACCCTTTGCTGGGGTGCATTTTATTTACAAAAATACAGCCCATGAGATCTTTCTGGTCTCAACTTTACTTGCGGGTCTAACAGGTCTTTTCATTCCATCCATATGAGCTTCAGACAAACCATATCTCCATCTTCCCTTAATGAGTTGGGTTTTTTTAAAGTTGTTTGATGTCAAAAGCATCCTGTCCTCACAGCTTTCTGCATCAGTCAATGGGATAATTAGTGACTAGCCATGAAAAACAAAGCAAGGACTAGAACCAGCAGCATGATCTGAGAAGGAAAGGAGTGCTTTACAGAGCACTCACGGAAACCAAGATTAGTTTCTGACACCCTGTGGAGTGGTAAGAATCTGTAGCCATCAGCGTTCAGAGAACTGCTTGGATATTTCTGAGACTAAATCACAGAATCATAGTAACATAGAATGGTTTGGGTTGGAAGGGACCTTAAAGGTCACCTAGTTCCAGGCCCCCTGCTGTGGGCAGGGACACCTTCCACTAGATGAGGTTGCTCAAAGTGCCATCCAGCCTGGCCTTGAACACTTCCAGGGATGGGGCATCCACAGCTTCTCTGGGCAACGCCTTCCTGTGAGCGTAATCCAGCAAGAGAAGGACCTTCTCAGGCAGAAGAAAGCTCTCCTTTGGGGTGCAAATCTAACTACTGCATATGCTACCATAATCCTTCTTGCACAGAGAAGAGTACAAAAGAAGAGGTGTGGCAGAAGTGTAGGCAGGCTTCAGCCAGCCTGTACCCAGTTGGACTGATCCTGAGCCTCAGAAAAATCTGGAAGAACCAAAGCGTGGGGAAGGCTCATTCTCAGCACAGCTCCTACAGGGCTTGCACTTTCTTTGCACTATGTTTTCAGCCCTGCTGCCTTTGGAGCTCAGGTTTAGTTTGCCCTCTCTGATGTCCCACAGGGTCTGATCAGGGCTGGGGTGGTGACAGTGGCAGGATCTCCCAACAGTCCCAGATGAGTCAAGGTAGCAAGTCAGGTCTAGGGTCGAGCTGGCAGCAGCAGCAGAGGCACTGCTGCGATGTGGGTTTGAGTTTCATGCAGGAGGCAAGGCTAGGCAGGATGGGGAACATGATGATGACCAGGATGCCCAATTGGTCAAGGATGTGGCAGGGGACAAGGATCTGTGGTGTAGCCCAGGCGGGGACAGGGACCTGTGGCATAGCCCAGGCGGGGACAGGGACCAAGGAAGCTCCTGGTTTACAACTTTCAAATCTTAATGCTTTGCTTTCTCTGAGTTTTTTTTACAGTCTACTGTTTTGTAACAAACATTTGGGTTTAGTCAGATGCTGATAAGGTGAAATATGCATTAATACTGACTTTAAAAGTAGATTTGTTATTCTGAAACTTTTCTGAAATAGCACTACTATGAAGTCCATTATGAAGTATTAAGAGTCTACTCAAATTATGCCATTCTGGGAATACTAGAAACATCTTGGACAATCCAATTAATTCCCTCAAACCAAGGTCACCTCATTTTTATTTTTACATAGAATATTTTGTTTGATAAGGAATAAATGATAAAATGAGCTGAAAGCAATGTCGAATACAACCTCTTGTATTTGCCATTATCTATAAATTACATTCTCAAGACCTGTGCATATGCACTTATTTCAGTGTGTGAGCCCAGGAAACAGCCCTGAAATGGTTTGAGTGTGGTGGAGAGCATTGCATGAGCAAATTCTTGTAATCCTAGCAACAGCCTGCTTTAAAAACTTCCAGCTTCTTCCTCTGTCTTGTTTCTCTTAAAGCTAGCAGCTAGGTCAAATTCTCCAGTTTTCTTGCTACACCAGAAAAGCATGTGAATAGCTTCAGCTGATTATAGAGATGCTAGTAAGAATGGCAAGGAGAAGAGCTTTTTCTACTCGTTTTTCTAAAGCAAATGTAATGCTGTACTGTGTGCCACAGAATTATTTCACTCACATCTTTGACCGTTTTTGTCACTGTTTTCCTCTGTGTTTGCTTGTGTGAATGCATTTGAGTACAGTAATATTTGAGTACTTCACCAAGTTTAAAACATGTTAAGAATTGCAGTATGAATGAGGAATCTACCTTCTTGGGTGTAGAATGAAGAACCATGGCAGTAACAGTAAGGCACAATTTTCCTGGATCTGGTTAGTGACAAACTTCCTCATTAATTACCTAGAAAAAATTCCAATGAGACCATCCTATACTTGATTTTCATGACACAAGACTTAGACCATAATTTTATATGTCAAGTCCGTAACTCCTGATTTAGTTACAGTGTATTTTGAAAGACTCCCAGACTGGTTTTCATTTTTCCTGGCTTCCAGATATCTGCAATGCTGGTGAAGACTTGCTACATTTAAACCACTGAGAATCTCTTTAGAACCTGTATAGAGAGACAGGCACTTGTCAGACTGACCAACAATAAAGAAGGGGTAGATCAACCAAAAGAATTACAATTTGGAAATCAAGAAGATTATGACTGAAGTCAGAACTGCAGAAAATGGCACACATTTAGACTTTGTAAATGCACTCTAAAACAAATAAAACCAGCTTCTTTAGCAGTATAGGTGCCTGAATATAGGTTACATAATTGAAAGATAGCCTTGCAAATGATTAAATGTAACTATATTTTCAAATGAACCCAGTAACTCTGAACTTGATGATAAAATATGCTGATTCCCATAAATCTAATTTGGATTCAAAATGCTGAATGCAGTCAAACTGGAAAGTTAGGCAATATTCATCCCAGGAATCTGAAAGAATAATTAAAGTCAAGGAACTAGATAGGGAATGGGATAAAACAGCATAGATTTACTGTCTCCTGACAGTAGATTGTGCCAGTCTAAGTTAATACTTATCTCTCATGAGTCAATTAATTTTTGATATGGGGGAAGTTAAATAGCTCCAATCTGTCTGGACTTCAGTAACATATTTCCTCACTGGAAATGACTAAATGGTCTGAAGTTTTGTGTGTCGTTTAGTATATGACAGCTAAGGAAATGGCCAATAAGCAGATGGCAAGAGGCTTGCAGTTGAAGGGAACTAATCAATAGGAGGAAAGAAAACCTAAATTCCTTGGGGATTGGATGTGGGACTTAGGAATGTCCTAGAGTTTGGCAGAAAATGTTAGAACACAGTGATGAACTCTTGATGGTAACAGCTGGGAGGCCGGAGCAGTACAGGAACAACTGGGTGACCTTAAATCTTGACATAAAAAAGAAACAATGAAATTGTAAAAGTCAAAATTACAAGGTTGCTAAGTAGCAAAAATTCCTGCTGTAAGCTGGAACTCATCAGCTGGAAACAAAGGAGAAAAGAACAAGACCTTGTTATACTAAGCAGCTGCAGGGTGAACAGGTTGAGATGCAACTGTGGGAAGGCCAACAACAGCCTTTGGATCAGGCAGAGCACTTCCAGCAGAGACTGAAAAGTCTTTTTTCCCCCTGTGTGTACCACTGGTAAGTTCCCAAACAAAATGCTGCACACACTTGTGATAATTCATCTTTTCTCAAGAGGGGTAAGAACAAAGCAAAAGGGAGAAGAGGATCAGAAGAAAGGAAAGTCCATTTTCTGGTATTTAACCAAAGGACCTTGATGCATTTAACTGAACTGAGCTAAATAGTGATACAAGAACAATTGGAAATAAACATGGACAAGGATAATTTCAAAGTGGAAACGAACCCAGTGCTCCTACCCAGTAGTTGATTTCCAATAGGAGTAAAAAAAAAAGTTACGTACATGTCTCTTTCTGAAAAAAATTGTATGAAGTGGCTGACAGAAGTGACAGGAGACTAGATCTGACAATCCAAGAAGATCTTTCCAGTCATCTTTTCTTCATTCATCTCATCTCATGGCCTTTCTTTCAGGAGGAGGAGAAGAATTTTGGTAAAAATCCACCAAGGATCCTTTCAAATGCCTTTCAAATGGGTGTGAAATGAGAATGGAAAAGGAGACATAGTTAATGGCTGTCTAAGTATTGATCTCATCAGCTATCCAGTATAATGCTTTCTTCTGAAAAAACTTTCCAATTAAAATAAACCAGAACAGTGTGTACAGATTACAGTTTCTCAGTAACAAATAGTAAAACTAATGAAGAAATGTTCTTTATATCCTTATGTAATGTTTGACTGTTCTTAATATAGTCACTATTACTAGTCTAAAAATCTATTTTGTAAAGCATCAATGAGGCTACATATAGTTGTACTATAATATATAGACATATGCAGAGATATTAAATGCAATTACAAAATAGGAACAGGTTGTATAAAAGTGTAGCAATTATTTAAATAATCTTAACTATGAGTGCTAAGTAAAGGTCTATAAATGCTCATTTACTTATGTGATTCCCTTTTTAGACACCTTGTGATATTCTATATTGAACACAGGAAATTCCATGTGGAGCATACAGGGCTGATAGGACCAAATCATAAGGGGGATGGTGATACTAACAGAAATGTTCGCCTACTACAAAAGGGATGCTGAAAAAGGAGAGGTGCTGAAGGGCACAGATGCCAGGTTTGCACTTGACAAAATTATCCCTGAAATCCACCTTGTTGATGAATCTGCTGCCTCCTGTGAATAGATGTACGGTTTACAAAGTGAGATATTGGCATGATGGAAGGAAAGGGAAGGGCATTTTATTTATTGAGATTTACAAGTAGCACCAACTTCTCTTCACTGCCTGGTGTTGCTGCAGTTTTCAGAGGCTCAGCTGCACGTTTTGGGCACTTTTTCCCATGAGTTTGGAAACACAACCAAAAGCTGCATTATGTAACTGTACATAATAACTTAAATAACTATCCTTTTGTATTTGTTTCTTGCTTATTTAAGTAGAAAATGTTGATAAATCACTGATGCAATTACTTAATTCCTTTGTATCTGTGTAATGGCTTCTACTTGACTATCAGGGGGTCATTATGGTAAAGGCTTTTCGTCTACAGGAAACAACAGAAGTATTGATGTTACTTCCGGGAATGATGATAAAATTGTTCCATTAGGGGGGTCATATGTGCTGGTAATTACTTTTATATTTAGAATCGGAAATGACAATCTGAAATCAGAACATCTCATTAGTGATTATGAATTTTAATTTCTGACAAGTGAAGTATTCCCAAGGAAACTACAGTTGTTGTTAGAACTATGGTGAATGACGTGGTTTAAGACGCTTCAGTAACTGAAAGCCAGGAATTTTGAAAGTCTGAAAACATGATAGTACTTGCTTAATTACCTAGAGTAACAGTGTGAATCAGTTTTTCCTAATATCCCAAATTTTTATTAAGTGAAAAGAGATTCAAAGTCTCTGGGAGAGTGCTAAACAAACACAGTTTTAGCACATGGTTTGGTCTCTTCTTGCCTAATATCAGATACCAACAAACCCTTTGTTTGTTCTATTGTTTTTAAATTTAAGAAGCACAAAATATGGTTTAGGTTCAAGATATTAATGATCATTTCTGTTCATATCAAGGTAGATACAGTGACAAGTGTCTGTATCCTTTTTCTTCACTTGTAGGCCTTTTTCTTACAGGGAAGTTCAAAGGCAGCCTTATGAATGGCTTACATGTAACTTTGGTTGATCTGAAGTCCCAGCTCAGGACAAAAGCAAAGGTTGACTTAATCTGAAATAATCTGAAATCTGAGCAGGAAGGAAATTTAAACTATTATAGTGCCTGCAACTTCTGGGCCATTATCTCTATATGACAGATATAGACATCCACAGAGCTGAGGAATAAACACTTTCTATTCTCTCACAGAAGAAAATCAGAGAATCATAGAATGGTTGAAGTTGGAAGGACATTAAAAAACATCTAGTTCCAACTTCCCTGCCATGGGAAGCGGACACCTCCCACTAGGCCAGGTTGCTCGAAGCCCTATCCAGCCTGGCCTTGAACACTTCCAGGGATGGGTCATCCACAACTTCCCTGGGCAACCAGTTCCAGTGCCTCACCATTCTCATGGGAAAAAATTACTTCCTGATATCTAGCCTAAATCTCCCCTTTTTCCGTTTAAAACCATTACCTCTTGTCCTATTGTTCCACTCCCTGATAAAAAGTCGTTCCCCCTCTCTCCTGTAGGCCCCTACAAAACTATACTATAAAGTTTCCCCAGAACCTTCTCTTCTGCAGGCTAAAAAAACCCAACTCTCTCAACCTGTCCTCGTAGGAGTGCTGCTCCAGCCCTCTGGTCATAAATCAAAATACATCTTTGTTTCCAGAAAGGCACCTAAGGATAAATAGTGGGGGGCAAGTCAAAACACTATGAAATGCAATAACATAACACTTCAAGAAAATCAAGGAGATGTTACTTTTGCGTCTGCATTCAAAATACATGTTCAGAGAGGAATGCTCTTAAAGGCAGCTGCTTTGATTTGAAATAACCCAGGCCCACTGATCCTCTGGGTGTGCTGCAAAAGACATCTGGTGAAGGCGGTACATAGAAAGAGGTCAAACTCTTATTCTCACAGGAAAAGGAGCTCTTGAGAGTGTTTCTGTTTGAAGTACAGTTTTGTTGATATGTTTGTGGTGTTGTTGTGCTCAGGAGTGATTGCACAGAGAGGGATCTCAGTGGGTCAGATGCCGGCCAAAGCCCATCCTTGCCTCCTACTGGACAGTACACTATGCTGGCAGGGATCTGTGGGTAGATGTGGAGAGATGAGCAGGGCAATAGGCAGCGGCAATAGCAGAAACAGCAGGTGCCTTTGCCATGTTAAGGTTTCAACAGCCAAGCAGCAAAAAAGGGACTTGTGATAGAGGGTAGAGTAAGGAGAGAAAGAAGGAGCTGAAAAGGTTTTTGTAGAAATGATTTCATGACATAGCACCTAGAAGTGCTTGAAAAATTCCAACAAAACAGTGTTGCCTGGCTTCTGTGGAGTGACAAAAAATGAAATGTTCAGTGGAGACAGCTCAGGCACGGCAGAAATCAAGGAGAAAGCAGCCTGATTGCATGCCAATGGGACCCAGAGCTCTGAAGCCACCAAGCAGGTGCTGTGCAGAAACTCCTGGATTTCTCTGTCATGTAGCACTGTAAAAAAAATTCTTCCAATTTGACATCCAGTAAAAAACTTAAAGGCTGTAATCACACCCCGCCTTCCCCCTAAGTTAGACTTTTCATTTATACCTCTTTTTTTTTTTTTCTAGGCCAACAGTCTGTTAGAAAATAAAGCTGTATTTTAAATAGGATTTGGTCTCTAGGTATGATTGGTGACAGAAATACTCAGGCTGAATAAGCCATTTCCTGTTGCTGCTTCCTGAATGCCACTGGTATTTAGAAAGCTACCCATGGTGATATAAAAGTATTTTCTCCAGTAGGATACTACCACTTCAAATCAGGAGACAAACTACAAATCCAGCAACCTGACAGATTTGGAGGAAGATGTGTGCATGTGTGTGTATGTGTGTGTATGTGTGTGTATAATCAATAAGCAACCAGTGCACAAGAGAAAAAGACAGTACCTTGACCTTGCAACAATGTTCTGAGGGCTGTAAAGAACCTGGTATTTAATTATGCTTTGCCTGTGCAAATGCTTTCTCCCCATATAATCAAATAAACCATTTAATTTTTTCTTAAAATGTCTAGCCACTCTACCAGCAGTACCATTTATTATGGAATACACTGTTTGCAGATAGAGTACAAACTATTTTTGAAAAACAGATCACAGTCAATTGCAAGATCACTGTCTGACCGCTCCTCCCTGCTCCCTGCTCCTTCTTATCCCTACCCAGCAGACGACCTTCTTTCTCCTTCTTGCCTTTATTAGCTTTCTAGAAGTTAGAGAAACCGCTTATTTGGAAAGGGATTTATGGGTCTTTTTAACACAATTTGGCAAGTTAGCAGGGTTGGTGCCACATGATGACAACTCTGCATGGTACTTTGGCGGCCATGGTTGGGTTGGTCCACAGTCAGCTGGTTTGCAGCACAGTGTCTGTCTCTTGTGCAATAAACCAAGTACTTTCACCTCTTGAACATGGACAGGAACCGTGACAGGACCAGATGGGAAAACCACTGGAAAGCCATTGAATAAAAGCCTTTTCTTTCCCACTAGATCTTGTGCTAGCACTTCTTCATCCATTCACGAGGTGCTGTTCCTTGACTGTTGTCCTTCATGTGTTCAGCTTTGACATTCACCTTCTGTAAACCTACACTTCAGCAAGCCTCTTTCTCTCCCATGTGCACAGCAAGAAAATACAAAAATACTGTGAAAAAGAGTAAAAAAAAATACCAAAATGCTCTCCTGCTGCTGCAGGCAACTGCATCATTCAGTCCTTTTCAGAAACACACCAGGCTCCAGCTTAAGGATGACTTATTTTTTAGTCCCCACAACTCTAACAGGATGATTGTTCTGAAACCTCATTGGTTTGATGTCTTGAACCCTGATTACATGGTTATATGTCATCAAGGAAGTGATGATTTATATATATCCTGTGGTCAATTCATTCTCAAGTGTATACTGTGCAAATCTCATCATTCCCTGATAGCCCCCAGCTCAGGCTTCTTTTGTCATCCATTTCAGCTGTAAGCTTGTTAGAGAACACACTATTGCTGCATTTGTTGAAAGTACTATGCGTACCTCAGGAATTGAATGAATAAGCACCAGTCAAGACTGAATATGGACTTTGAAAGGTCAAGCAAAATGAAATAAAATTATTAAGTAGCGCAACTTGTGAATAAAAATAACGCAATTTTAGTTACCAAAGCTTAGTAAAAACATGGGTGATTATGAATTTACTTAAGAAACACTGCGACAGAAGAGAGACAAAATACGGTGTATCAGATAGGGAGACTAACAGAGAAAATAGACATAGATGGACTTTTGAAAAAGAGTAAATATTATAAAGATGAATGTGATGGGCTCACTTTGGCTGGCTGCCAGGTGTCCACCAATCCCCTCCATCAACAGGTCAAGGGGAGAAAATTTGAAGAAACCTTATGGGTTGAGATAAGGATAGGGAGATCACGTACCAGTTGACATCATGGGCAAAACAGACTCAACTTGGGAAAATTAATTTATTGCCAATTAATTGTAACAGATTAGGATAGTTTCTAGATAGATAGAATAAAACAACTAAAATCACTGTCTTCTCTGACCCTCCTTCTTCCCCAGTTCAACTTCATTCTGCACTCTCCTGCCTCCTGAGTGGCACAGGGGGACTAGGAATGGGGGTTGCACAGAAATAACATGTGATGAATTGATGCTCTTCCCTGGCTCCAGCGTGGTCTCCCTCCTATGGGATACACATCTTCATGAGTTTTACCATCATGAGTCCCTTTCACGGGGTGCAGTCCTTCAGGAACAGACTGCTCCAGCATGGGTCACCTGTGGCCACATTAGGCTCACAGGTCCTGCCAGAAAACCTGCTCCTGCATGGGCTCACAGGTGATTTCTCCAGTGTGGGCTCTCCACAGGCTGCAGCTTCCTTCAGGGCACATCCAACTACTCCAGTGTGTTGTCCTCCAAGGGCTGCAATGTGGATATCTGCTCTGCTGTGGAGCTCCGTGACTGCAGGGAAATCTCTGCTTCAGTGCCTGGAGCATCTCCTCTCCCTCCTTTCTCACTGACCTTGGTGTCTGCATGGCAGTTTTTCTTATGTTTTCCCACCCCTTTCTTCCAGTTGCTGCACAAAAATTTTTACCCTTTCTTAAATATGTTATTGCAGAGGCACCACCATATCACTAATGGGCTCCACTTTGGCCAGTGACAAATCCATCTTGGAGCTGTCTGGAACAGGTTATGCACAACACAGGGGCAGCTTCTGGTGTCTCTTCACAGGAGCTACCCCTGTAGACTGCCTGCTACCAAAACCTTGCCACGTAAACCAAATGCAATGAAATAGGAGAATAATTTGAAAGAGCTAGTAGGAAAGGCATTGACTGATATTTTTCCCACTTGGGGATTTAATTTAGAAAACACTATTTTTTACAATCACTAAGAACTCCTACCTCTAGTCAGCAATTTGTATATACTCAGTATTTCTAAATGTCGGATTAACTGAGTTTGAAAGCAATGACCTGGCTGTACAGGTGTGTTGGCTCTAATAATTAATACACTTCTAGCAGTGCAGTAGAAAGGACCACTGGCTCAGGGGTTTCCCTAGTGTTCTCCAAACTTCTCACTGGCCTTTTTTAGAAATACCACATGCTCATGCCAATTACTTCATCTACACAGATTTTGTTCTTTCCTTTTTTTTTTGTTTTTGTTTTTTTTTTTTTCCAGATTGTATTTTATTTTTATAATTTTATTAACTATTTGCTGTATCAATATTGTGTACTACAGACATGTGTGTTGAGAAGTGTTTGGAAAAACATACCACAGGCATACAATTCATGAAAGAAATTAATAAGCCAGAATGAAATAAAGCAGTGATGTTGTATAGCTGCAGCTTCCCAACCACAAGAGACAGAAAGGCACAGCATACATGAATACTAAAGCATTCATCAACTCTTTCAGCTATGTGAACCAGACAGGGTAAAAGCTGGGACATAGTTGGGAGTGAGGGAAACTTGTTAAATAACTGATTCTTGGGATTCTTTGGGAGTTACAAGTAACTGGGAGTTACAGGTAACAACCAGGAGTTACAAGGTTAGACAAGGTAAAATTAACAAAGGATTAGAAAAAAAAAAGATCATCAGAAACACACTGATAACTAACTGTAGTTTCAAGCCAGACAAATGGCAGTTGAGTCTGTATGCAACAATAGTGAATTAACCCAATCAGCTCTTCCTATTGCTGCATCCAGCAGTATAGAGAATAAAACGAAGCACTTTACTTAACAATCAATGTTAGTTATCTAGGAGGCTCTACAATAATAATTACCCTTGCTTCCAAATGCAAACTAAAGGAAACCCTTTTTAGGACTCACAAAGAGCAGTAAGGGACAAAATTTCACATACTTCCTGGATTTGTAGAGTATTTATTAGCAGTTAGTTACCCAACCAATATTTTGTAAACAGAAGCAAAACAGCTTTGAGTCTTTTCTCAGTCATTCAAAAAGCCTCTTCATAGTCTTTTGAAAGTGAGAATAAAGACTGAAATAATTATATTTTGAAATAATTGTGTTTTGAAAAGTGCTCAGGCTGTTTGAATTTAACACCGCTGGAACAGTAGCTGCTTGCTCCGTCTCCATGCATGAGGAGAAAGGGGTCTCTGTGACCTTTGATCCATATGGAGAGTGAAGAGATGCACTGGCTGTCTTTAAGGCTTCCAGTGATCTGTGTTCCATGTCTGACTTTCAGCTGCATGATACATGGGGACAGTAACAAGTGAATAGTCCTCTCCTCTGTCAACAGTTGGGTCCTAAGGACATTATCTGGCATTTACTACTAATTAAAAAAAAAACCATAGCTAATCATAGTTATTTCTCAAAATTCATATTATTTCTTTCTCCTCAGAGTGTTCTCTCATGTCTACTGACACAGTAAGCTCATGCTGCAGTCTTTATGCAATTTAGCTGCCCGTAGGACAAAAATCCATTGGAAACTAGGCTCTACCCCTTCTGGAAGTACTTCTTGAATTTTTTTTGTTAAAGTAATACTTTCTCTACAGCTGTTAGCAAGCACAATTTTAGTGTATACTATCCATCACAGCTCTTTCTCTCTCCCACCGCTGTTTTATTTGTTGGGCAATTTGTCCACTGCAACCCAGCAGAAACGTTCCCTTCTTGCTCTACTATGGCACAATTTGCTCATGAAAGGGAAAAACAAACAAACAAAAAAACCCCAACCAAAACCTGACAGAAGAATTCATTGCTATAATTTAGGGAGGTTTCAGCAAAATTAATGAGGTGCCATTACCAAGGGAACATGGTCTGTTTTCTGCATAATTACCACTATTTGTATTACCATCAGATCCAATGTATTATTTTCACACACTTGAAGCAAGAATGAGACTCCTTTGTGTTGGTGTACATGCATAATACATTTTGGTGTCCAGGCACACCCTGTAGGAAATGAATAGGGACCAGTTTAAAGTCACAGAGCAGCTGCCTATTGGTTTTCTAAAGAGTAAGGCGTGTAAATAAACCAGGATGTGAACTAATAGGCTATTCGTTTTATTATAATAATAATCCATTGTTATTAAATGACAACAGCTGTGTGGCAAGTTGTGTGACACCCACTGCTGGAACGAGGCAGCTCTGAGTGAATTAAATATATAGGATCCTAAAAAGAGGCAGATATGGCTTTGAGAGAAAAATCACATCCCCATGATTTAAGTTAGCAGGTCAAATTCTGTGGGCGGGGGTGTATGTACATGTGTGTGCATGTGTGTTTGCATATGTGTTGGGATATATTTTGACTCTTCAGAATAAATCTTGCTACAGGTAAAAATTAAAACATATACTTACTCTCACTGGCACAATCATCATCCCCACAAATCAAAGCCAAATATTTGTGAGATTTTGTTCCTATGATGCTGACAAAATCTATTCACATTCTCCACAGTGCTATTAGTGCACAAAACTCCCAGATTTTTTATTCTGTTAGTGGAATTGAGAGAAATGCAACATCATCTTAAAACAGGATAAACCCCAGGGTCTTTCTACTGACTTTTGTCTGTGAGGGGTCAGGGCAGAGCGGGAGTAAGAACTGGTCACAGAGGACAGAGTAGCTGGAGACTGCTGAAGCTGAATGAATGTGGATCTGTTCACCAGTTCCTTGTGACCTTAATGGACTTTCCCTGAACTAACATAGTGCAATTGCTTTAAATCGTGCTAGTCAGGCCAAACTGAGCTAAAAGGGGTAAGGCAGAGCGTTCTCTTCCCCTTAATGCCCTCTTTGTCCTACCCAAAAAAGCGACCAAGTCTTAAGTGGTGTGGAGTGTCTTACGTGATTTTCCCTCACCCCATTTGATTCAACTTGAATCTGTTTCTCTGTGAAAATACTGCACCTGGTCTGTGTCACACCCAGCAGTGTGCCCTTGGCCTGGAATAAGAAAATGTGCCGCCTTCTCTGTATGACTGCTGACAATAGGGCCGAAGTATAAATTAAAAAAAAAAAAAAAAGCGGTTTGCAGCTGTGAGGGAGAGTCTCTGCGTTGCTCTGTAGTAGCTAAACTTCAACCTCTATATGGCAGAAACCAGCAGAGGAATTGAAAATAGGGTTGCTGTTGTTAGGAAAATGTTTCTAATGTTAAAGGTCTTTTCCATTTCAACTTGAATCCACAGTCATGGCTTTGATTTCCACAAGAGATATCTTGCAGATCACACAGAAATTTCACTTTATGTTTTCTTCTAGGCTACCCAGGAGTGTACCTTTTATTCTGGAGCATGCTGTGTAACAGCAAATGCAGTCAGGATTTTGCCAATGGGAAAATACTTCCTTTAATAGTCTTGGCCAGTAACACTGGAAATGTCTCAGATGGGTTAGTTCTCTTTTCCTGCTCACAGAAAAGGGAAGGATGAAGAAATTTTGGCTGGTGGTGAGGACCACAATCACTAGGCAAGCCCCTGAACTCCTCTGCCCACATGAAGCCCAGCATGCGGGCAGCTCAAAGCATCCCTGCCTTGTCCTGCTGACAGTGACGTCGGGAGCAGGAGCCGCAAGCTGACCTGCAAATGCTCAGTCATTCCTTGGCTGTGTCAGAGGCCAGAGCAAAGGCACCCACTACAACTGCACATTGAAATGTGTGCGAGTCAGAAAATTGTGCTTGGCAATCCCAAGCAGAAATACAGGTTGGGCAGAGAATGGCTGGATGGCTGGAGAGCAGCCCTGAGGAGAAGGACTTGGGAATAATGGTGGATGAGAAGCTCAACATGAGCTGACTATACGCACTGGCAGCCCAGAAAGCCAACCACATCCTGGGCTGCATAAAAAGAAGCGTGGCCAGCAGGTTGCAGGTGGTGATTCTACCCCTCTAGTCTGCTCTCATGACACCCCACCTGGAGCACTGTGTCCAGCTCTGGAGTCCTCAACATAGAAAGGACATGGACCTGTCGGAACGGGTCCAGTGGAGGGCCATGAAGATGATCAGGGGGATGGTGCACCTCTCCTGTGAAGACAGGCTGAGGGAGCTGGGCTTGTTCAGCCTGGAGAAGAGAAGGGTCTGGGGAGACGTTATTGCAGCCTTCCAGTATGCGAAGGGAGCCTACAGGAGAGCTGGAGATGGTCTCTTTGTCAAGAAGTGTAGTGACAGGACAAGGGGTAATGGCTTTACATTGGAAGAGGGGAGATTTAGATTAAATACCAGAAAGAAATTCTTTCCTGTGAGAGTGGTGAGGCACTGGAACAGGTTGCCCAGGGAATTTGTGGATGGCCCATCCCTGGAAGTGTTCAAGGCCAGGCTGGATGGGGCTTTGAGCAACGTGGTCTAGTGGGAGGTGTCCCTGCCCATGGCAGGGGGGTTGGAACTTGATGATCTTTAAAGTCCCTTCCAACTCCAACCATTCTATGATTCTATGATTTCTGTATTTATTTAGAACAAATGATGTGTATTGAGATATTGACTTTCCGTTTGCAAGAAGAAATTAAATAATGCATCTGGTAAAGAAAATAACTTCTTGATTCCCTCCCATGGATTGTTTGATTTGGGAAACCTGCATAATATGAGTTATTATATATGGATACACACATGTAAAATATCCATGTCTGTTATTTCTGTTTGAAGTTCCTCCAGCTCTGTTGATCATCGAGTTCAGTCTAGGACCTTTTCCAATGCCGTCTGGTGAAGTGATCATCATCCTGGGAGCTTGATATGGTTTTGTCTATATTGTATCTATTTCATTATTTTCTTCCTTTTTTTAAAATTTATTTTAATTTTAGTATTAATACTTCATCAAAGTAGTTTAGTTCATTCTAAACTCATAAATCATTTATCCTCTTCCTCTTCTTTCTTTTTGGGGGGAGGAAGGTGCATCTGTCAGTCTGGTTTTGGTAAATTTGACTGAAACCATGACAGATGCTCTTGGTACTGCACTTCTCCCCTCCCCTGGGGCACAGTGTTGTGCCAGGCTGCCTCCGTGCTCTGGAGTTGTGGATGGTACTTCCCCACAGACTGGTCTGTCCTGTTTCTCCCCACAGCTGGTGGAGTAAGAAAGGCTTTTCCCTTGTTGGCCCAAAGACTGTTACCTCTTTTTTGCAACCTCCCAGAAACCTCCCGTTCTTTATTTCACTTCTAAACTGTTTGTATCCAGCTGCTCTTCTACCATGAAGCTATGAAGGGGCTCTCTGCACTGTCTTGGGAATTGTGGGGAAATCAGTTGATGCCAAAGCCAAAATTTGCTATAAAAAGGATGAATGAGGGCTAAAAAGTGGCAGAACTGAACAGAGATTTCTGTAGATTAATTGGCTGGCAAACCCTACGGAAAGAGGTGAGGCAAAGTGAGGACCTGCTTCTTTCCCCCTCATGAGGAATTGCAAGGCCCTTCAGGGCACAGGTACAATTTGGAAATCCAACGCTGTCCTTGTGAACTTGTCCTTCCCCTGTAGCTTGCTCCCACTTCTGCCACGAGTCTAGCTTATTTGACTAGACCAGGCTTTCCTCCTAAAACTGCACGTATGTGGAAGGTTATAGGTGCTCAGTTTTGGGGAGTAGACACTTTTGCATCTGAGAGCAGGAATGGATAAATTTTATGCACAACTTGCTTGATAAAAGGTTATTTCAGTGGTTATCTCTGGGGTCCAGGTTTGTCATGGCAGCTTTCTAGCCATCTCTCAGCTCCTGGGAGCTGAAGTTCATGACCTCCAGAGTGCTGTAGTTTGCTGTAATTCCAAGCTTTTTTTGTCTTCAAGCATTTCAGGCTCTGTCAGTCTGCTCTGCGGGACATGGGAAGTTCTTCCCTCCACCTTAAGCACTGACAGGAGCTGCTAGACAAAGGTGCAGCTCCTCTTTCTCTCCTGATTCAAAAGATCCTTTGGCCAATAATGTTTTACCAGACAGAGCTGAAAGTACTCTAAACATCGCATGTAAGTACTTGGCCCAGGCTCTAGCACTTCTCAGCACTGAGACTGGGAGAATGCCTGAGTCCCACCTGGGAAGCCTCAGCAGGGAAGCAGGGCAAGGTGCAGTAGCAGCAGGGTGCCTTTGGCCCAGGTAGCTCATGCTAGTTGCAAACTGTTAAAAACTCTTGTTTCAGAGGGGGAATTGCACTGGGACAACCTGTATTGCTGTGGGTACAAGGGCTCAGTGGTAATGGTAACGTCACTGCCCAGTGTGTCTTGGTCTCAGATGCTGATCCAATTTCACAACAGTTTGGCTCCTTGGGTGCCCAAAGCAGCTGGTATTTGCAGTCCTGCATAACACATGCTCTTTGTTTGTCTGCGCTCCTCACAGCAGCTTCTTTAGAAGAAATCTTGAGGCTTCTGGAGGAAACCGGATGTAATATAGGAGAGCGCTTGGTTAACTTCACCCATAAGGGAAGGAACCCCCATGTGTCACCTGCAGGAGAAAGCTCCCTTTGTTCAGCATCTCTTTTCTGCCTTTAAAAAATTGTTCCACTGTGCAGTTATGGCAGATGACCAGACAAACCTGAGGCAAGACCAGCCTTTCTTTAGTTTTATTTCAGAGTGGTCTTTACAGAAGATGTTTAGAAAGCCCTCTTGCCTTCCCTTTTTTTTGTCTTCAAAACCATGAATATGCAGCAATGCTTAGAGTTTAAAAAAAAGGCAAGAATGTCCCAGTAAATAAAGCTAGCAAAGTAAGCAGGGTTTATTTTCAGCATGTATTTGTATTTGAACTTTGGAATAGTATATGGGACACTGTATTCCTCTGATAAAACTTGGGACACTGTATTCCGCTGATAAAACTTGGAACACTGTGAACTAAAAATAAGTCTTCTTTATGTCTTTTAAAAGGTATTTAGAAAACTGTGTGTATAGGGAACTTGAGCCTAAGATTCAAATACTTGGGAAAGAAAACTGAACATTTGAATCCATAGGTATTCAAGCCTAATCTTTCATAGACATACGGTATGAATTTAAGCCTCTAAACTAAATATTAATTCTTTCAGCACTGTCAGGACATAGCGTGGCTGCTGGAGAAGAGCAGACCTCAGTGCTGAAACTAATAAAATTGATTACAGACATCGTCACCTTCACCTGCATTGCTGTATAGCCCAAAGAATATTTCTAGTGAAAACACTGCTTACTCATTACTTACAAGCCAAAATTATAATGCGTTGCTCAAAGAGAAAACTAATTTCCTGAAATTAAGGTTCTGGTTTGATGGCTCACAAGGAGTTTGCGGAGCTCTGGTGAACAGAGAGCAGGGAGCAGTGAGCAGAGCCCCAGAGATGGGTGCACTGGTGAGATGGCAGCTGCTGCAAGGGCGGTGGCAGCTCGTGTTTAGCTGAGGTCTTGTGACCCTCCCAGAGGCAACTGAATGCCTGGGAGGTCCTGACAGCCTCTGATGCTGTTGGACAGGTGGGCATTCTGAGTTGAGCTTCAAAGCAAATATGATTATTTCCCTGGAATTTCTTAAATTAATGCATATTCTTTCAATATGGTAGCTTTAACTGACAAATTATTATTAGTGTCTGCAAACTCCACTGGGACTAAACTCAGCTGCACTAGGTGCTGGGTACCCTCAGGAGCACACAGATCTGTGTCACAGACCTTGCTAGTCTGTATTTTCTTTTCAAGGTTTGAGAGGAAGGATTATCACCTATTGAGGAAGTGTGTATTGACCCTTGAAGGTTTTCCTAGAAGATTGCTTGATGGACACTGTGATGGGGTTTGATACCGGTTCACACGAGGGCTGTTTTTATGGCTCCTAGTAACTAGTGCAACTAGTTAGTTCTATTTATTTAACCAGAAGTATCTACTTAACAAGTAATGGCAGTGAATGAACAGCACTCCAGCATTAAAGAATCCTCAGTAGTAATTACTCTGTGTTGATTTTCTTGGTGATTTTCTAGGAGAAAACAAATTCCTTTTCTTGATTCGTTTGTGTCATGCTCTGTAAGTATATGAAATGAATGTACATGTATGTTAAAAAGAACTTAAGAAGAGAAAGTTGGATAAATGACTCTGCAGTCAATGGGGTGAGGTATGAACTTACTGGGTTTGTCCCCTCACAGGCTCTTCTTTCCACATATTTTGTAGTAGTCACAACACAGTACAAAAATAAGGGCTTGCCAGTAAAGAGGGGAAAAGGTGAACTGAATTCCCTTCTAGAAAAGAGAAGTAAGGAGAATAGAAATCATGTCGTGCATTAAGTATATTGTTCCAGTATATTCTCTGAAATTACAGTCACTTTCTCTTGAAATACACTTGCTTTGCATTATTTTGATTTTTGTATCTAGATTGGTCTGTAACCACTGATTAAGAGCTGTATTTAATTTTCTACTGCTTGCCCATAGAAGGACTTTCATAGCATTGATGTTTTCCTCCTGGTTTTTGGAGTGCATGATATGCTTGTCCTGGTGGGTAAGTGCAGCCAGACATTACAGCTCCTTCAGGAAAGCCACTGCAGCCGTGAGAAACAGAAACCACTTAAGCACTGCTGCAGCGTCCTGAGTTTGCTTTAAACACTTTTTTAACATTGAAGACTAATTGCTTGGGTTTGTTGTAGGTAACAAACACTGGTTACTTCAACCAATGCAGCTGCAGTTCAAGATGTCAAGATAAGGATATGGGATACAACTTACCAGGATTCAGCTGATAAGTCTCTATACTTCTTATCCCATTTTCCAGGCACAAGAAATTTGTACCCGTTGCATATCACTTATTAAATCAATTCCAGGCTCTTTGTTTTTTCATCATTTTGCACAGTCCATTCATGTAATGTGGCCTTTCTGTTTGTTTCAGAGCCTCTCCTCCCATTCTGTTCGATTTGTTCATGTCCATACTGCCTGTTGCCATAGTAGTTAAAAACAGAGATCTTGGGCAAGTGCCCTAATTAGAGAAACACGTACTCCCTGCAGTACAGGTTCATTTTTGATCTGCTGTGCTTTGCTGGTCAGTAATGGGTTTTGTTTGCACCCTGTGAGCAGAAAACTGGAGTGGAGGGGAGGGCGCTGGGTACTGCTGCATGGTTGAGCTGCATAAGCATCTCTGAAGGGTTGCTGAATCAGAATGACTGTGTTCTATACTTGAGCATGGAGGGGCAACACAACCTCCCACGGTCCCACTGGATGCCTAAGGCCAAGATTTCACCCAAGGTGCCAGGAAGGGGGGATTAAGCTTCTCCGTGCTAAAGCTCCCCATTTTCAGGGATGTTGGGGGGCACATAGGGCTCTGTGGGACACAGGAGACCTTGGCAGGGGATGTGAATGCACACAATTGAGAGCAAGCCTTGCTTTTCTGGGCTCATTTCCACTTTTCTGAGCTTCTTCAGCCTCACATCAAGCGAAGTGCTTATCCAGACCATATTGCACCGAGCCCAAGACATAGTTCATAGTCATAGACATATAGAGACATCTCTCGTATGAATAGTCATAGACATATAGACATCTCTCATATAGAGACATAGCTCATAGTTCTCACTTCCACTTTGCTTTCTGTCCCTGTTACAGAGCATGTTTGGGTGCTGTTACCTGGGGTAGGGGGGAACTTGCTGAACTGGGTGTTAGGAAATGCTACTATATCTTAAGGACCAGTAAAGATACAATGTTTGAAGTTTTGCGATAAAACACAGGACTGGCTGAACCGGCAGTAGAAATGGGTAGTGGAAATGTGAAAGCTCAGTGAAATGACCTACTTTGCTGCGTTTACCTCGGTGATTAAACATCAGCTGGGACCCGGCTAGCTGCTCCAGGCAGCAGGCACCGCTCTAGTGGCACACCAAGCTGGCTTTGAGGGACCTGTCTGTACTGGCTGGCAGAAGGAGAAAAAAGCAATGAAGTAAGAATGAAGAAATACAGAGCAAACTCTGATGTTAACAGCTGAAAAGAGGAATACTGGGGAGATGGGTCAAATTTTGAAAGTTTGTTACTATTTAGAAGTTTTTTTTTTTTTTTTTTTAAAAAGCATAAAAACAGGGACTGTGGGCAGAGGAAGAAGTAGGGTCTCCAAAATAACACTTTGATGGGTATTTACTGGTGAAAATTTATCCTTGATAGCAATATCTGCAAGAGAGTCCCGACAGAGCAGATGAGGACAGAGAAATACTTCAGGTGGATGTTACCATTAGGTTTTCTTTTGTTTGGGCTTTTTTTTTTTTTTTTTTTTTTTGTAATTTTTTCCCCAGTTCCATAAATAAATTACATTGCCCCTGTCTTCTGTGTCAATAAATAGGATTTTGCTTTTCCCTTAAGATGGGTCTAGCAATAAACAGGGTTACAGGGTGAACTGACACTGGGGGATCCCATGCCTGCTAGAATAGCAAATCTGGTTAAAGGCTGGGCTGCAGCACTTGGGGAACTTAGGCGTGGATCGCAGCAGTGGCAGCACTTTCTCAGCCAGGGAACTGCTGATGTATGAAGACTGTGTCAAACTTTTGACACACTGACTTTCCTGGGGTTCCCTCCAGGGTAAACTGAAATGCAAATGCCCCACACTATGATCAGGTCCACAGTTTAGATGTAAATTTACACGGGCACATTGACTTCAAGACCTGAGGCAAACTCCAGTCCCTGTTTAACCCACCAAGGGTATGACGATTGACTTCACTGAGGCCACTTTTTTTTGTGCCATGCTCATCCCTGCTGTGTGTATATATTATACATGTGAAAGAGAAGATATGAAGACAGTGAGTGGAGATGTATTAACACGGGGGAGGCTCTTTGCAGGGAAGCTGTTAGCAGCTCTGCATGCGAGTTCTCATCACATTAGCAGGGTGGCTGGTGGCTTTTCTTAGCATTCTGAGTCATGCTGGAGGGTTTCAGCCCTGCTGCTATTCTTGTATTCTGCAGATAACGGAGAAAGGCAAATCATACAAAAAACAGGGCTCATTTTTTCGCACATAAGCATCAAGCTTAAAGGGGTGCAGATTGGGAGAGCCTGTACTCAGTACTAGCTCAGTTGCAATAATTGTTAACTACAGTTGTACCCTACTTGTTTACTGGACCTTGCTAATGGGTGTATGCTGTGTATGTATAAAAACATTAGGAAATAACAGCCCACTATGGGGCTCAACACTGCTAGTATCACAACCCATATTTCCCTTTCCAGCAACATACTTGTATCAATGCCAGTTTTCAATTAAAAGCTGTTATTTTATACAATGCAATTTCTGCATGTTAATAAGTATTTTTCGCCATACAGATTATCAGAAACATTTTGGGTTATCTGGTGAGAGAAATTATGTGGTTTTGCTTCAGTATGAAAAACACATAACTGCTAAGGAACACTGAGAGAAATTATCCCTTCCTGTTCACCTCTCAATTTATATCAAGGTATCTCAAGTGGTTGGTCAGTAGGACTTCCTTTTATGTGTATAATGGGGATATTTCTTGCCCTTGGCCTGCCTGGAGGAATTCTCTGTGACTCAGTTTTATGAGCACAGGAGCAGGAAAGGGAAACTCCATGTGGTTTGTCACTTTCCCCTAACCTCTTTGGATTGGATCCACAAATCCGTGCTATGGTCCCTATTACCCAACAATATATGGTTTTCATTTGGCTTTGTTTGGTGCACAGTGCCACCTGAACTAAAGACTTTCTTGTCCTAAGCTGTCTCTTGTAGGAGAGATAACATTCCGGTTACAAGGCCAGGTAACGCATTTCCTTGGCTTCATGGCCAGCTGGTGGGGATTGGCTCATGTCTTTGATCCCACTGTTAGTGCAGATTGGTGATGTCTAAGCCACAGGGCCCTGGGTTTCTGCTGGGCCCACGTGGATGCTCCTTTGCCCAAAAGCTGGGTTTGCTCTTCTGTGTGTTTTTTCACTTTCCATGGCTAAGAGAACAGGAGGGCTGTGGTTTAGACCATCAAAGTGATGTTTCCTTAGAGTGTGATGGAAGATACGTTTCCTGAAGTAGAGCATCTGTTTGAAGAAGCTGTTCTGCTACCCTCTGGGCTGAATATGAGTGGTATCTTGGAGAGATTTAGTTGAGGGAACTAAAAACATATTGACTAATAGGGAAAGTTAATAGATGTTAAAAGATTCAGCATGTAAACTTCCTTCCTGGCCCTTTGTATTTATTAACATTGACAATCCTAGAGTCTAGAGGGTATCTATCTTTTAGATTAACTATAGAAGGAGATTAGTAAGGCTATACATACATCCTTACATAGTTACATAAATGACAAGGAAGCTGGCAGAAGCATGTTTGGAAGGGCAGGTGATAATCAGATGCTGGTTGAGATGAAGAGTAAAGTCTCAGTTTTACACTTAGTTCCTCCAGTGAAACTTTCATGAAAGTCTGTTTTGGATTTAATTATCATTCTTTGATGTAATTAACTACACTTGGAGCTTATGGAATGATTTATAAAACAAAAAGGTACTTAGGCCAGAGAGTGACTCAAGTGTGAATATACAGGTTAATGAACTCCTCTACTACTGGACAAGGACAGGAAATTATACTTCCTGCACTTGGAAGAAGTGTAAAGCTGTATAACATGAGTCAGTAGAAATGTGTCTGGCCTGCAAAAGCAGAATAGCGTCTAAAATTAATGAACTAAACTGACTTTAATTTGTATGTTGTAGGATATGGTTTTTGTCCAGGTCATACTGAGATTGATTAAGTCGCCTGAACATGGTGTCATTTTTGCTGCTTTTGATAGTTGAGATACCTGTGTGAGTCTGGAGAATATACAGCCAAGGGAGGTTTGTAACCTTGTGGAGTAACTTATGTCAGCCTGGGAAGTCTGTAGGACATTTCAGATGGCACTAGATGCCTCTGTGTTGGTGACTGAACTATGGCCACTGTGTTTAAAAAGATCCTTTTGTTGCAACAATATTAGCAACCAGATAAAAAGACTGGTTTTAGTTCTGTTTGTTGGTCTTTTCCCACCTGGATCTTCATTTCACCCAGAGTGAGACAAAATTCCCTATGTTCCTCTCTGTAGTCACTGGTGTATACACTGCAAACAAAATACCTGGTGTGTCCCAGAAGAGTTTCACTCTACCTCAGAAGCAAACAGGAAAAAAAGCGGTAGCCAGGACCCCTGCAGAAATGCCAGCATTAGGAACATCAGCTGTATCTCGAGGTGTTACCCACTACAGGTCAGAGATGAAACCTTAAAGCTTCCTTCATTCATTGTGGCCCATGTGAGATGGACAAAGTATTCCTTAAAAACACCCCATATTCCATGTAAAATGATACGTTCCATAAAGTAAAGCATCTCCCAGGTGTGTTGCCCCTGAGCAGGGTCATGGGGGCTGGTAAGGAGGACCCTTTTTCAGCAGCACGTGTTCTCCATAGGAAGCTTCTAAGGCAAAGCGCTGGGTGAAAGGGGGTGTGTGAACAGGGACAAGCAGGTTTGTAGTGGCTCCTGAGGGTCCTGGTGGCCAGCAGGATGACCATGAGCCAGCACTGTGCCCTTGTGGCCAAGAAGGCCAATGGCATCCTGGGGTGTATTAGAAGAAGGGTGGTTAGTAGGGTGGGAGAGGTTCTCCTCCCCTCCTACTCTGCCCTGGTGAGACCCCATCTGGAATATTGTGTCCATTTCTGGGCCCCTCAGTTCAAGAAGGACAGGGAACTGCTTGAGAGAGTCCATTGGAGAGCCACAAAGATGATGAAGGCAGTGGAGCATCTCCCATAGGAGGAAAGGCTGAGGGAGCTAGGTCCCTTTAGCTTGGAGAAGAGGAGACTGAGGAGTGACCTCCTTAATGTTTATAAATATGTAAAGGGTGAGTGTCAGGAGGATGGAGCCAGGCTCTTCTCAGTGACAGGCAATGATAAGACAAGGGGCAATGGGTGTAAGCTGGAACATAGGAGGTTCCACTTAAATATGAGGAAATACTTCTTCACGGTGAGGGTAACAGAACACTGGAAAGGGCTGCCCAGGGAGGTTGTGGAGTCTCCTTCTCTGGAGACATTCAAAACCTGTCTGGACGCGTTCCTGCTCTGGCAGGGGGATTGGACTAGATGATCTTTCAAGGTCCTTTCCAATCCCTGATATTCTGTGATCAAGAACCATACATAGACCCTGTAAGCAAAAAAGTTAATAAACGATTTTAAATGGTAGCCTTCACATCACACCGGAGGAGGGGTAAAGGATTGCACACAAAGGGCTGTGCATGTGCTGCTGTGCTCAAAGCCTTGAGAATGCTCTAATTTTCTTGGCTACAACACCAAGTTTTGCAAGTTTTGTATGTCATTTTAACTTTTGGAGAAAGTAGTTTTCTTGCAAGCTTTTCATGTGGATGCTGAACGGCTCATTACAGAATGGGTTATGCATTTCTATGCAGGGACTGTTGGAAGATTTCATACCCATTGTTAGGAGTGGGAGAATCTCATCAATATAGGTTGACATCTGTGTTTGAAGAAAAATGTTCATCTTATATAGGCAGGGTGCAGTAATGAGATAGAGTTTCAAGAATGCTAATATAATACTCTACTTGAACATAAATTGGGATTTGGTATTTATTACATGACATAGTCTGAAAATGGATATAAAATGGGCAAAAAATACGATTCTGCAAAGCAATTCGCTGTATGTGAATGCACAGCTTATATTTCATACAATACTAGCTCACAAAGTCCAGATTTGTTGCTGTAGGGGAAAAGGAATTGCTGAATCTAATATATAATTTTAATATATATGTTGAAATTCCTTCGGTAGGCAGTTTTGATGCACTTGGTATGTTTGGGAGACTAGGTATAGCCTAGAACTACACCAAAATGAAGGTAATTACATTTCCTTACTGCCAGTAAAAATTAACCACCCAAGGAGAAGAGAATCAAACATTACCAACTGCTTACTGACAGAGAAGGCTTGAAGGGATATGAAATTAATTCCTTTTCTCCATCACCATACTGTAAATGAAGGAGATGTAATGGAATGTGAGCTTAATGTGCCTGAAGCTATTCCCATTGCAGTGAGTAGAAGACTTTCTGATAACTTCACTGGCATTTTGGTTCAGCCTATACAAATCTTTTGCACTAACCAGAAGAAACGTTTTCTGAAGACTACATAAAAATCTGTAAAGCCACGTAGGCTGATTTCTGAGTGCAACTGTCAGTCCTTTTTAAAGAAAAGAAAAACAAGATCAATTTGAAGAATGAGATTATTATATTATTTGTGAAAGTTACAACTGCATAACATGGTGGCTGGTGAAAATACTCTTCAAAATTTATGAAAGGTAAAGGTTTATTGGCGAACTTCGAGATACATCATGAATACCAATGGGCTGAGGGACTCTGTAATAGCCAAAGTAGTAATTGCTTTTTTTACCAAAACAATATATTCTGTAGTCCCTTTTTGCTTATTGACTCTGACTTTTCCACCTATGCTTATTTTGTTATTATTGTGTCATGAATAAAAATACACCAAATACTGCTCAGATCTTCTCAGCCACTATAGATTTGGCCTCATGCCATAACTACATCTTCTCAGAGGCAGCTGGATCCCAGCATGACTGCAGAGCTCTAACTGGTTGGGAGCTGATGCCTCCATAATGCAACCCACGGAAATCATCCTTCCATGCTTCTGAAACTCTCCCTCCAGATCAGCTGCTGTGGCGATGAAGGTGTCCTTACCCACTCTGTGTCACCTCAGCTTGGCCAGCATCCTCACAGAGGCTGGGCTGTGCCCAGAGGAGTTGCCAGTGTACATGGGAGAGGTTGGTGTATGAGCATGACAGTTGCCCTCGACTCCTATGGTGTCCGTGAGACTGGCATATCTCTCAGGTGAACAGCTTCTGTTGTGCAAGTTAAGGTGGCATTGCCCATGGAGGAGATCCTAAAGTGGTCACCTCTGTGAAGTACCGACAGTTAATGGGATGGATTCACCAACTCATGCCACCATCATACTGATAGCTTTAGACTTTGACTCTTTTTTTTTAAAATCTGAGGTACTGTAATTGAAGCCTTTTGTTTCTCCTCAGCACCTCTTCCAGGATCACTGGAACTGGTTTAGTATTCCTGGGGGTGACTATCATACATCACTCCACTTAAATGAGAGCTGAGAGTAGTGAATATATTTTTAGCCACAAAAGAAACAAATCTGGAAAAACAAGCAAGAAACAAACACTTCTAAAAGGACCAAGTGAAATGTTTGAGTTAGACCACTTTGGGGAGGTATCTCTTTGACAGTGTGAGTTTGCATCCTGATTTGCAATAACATACCTAGGGAAATGTTTCTCATTGAACTCCTAACTTGAACTTCTTAAAGGAACTTTTGTCATTTTTCACTGTCTGCATGCAGGTAGCATTATGGTTTGCCTTGCCACAAACAGGCTCTTACTAGTGACACTTCTCTGGCAAGTAGCTTTCACTGGATACCATCTTTCTGAGCAGCAGTGACTACGACTCATCTAGGACCCCTGAGATCAACATATTATCATGGAGTATGAACATATTGAAGAGCTTTATAAACAACATTAAATCACACTAAGGCTCATTAATTACTTAGATATTAAGGAATGCCCATAGTACTGAATTCAAATTTTGGTCTGTGAAAGTGTGGACATACTTATGAAGCAGGATGGTACATACAGTAAGCTATATGTCACCCTTTCTCACTTTCTCAGGCTTTAGCTGGTCCTTCATTAAGAAGGTTTTGGAGTTGAGAGAGGAGATTTCACAAGGCAAATTGAATGGCAGAATGGGAAGATGTCCAACTCTCACTGGGTGTTTAAAATGCTCTTCAAAGCTTCTGTTTTGCAGTAGAGGCTGGTGGAGAGGTCTCGTACAATGGAGGCAAACCCTCTGTATTTTTGATTGAGCAATTATCTTCTGCTGTATTAGATGCTGCGTGCTTTTGGTTCTCCCAATGCAAAAAACTCACAAAAAACCAAATGTCCTCCCAAAGTCGTTCTCCTTCCCCAACTCCCAAGCTCCCACACCTGAGAAAACTACAAATAAAGATGCTTAAAAGACAGGGTTTATTATTTTTATTTCTGAAAACTTCATGTTCTACGTAGAGAGAACATCAAAGTAGAAACATCTCCAAGATAAAGCGATATATCTGTAATTTTTTTTAAAAAAATGCTGTTACCTCCTGGTGAAAAAGTTATTGTCTGCATAATTTGTGCTTAATTTTGTTTCTCAAATATCAGACTAAATTGCTCATTGTCACTAAAATGTGTCTGGGCTTTGATCTCAGTGAACTACCTGGTGTAACAGGCAGCAGGCTGAATTTTCAAGAAAATCCTATGTTTACATTTATATCTAATTAATAGGAAAAAAATTACATTCTGCACTTACACATTTTCTCACTAATGTGCAATACACACATACTCAGCAGAGATTAAAGAGCAGAGGGCCAGTCTAAAATATCTTTTTTATTTTTATTATTTATTATTTATTTTTATTAAGGGTCATCTTAATATTACAGGTGCTTGAAAGGAAGCTAGCAGATGAAAGAACTTTTTTTTTTTGGAAACATAACTCTTCCCTCCCACAGTCTCTGCAATGCAATTAATTCTCTTTTATTTGAATATTCCGTTATGGGTACAGATGATGACATACCAGCTTCAGTTAAACGGAGATGGCTGCATGAGAAAGAGGCCTGTGCTGTACGGGTTTGATTTTGCTTTGCCGTATGTCATCCCAATGAGGAGGCCCAGAAGACTACTGTTATCTCTGGCTTATGATAATGTCATCTAGCTTGTCGCTTCCACATTCATACTCCCAGGGGGAGAAAGCCACAGACTGAGGGCAGCATGAGGAATCCCAGAGATTGACTATCAAGGCTGGGTAGAAGATGAAAGAAAGTTCACATCAGTTATCTCTTTGTACTGTGCTGGGTGGCCTACAAGCTGACAAACTGAAACCACCTGCAGCTGGTGAGGTGAAGCTTTTCATGCTGCCAAAAAATCTGTCATTATTCAATGGTTAGACACCCTTAGCTGTAAGACCAGGAAGATGTCTTCCTACAGACCTCAACCCATCTTCCAAAAGCTAGTCATATAGACTGGAAGCAAGCAATGAACACGTAGCTGCTCTGTTCACCAGGGTGCATGCTCATGCATGTTAAATCCATGCTGAGTATCTTTCTAGAGGTGTTGCCGGAACCATTTAGAATTAGATGGCAAATTTTAATTTTAATCTGTTAGGTTATGCAATAACAGGTAGTCTGAACACCCACAAAGGAAAGACAGCAGCAGGGGGACCCCAATTCACACCCTGTCCCATCTACTCCTAGGCCCATTCCAGAGGACACCAGCCCACCAGAGCCTCTTCTCCATGTGCCCAGAGGAGCACAGGGGCACAAAGGCAGTCAAGAACCTAAATTAAGGTCTTGGAGGAACAAATTACCTTCCCAGACTCCTCCCAGGGCTGCCCCAGCAGGGCATCATGCCCTGTGTCCAGGCATGAAGTCCACCATGCAGAGTCACTTGCAACAGCTCTCCAGATCACCTTGTGGATTTAGGGGGCTTTCTGCCTAAGGCTGGGACAATTATGGGGTGCAGGGGAAGAGCAGTTCATGATTGCACAGCACTGATTATCTGTAGATACTTTTTGTTTCAGCTGTTACTATCTCAGTCCATGAGTGCTTTCATCTTCCTTTTATTTTGTCTCCATCCCTCAAGACAGTGGAGTGAGTGAGTAGCTGAATGGGTGTTTGGGTGTTGGCTGGGGTCAACTCATCACAGTGTAGTTTGAGAATTTCAATCTATGTACATAGGTGCATATTACCTAGATAAATACGCAATTGTGTTACATGACTGTGCGTTTCAAGCTGGAAATTATATAGGAATACCTAGTTCTCAGTAGTTTGACTGGCAATGGAGTTTTTTAGTGCTTGGAATAGGTTAAAAAAACCCAGCCTATGGAAAAAGATGTTCACTTATATGATAATGCATATAGCATCATAAAGTTTTGCTCCCATCTCTTATTCTTTGCTCAGTACTTCAACTCAATTATTTTTGTAAGATTACCCAACTTCTCTGAGGAGGTGAAACTGTTGTCTGAATACTTTGCTTATTAGGAATCGGCAAGAGGAGAAGCTAATCTGCCTTTTCCTTCACATACCTGGGCAGGCCTCTGCAGCTCTCTTGAGGACAGAGGTGGGGCCACCTCTTCTTTTTCTTGTCTTTGCTAGGGATTGGCATCATTTGCCTCTTTCTGGTGTCTGTACAGGCAGATGGAGTTTCTAAGCCCCAGTCAATGAGGGGTATGAATCACTTGTCTCCTTCCTGAATAAAGCCATCCCGTTAGGAGTCCATCTAACTTTATTCTTCCAATCTGTATGCCTGAATTAGGAGCCAAGGGACCTCTGCATAGCTGTGACTGACCTGCTGGGGCCTCATGACCCATTCAGGCTCCTAATGTCCCTAACGGGACTTCCCATCCCTATACCATCCCTCCAGTCTGTCTAAGGAATCCAACTAAGTGGGCAGAATATAGCCTTCAGTAATCCATTTTCATCAATTCATTTTTCAACAGTGCCCCCTGAAAACCCACATAAAGGAGAAGAAAATCTGAATACAGAGGACTTATGAAAGGAAGACTAGTCTCCATAACTTTATTGAGTGTAGTGATGAACAACTCACAAACAAGAGAGCTTAAATTGGAGACCTCAGGTGATGGCAGAGGTTTCTTTTAGGAAAAAGTAAAATCTCTATGCTTTCTGAACTGAAGCAGAACCAGACTTGCAAACTGAAGAACTACAATAATCTTATAGCAATAAAATGTGCATCTGAAAGCCACTTTGCAGAGACCAAGGCATTCCAGAGCCAGGATTTAAACACCCTGAAACAAGACAGGAAAGCCCAAGTCAAAATGAGCCTGTAAGTAAGTCCGCTTGTAATATGTCTTGAAGAGTCGTAGGTGAGAGGTGGAGAGTGAAGAAGGACTAGCATGTGCTGCACTGGCCAAGGCCCCACACAGAGCTGTCCTGGATGATCACTCTACCACACTTAACTGAGTATTGGACTGGTGATTCCCCTGGCAGGCACCGACCTCACAGCTCTCCCCTACTGGCAGCATCCGAGGCTCTGGTTTAGGAAGCACAGGGGAGCTGGCCACTGTGCAAAGCCTCCTGCCCCAGTCAGGTTGCACCAGCTGTGCATCACAAATGCCACAAAACTGTTTTGATAAGTGACAAGTGATATTACCACAAGGAATATTAATAACAAGTAGTTAACAAATCATTATATCAATATGTAACTGTCCATCTACCTGCCTTATAATCACTGTTGTTGTAGAATGAACCATTAATGCCACTAGAACAAGAACTTGTGTGTGACTGGGTTGTGCTGTTGTTAAATAGCAGTTATGTTATCAGGAAACCATAGCACAGAGACTATTGAAGAATGCCTGAAGGACAGCAAAGTTCCCAAAAAGTACAAGAATGAAGTGACAGAAATGTTGAAAGTGCAGGCACAGGATGGCAACAGTGGCCCAAGATCTATAAATGTAAGTCGATTACTGGTGACTAAAGGAATGCAGTCAACCTTGGGACCTGGGTAAAACATGTTTTAGGAATAACACAGAAGAAGCAGGCATCCAACACATGTAAAACATACCATACACAGAGAAAACAGATAGAAAGAGGAATGAAGACCAATGAAGAAAGAGACTGTTTTAGCTCACATGTGACCGTAACCCCACTATCAATATCAGATTCCCTCCCAAGGAAGAAGACAGGATGCTGAGGACATGTCATGACCCCTATTCCTTTTGGGGAAGTCTGGCACCATTTGCCTTAGGGCAAGGCAAAGGTCAGCATTACACCGAGGAAAGGGTGGTTATGTAGGAGTTCATGTAGCATAATTTAAACTGAGTTATTAATTAGACCTTTTCTATAATAATTTTATAATTAGGACAATAACTTTAAGTGTCATTGTAACTGGACTAGTAATGAGTCTTAGATTAGACTTTTGCAGTTTTAATGAGACTAATAGCATGTGTTGGCTTTTTTAGATGCATTCCTTTAGCCCTTCCTTTAGTGGAAGTTGTGTGGGCTATTTTGTATTGAGTCTTAATTCCAATTTAGATGCACTGCATTCATATTTTCTGTGTGCTTCACTTGCTATTTGATGTCTAAAATTGAGCACTCCCTAGCACACCTTAGGAAATGTGTTAGAATCTGGTGCTCATAGGTATTCAGCAACCCCTCCATGGTACTTTCTATGAGACAGTTGGTTTTAGCTAGCAGAAATTTTCTGTCATGACAAATGCGTCAGATTTGACATTAATCAGTTGTGATATTGTGAAAAAAGGAGTGCCTTTTCCTCTTGGGAGAGAGAATATGTTGCTATTCCTTCCCTCTCCCCCCCTCCCCGCCTGCTGCTAGACGTATTGCAAATGAAAATGTGTTCCCTGATGATTTGTCTGTTGTGGTGAATGATTTTCCTCACACTGTTGTGCTTTCTCTGCTTCCTCATACTTGTTATCAATCAGTCTGCATTGCAGGGGAAGATCCAGTGTGAAAAATGCACTTCTGTATTTTGTTTGAAGGCCATACGGCACCCTGTAAATGAAATGTCAGGGTGGTGGTGGTGGTGGAATGGCATTTGGGCTTTACAGACTCTCAGTCAGATGTGCAGATTTCTGCAAAGAAATTTAATCCAGAGGAGACTGGGTTTCTCACAAAAGATTGGAAGGTTTATGCTCATCGGGCAAACTCCTACTCTGTCTATTGAGAGGATATGAAAGGCATAGCCTGGAAGAAAAGAGATGAAAGAGCCTCTATAAATAGCAGTTCAAAATCTTATCAGCATCCTGTTGGGAGCTGGGTGGTATTACAATAGGAAGGATGCTGCTGTCTCTAGCTGCGGAAGGCAGAGCACCAGGTGAAACCCTCACCCCAGCCACAGATAGCAGCTGCAGAAATGGAAATGGGAGCTGGGGATCTGCATCTGGGGCTAGGACTGGGGCTCAAGACCTGCCAAGAAGAACACGGGATGCTCTGGGTTCTCTTGCTGGCCCTTGCACATCTTGCAAGATACTCACACAGCTTACAACTATTCCAGAGAGAGCCTCTAAAATCTGACCCAGAAGAAATGCTGAGAGCTTGCACCATGCTCTTTTTTGTCTGTTAAAAGCTGAAATCATGAATTTTTCTTGTGAAGAAAAATAATCTGGAGCATTTCATTGGAGCTTTTAAACCATTGTATATTAAAAGTTATGTGTTATTTTGAGAAAATAAAGCAGAAAATGGCAAACCAGATTTTCTTTCAAGTCAGTGTGTTTCCATTAAATGTGGTTATCTTCTTCAGATATTCTTCAGGAAAAATAATTCTGTGAGAAAAATATCAACAATTTCATTTGCAATAAGGACAGCAGAAAGTTGAACTGTATTCCTTAAGTCATTTAAATTAAAAATTTCCTAGTTCCTAGTTTTCCTTAGCTTAGCATAGCTACACTATTCTGACAAGGTTTCATGTTCACATCATGTCATCTGTGTTTACAAGGTTGCATTTTATTTCCCTCTGCCAATCACATGCATATGAAAGTGTCTGGAATGTTAGTCTGAATGACAATTTCATAGAAGAACAACTAAAACCAGAAATGGAGCATAGCTGTACTTAAGAATGGTGGGTGGTGGTGGTGGTGGTGGGAGGGGGATTGTCAAAAGTTCCTTTATTATTGCTCTCCAATAGTCAAGATGCAGGTTCTCACTTTATCTTCAAGTGTTGATGTCAATCCTTATGTTTCAATCCTTATGTTTCAATCCTTATGTCTGCAAACCGGCAAAGGCAGGAAAATGACTTTTTCATGTGTCTCTAAAACTTGACCCTGGAGAAAACATTGTAGGGGACCTCCCTGCCTATTGAGTTGTGGTTCCTTTTCTGTCCTCTCCTCGGTGACAGATTAAAGAGATGCTTTTAAGCTGAGAAACAGTGTCTCCCTGCTGTTGACTTGCTGCTGCTCATTAGGATGGCATGATAGTGTAGCAATTCAGTCCTCGGTTGAATTGTTGTACAAGTATTCTGTTATTTGATCTCTACAGATTAAAAGATTTCTCTCAGTGAGAAAATGTATTCAATTTGCTGTTACTTAGAGTAAATCTCAGGCCTTACGGAGCTTCTATGAGAGAGGCAAAGTGGATAATGAAAGGTGAGTTTGCCTAATAATGAAAAATGTCAGGACTGTCTGAAAGTTTACATAGTGTCCACAGTAAATTAATTGCCAGAAGTCTATCAAAAGGATAGCAGAGGCTTTTATCCTGAGAAGCATAAAACCAAGATAAATTGGAATGCCCAGTACGGCATTAACGAAATTCTCGGATCCCCACAGCCCTTCTGAGATGTGGTTGCTGGCACCAGAGTTGACAGGGATGCGCAGAGATGCCCTCACAGGGCTGAGCTCCTGGATTGCAAGGCGATGGCACCACTCCCTCACATGCAGTGTCCTCCAGGCTTGTCACTTAATCCACTACAATCGTAATAGTTAAAAGATCTGATGAACAGGATGAAAGCTTTTCATTTAAATTCCTCCACTCAGAAGTGGGGTTTTTTTGAGCATCTTCAGAGACTGCATGAATACTTAGTGCATTAATGCACACAATAGATTTAATGAGTCACTTTTCTGCTGGTTTGTGGAAAGTGGAGAGTCTGGACATATGTGAATTTCTTTGGTCAGAAAAAGAAAGGCTATAAATCCCAGCAGTCAGAGGTAGACTGCATAATAGGGTTGAACAGAGGTGCCAAATTTCTTTCCTTGGTAAATGAAATTATTGTAATGATTGATCCAGTTTTGCAACAGGCTGCACGCAACAGGCACAGGAAATCTGCAGCATGAGGTTTGCTGGTCTTTTAACAACTCCTTAAAATCCCTAGACTCCAGATGGGAGCCCTATTCAAGTTTAGAAGATGAGGCTGGCTCAGACACCCACAGGTGGCCCATGATTCTCTAAGGAGAGGAATAAACCCTCCCTGTGATCCGTGCTGTGGGAATTGTTCTTGAAGATAATCTGGACATATTATTAATTGACATTACAGGAAAATAAAATCCTACAGCCTGCTTTGGTGTTACAATTACTGGCTGAAAGTAATTGAGCATTTATGGAACTTCTTATTTTCAAGGCAAGCTCATCTATGCATCTGTCTTTTGCTTTAGTTCTCCAGAGTGTATCTTTAAAGACATTTTTGTGTTTCAGATTAAAAAAAAAAAAGTTTTTTTGTAATACCTCTTTGCTGTGTATCTCTCAGAAATACCTTCACAATGAAATATCAGTTCTTCTAATTGAAAATTCAGACAATGTATTTATCTTCTATATCATATCTATACTATTCCTCATTGATTTTCCCATATGTCCCAAAGCATAAACTTTAGTTTCTAAAAGGTACAATGATCATCGCAAATACAGATGGCTTCCCCCTTGTAACTACCACTTCCCTCACCAGCAATGATATTTTCTTCCATGCTCTTTTTGGAAACAAAGGCATTTTTCTCAAGCTGTAACTGAAATTTTTCTCATCCTGCAAAATCTCTTTTCATATGTGTATCAAACTAATCATGTCATCAAGTTGTTCTCATGCCTTGAGAAAAGAAAGTATACTCTGTTTTTGAGATTATTGTACTTCCAAGTTTGCAGAACTTGCTGTTTCTTGATTTCTGTAGTGTTGTTTTATTTCTGCTTCCTATTTCTTCTTTGGTTTCTTTGGTGTTCCAGAATCAAATGTTACTTTTTTTTTTTTTTTTACCTTTGTCTTTTGTTCTCAGTCTTTCCTTTTTTTTTTTCTCTGTAACAGTAAAATTTTCTTTCTTACAGCCAAGTTAACAAATGACTAGGCTCCTCTTAACTTTCTCTTCTTACTATTGTCTACCATTCCATTGACCTTAGCACTTTCATTCAGCTTCTCAGCTCTCAAGCATAATTCACTCTTTTGTTGCCATTTCAAAATATGTCTTTCTTTTGCCGGTTCCATTTTTGGGGGCTTTCTTCATTTAGCTATTTTTATTCTATGATTGTGTAAACGTCCTCCCAGTACAGCCTCTTATTCACACTCTGTCTTTTCCTTTTCTTACAGGTCCAATATGTTACTTTCACCTGTAACCTCCTCGCATTGTCTATTATCCATTTAATGGAATTGCTATGTCCATTTCTACCATTTGTATAGTTCTCGAATCTGAGGTGCTTCAAAGGTAGTTGCTACTGCTCCAACTAAACACAGTCACCAAAGTTGTAGTTCAGATAATGGAGAGCAGATATTTTTTTGGGGTCAAAGCAGACACACACAGGAGCAACTGTGTAATGCTCTCAGGGACTGGAATTTTCTTTTGGTTCCTTATTAGTAAATCCCCTAACAAAATGAGATCCTGATCCACAGCTGGGGTTCTATGCACTGCTACACATGGAGAAAGGGATAATAATGCCAGTTACCTTACTTTGTTACTCAGTCTCTAATTCCAAGCCATTTACCGTGGGCTGTTCCAGATCCCTATCCATCTAGCTGGGTACCTATGTCCGTGTATTTTGGGTAATGCATACTACAAGCCATAAAAACAACAGCAGTACAATCCCACCTGGTTTGGTTCTGTAAGAGCCTCTTGCTGTGCGCTGCCAGTTGTAGTGACCCCAGGTTAAGACTAAGAGTATGTAAAAATTAAAATGCTGCTTTTGGCTGTCCTTTGCTCGCTAAGGCAGTAATCTTGTAAGAATGGTGCTTGCTGTGGCGGTGCTGTACTATAACCTCAGGCTCCACATTAAGGGTTAAAGAGAAATGTGGTCTTCATCAGGGAAGAATTTGTGATACTTAATATATACTATGGTAATTCACATTAATTATGCCCATTTGTAATTTAAAAAAAATAAAATGACATTTAGGCTCATGAACGGTGCTAGGATGACATTTCTGGAAAATGAGGCCCATCACTTACCCACTGAACAGAAAGAACAGCCAAAGTGGGTACGTGAGCTTCCCTGACGTGATGCAAACAGCATGAGCAAGTGGGAGGGAAACATATAGTGTCCACATCAGTTGCAGCCAGAGCAGCCATATTACAGCATCAGCATCAAAATCAGGCCCAACTCTGGGAATGGTTCAATCTCCTTCCAGTGCCTCCCTCCATCCCCACACTCTCCCCACTTACACTTTCATCCCCCTCCATTGCACTATGGCAAACCCAGCCTGCTTGGGAAGACCATGAAGCTCCTCAGGGAAAGAGGAGATTTTGCTGCCAACCAAGATCTGGGCAGGCCTGGTTGGAGGAGGTGAACTCTGTGGAACACAGTGGGTAGAAGGCCTTGGGGAGAATGCGGGGCAATTCACCTCTGCCCCCGCTTTCTGGTGCATGACTTCACATGCTTGATCTCCTCAGGCATTTACGTTTCTGGCTCTGACCACATGAACTACATTAGCAACAGCTCCAGTGCTTCCTGAAAGCACTACCCATGTCCCGCACAGGGGGCTCAATCCATGCTCCTATCTCCTACTCCTGCTGCTATCCCCTGAAAAACTGGAAAAGGGAGGGTCAGGAGCTGTCAGCTGCCATGACAGAGCAGTGTGTTTATGAAGTGGGCTCAGGAGCCATGAAGCGGGCTCAGGAGCCAAGGAGGGGGTGTATGTTTGGGCAGAAATGGTCCTGGGGGTCAGCAGTCCTCCAACCCTCTGGTACAACCTGCCACTCTCATATCTTGGATGTTTATCGTAAACATGCCAAAATATGAACAAAATTAGAAAAATAGAAAAAGAAAACCCAAACCTCATTGCCAAAAGATTTATGGATTTACCCAAGAAGAAAAATGAGTCTGAAGGGAACAAGGTAAGCTCATGGAGAAAAGAGCTATTACATACAATGATGAATATGTGACCTCTAGCTCAAGACCTCCTTAAAATACTTGTTTCTAGATGTTGGGAGGATCTGTAAGGGCAGAGGAGAGGTTTTTTGCACTCTATTCTTAAGCATCTTTCAGAGATACAGCCTTTAGACTAAGAGACCCTTGCTCCGAGTCTTGGGGTGTTTATATTTTGAAGAACCCTCTTAGGAGTTGCTTATAGCACTATGGTGTATTCCTAATCCCAAGTTTTTAACTCTGCTGAGCCACAAACTCAGAGCAGAAGATGTCTGGGAACTGCCCTGTGGTCAATTTGTGAAAACACCCACATACAGGATTTGACAGGGCTATAAGGTCTGCAGGGTGACAGCTCCCTGCAAATGGATGTTGTCTCCTGCCCTGAGGCAGAGGCAAGAGGTAATGCAGAGCATCTTGAAAGACAAGTCTCTAAGACAAGAAAGGCAAAGAGCAACCAGGCAGGACAGATTTGGAAACCTCCACGATGGATGTAGCTGACATGAAGCAGTTTGCCATGGCTGACCTCTCCCAGAGGCAAGAGGCTATTTCTGGAGTGGAGGAGCTGCAATTTGGGTCACAGCATGCTGTAGCCACGAGATGAATGGCAGTGTTGACCTGCAGGGAAAAACAGATCCATGGACAGGCAAGAAGGGCATCCATAAGTCATCAGTGCATCATACAGCATGGGAAGGAAAGGGCTGTGCAAGTGCAGATGTACATTCCCCAGACAGATGCAGCACCATTTCAGGTATGAGCAGACAGGGGATTCCTTCGTTTTGTAAAATATTCTGAACTGGGATAATTCCTTCCTGGGGGTGCCAAAAGAAAAAAATTGTCAGCTGGGCTTCTTCTGGAATCAGTCCTAAATTTCTTACTGAAAATAACTGCCTCTTTATGTGACTGAACGCATAGAGTCCTATGGTGTGTAGTTCGTAAACTGGATGTAATTTGTGGAGTACCAATTTCATCAAACCTCTTTGTGACAGACTCAAAGCTGGTTGTATTTCACAGCCTGCCTACCAGTTTCCTGTAGTAAGGGTGGGATATGCTGTGTTCAAAATGGCTAATGGGACCAGCTAGCTAATTTTCTTACCTGGCATGTTTTATTAAAGAAGAAAGGAAGTGTGAACAGAAGCACCATCCCCTGCATTATTATGTAAGGTGTAATCAGGAAATACACTCTTAATTCCTACTAATTTAAAGGGAAATCACTTTAATTTTGGGAGAAGGAAGCATAA
Organism: Nycticryphes semicollaris; assembly: GCA_013400055.1. Taxonomy (NCBI): domain Eukaryota; kingdom Metazoa; phylum Chordata; class Aves; order Charadriiformes; family Rostratulidae; genus Nycticryphes; species Nycticryphes semicollaris. The sequence continues at coordinate 232,832 of VXBJ01007861.1, forward strand.
TAGATTCAGTTAATGATTAACTCACCTGCCTTCAATAATATTCTGTTTTCCTGCTCTATAAACTGCTTTTTAATTACTACTTAATGAAGAACTTGAATTTTCCTTACCTCCTGCAATGAGGACGTGTTTTTACTCCATACATGTCAATTTCGTGCCTCCCTTCCATCAAACATTATGCTATATTTTGTTGTGAACTGTCCTAGAATGGACTGGAATACATTTAAAGTGATTAGCAAGGGATGTCATTGCATCTGTCGTGACATCACATAACTTGAACTCATCAGTTATATAAGGCTCTGTTGTGTTGCCAGTGCTCAGCCTGGAGTCAGAAGTGGAGCGAATCTTCCCCCAGCTCTCAAAAGTGTGAAAGTATCAATTGATGAAGGGCCACCAGCACCTTGCCTTCCCTGTTGCCTCTAGATGGGATGCCCTAGCCATTCTCATCCCTCTGCCCTGATGAGGGGCAGGGCAGATGTGGCTGGACTTGTGCACAGGCTGGTATTTCTCTCCAACAGCATGTGCCAAAGGGAAAAGTGATGGGAGACGAAGCATCTCCCAGCACCCCAGAACAGCTTCAGGGTACCCTTCCCTGTGTACAAGGGCCTTGCTGTGTGCGGGGAAGAGCTCAGATCTGTGGCAGTCAGTTCTCTTCAGCCTTCACTATAGAAGCGAGACACCAGCTGTCTTAGGCCAGTCTAGAGACATATTAATGACGTGTATCAAAGAGCTTACATGTCCCATGTGTCCCAGAAGCCTTGGTCTCTCCCTGCAACCACCACAATATGAAAAGTTATCAGGCAGGCAGTGGGCATATAGAGTAAGTTTGCAGTCGTGCTGCCCCAGTCAGCTCTCTCACCCACAGCCTGCTGCTTCGGGGCTTCAGTCAGAAAGTGTGGGTTTATGTTACGAAGCCCTTGCCTTCTGTGAATTTGTTTAATCGTTTTAACATTTTGCATCCAAAATTTTATGCAACAATGAGCTCAATAGTTTAATTATATTGGGTAATTTGGCCTCGTGACTGTTTCAAATCTATCTGCTATGTGATATTCTTGTTTGAGGGCTCTTAGTTCTCTAATTGTCCCTTTACCATCCATTTCTACCCATTCTAATTCCCCTCCAGTATATATTTTCCAACTTGAAGGATCTTGGTCTCTTTCAATATGATCCTGTTCTCTTTCCTCCTCTCTGCACCTTTTCTAGTTCTTCAGTGCCCTTTTTGAGAGATTCTGGCCTTCATGAGCAGCAATAAAGAGGAATATGATGCCAGCTATGTGCAGAGTGTGGCTCATCAGAAGAGCTACGCAGTCTCCTGAGCACGGGAAACTGTTTGGCTGTGATATGTGGCAAAGAGCAGAAAATAAAGACTTGATGGCATCAACTGAAATGAGAGTCAGACCCATCTGTAAAGTTTTGTTACATGCCTTTCCACGTCACTTGTTTTCCTCCATTTGTTTCTGTTTCTTACCATGCTATTCTTTAAAACCCCTACTGTCTCCAGATGGCAGAGGTCATGAAACAATCCCTGAAACAGTGCACTGCACGTAGTCTTTAGTGGATGAACTGAATATTCGTTCTCTCTTGAGGGCAAACAAAGCAACAGGAATTTATTACTGAGCTCTTTCTGAGTGCCCCTGCTACTGTGGGCACCCCAGAAGGAGAACAGGCAAGCACTGTATTTGGCAGCCCAGCTGATGCTCTGGTCCTTCAGCAACTCCTGAACATTCCCTGAGTGGGACAGAAAGCAACTCCAGCAGGAAAACCTCTCTTGTTCTCACTGCCTGTCAGAAGAGATGCTCTTGCTAGGGCTAATGTGGTGCCCTTTTTGGAAGGCTGATCAGAGAGGTCAGAAGGTGGATAGATGTGTAGGTGGGCACAAATGTAAGACAGGACCTCCAGCAGCACCCGAGCTGTTGCAGAGGATTTGGTCTGTGTCACAGACTGACGTGCCAGCAAAGCTGAGCAGGACCCACACCAGAGGTGCCTATGGGCAGGACAAAGCAGCATATGGCATTGCCCTTCTTGCTTTATGTCATCCCAGTTTGGACAACTCTGGAGCAGGGCTTGCCAGCTTCCTGCTGCAATCAGCAGCCAAAGCACAAGCAGAGGGGGTTTCTTTCCATCTCTCCCAAGATGAGACAGGTTTAGAAGCAAAAAATTGTCTCAATACTTTTCTGGCACACAGCTGCAGCTTCAGCTACAAGTCTGGGAACTGATTGACTTCCCCAAAAGGCTTTAAATGCCTCAAAAGACTTAAATGCAGAGGTACTATGGGGCCATCACCACTTGTTGTCTGCTCTCATCACTGGAGATCTGTTCCCAAACCCTGCTGCTAGAGGTGGTGGACTGTCCATGTGCAGGGAAGAGGGGGCCAAGCAACAGTGGTTTGCAGAATCCCCTCCAATATCTGAACATTAAATTGTGCCAGTACCTCACTGCCATTAGCAGCTGAATTACCTCTCATTAGTGAATTGTACATTCTGTTAACACTATTTGAGACACATCATCATTGGCAGTTACCTTTTATTGTTACTGTAAGTGATAAAGGTATCTATTATCATCCTCTTCATTGTAATGATACTTTCAGCTTAGTGATGGTAATGAAGGAGGTTTTAATTATGTCAGGTTTTAAGGCAATAGCTGTCTCAAAATTCTGTCCCTGCCCAGCCCTTTCTGAGAGGAGGAAGAAGATAAGAGAGAGAGGGCTGAAGTGGAGGAAAAATAACAGGAGACAGATGGAAGAAAAATAACAGATACCTGGAAAAGTACATGACCATAGAGTACCTCCTTCTGCTATCTGCTCTCCCAGCAGAAACAAAGACAACTCATTTCACTCCAAGAGTAGTGGGCAGAGAAATAAATAAAGGTGAAGGTACAGCTATGTTGTATGTTCTATGCTCAGTGGAGGCAGGAGCCAGGAGCAGACACCTGGCTTCCTTGCTGTTCTGCAAGGCACTATTTGGGCACTTCTTTCAGCAGGTACAACTGCGCTGCATAAGTTGGGCAAGTTACAGGAAGGTACTCTGGGATTGTGGAGGTGGCAAGGGCTGGCTGGGGGGAATAGGGAATATGAGATGAACAGAAGGGAGTGACTTGTGTATTAAAAAACCCCAACAGACAGAATCAATAAAAGATGCGTCTTTGGCCTATTAATGTATGACCCCTCTCCCTCGCTGGCTGGCAGCAGATCCAAGGACGAAAGAGAAGTCCACACTCCTGAGAGCTGCATGGCTGTCTGCAGATCCAGGACCTCTCCCTCATGCTTCCCTGAGGTGCCCAGCCATGCAGGTCTCACTGCAATAGCACACTAGGACTGCTTTGTAAAAATGACACAGCACATCCTAACATTCTGATGTCCCACTAAACCTGTACCACTTCTAATGTAATGTCCCACAGAAGCGCTTCAAGCCACTTCTGACATTAAGCTCCTTGTGTTTGTAACACAAACAGTTGAAATAATCAAGCCTTTGAGAAGCCAAACACAAATTTAACATGTCCAAGAAAGAAATGACTGCACAAAAGGTCATTTCTGTGACAATAGGACCATGGAAAAGATGTAGTTTGATAAAATATAGGGAAATTTAATTTCACACACCTCTTGCTAAATTTCTTATATATTCACTTTCATCAGCTTCCGTACTTATGAATGATTAATGTGTTAAGTTTTGGGTTTTTTTAAGAAAAGCTTATAAAGCTCTCCACACTAAAAGTTGCTCAAAATGCCTCCTCCCCAAGGGTGTCTGCATGCTGCAAGGCTCCTTTTCTACCTTCCCCTCCTGCCCCTCCTCCACGGGTCCATCTCTTTAAACAGCCCCTACATTGCTGTTAGCTTTCTGACATCTTTCTTGACCAGTGTATTGAGAAAAAAAAAGTTTGAATATTCAAACTAAACTTTCTGAGAAATGTATGAAGGACTTGAAAAATGGCTTCACCAATTAAAAACGTCTTGCATTGAAAAATTAAATGAACTTAGTAGGTGGGGATGTGAAGAATTAAGAGTGGTGTTTGGAAGTTTATACATACAGGAGCAGTCTGTAGCAGGATTTAAGCAAAAATAAATCAGTATAATGCATATGAAACAGATCACACATGACACTCCTGATGCAAGCAAAGCTTAGCTTATGTTTGGATTTTCTTTTTTTGGGTGTGCTTTCCTTAGAAAGTGTGAGAGTAAAGCAAGTAGACAAACTTTTATGGACTGCTATTGATTTAACTAAGTTTGTTTTGCTCCTCCATTCTATTGGGATTACATGAGGGGTCTGCCCAGGGATTTACTGAATTGCTCAGTCATGTGGTTTCCTACAGCATCCTCACTGCTAAACTGAGGAAGTGTGGCCTGAACGATCGGGAAGTGAGATGGATCATGAACTGGCTGAAGGATAGAAGCCAGAAAGTGGTGGTCAATGGGATGGAGTCTAGTTGGATGCCTGTAACTAGTGGAGTTCCTCAGGGACCTGTAGGCTGGAGAGGTGGGCAGAGAGAAATTTAATGAAATTTAACAAGGGCAAGTGTAGAGTCCTACATCTGGGCAAGAACAACTGCAGGTACCAGTACAAGTTGGGAACTGTACTGTTGGAGAGCAGTGTAGGGGAAAGGGACCTGGGGCCAGCAGGATGGCCATGAGCCAGCACTGTGCCCTGGTGGCCAGGAAGGCCAATGGCATCCTGGGGTGTATTAGAAGGGGNAACTTTTTCACGGTGAGGGTGACAGAACACTGGAACGGGCTGCCCAGAGAGGTGGTGGAGTCTCCTTCTCTGGAGACATTCAAAACCCATCTGGACATGTTCCTGTGGGACCTGATGTAGGTGTTCCTGCTCTGGCAGGGGGATTGGACTAGATGATCTTTCAAGGTCCCTTCCAGTCCCTGATATTCTGTGGTTCTGTGATTCTGTGTGTGATTGGTCTGACAAATGAAATATGGTTGCCATTTATCTTGTACTTTGGCTCTAAAATTTTGAGGTTTCCCTTTTTGTTTTCATTAGCCTAGTTAGTTCCTTCAAATACCCTCAATTTTTCTGATAAGTTAGGAATGTATTAAGTAAATTTACATCTACCAATGTAAGAATCAAATTCTGAAGGAAAGCATGTGGCAGAAACAACATGAGAAAGCTCTTTCAGTGGCCCTATGAAACGTCGTCCTTCCTTTCCTCTGAAGTTGTTTGATGGTGGCTAGCACTTCCCTGACACACAGTCCCAAAAACATGAGTGGAAAGGGTTATCTTTGTGCTTAAATTCATCTTCCAGGTCCACAAAGATGTCCAGTAGATTACACATGTATGCAGAGTGAAACCAATTTTCCTCATGTTTTCCTTTCACTATTACTTCAGAATGAACATCCATCCACAGCTGAGGGCTTGCAGCATTAAATAGAGAGCACCCTAAAAGTAACCACAGGGCTGATGGAAGAATGTGTATCTTGCCCCGGAAAATGGCTAATAGACCCTTTCCTTTATTTTTACTGACAGAATGTACAAGCAACAAGAAGTTCACACTCTGGCAACTGCCTGGTCCTCAACCAAAAAGTATGGGGACCTGCTTGAAATACTGGCGCTGATACTAGTATGTGGTGGTGATCTCACAGAAAGCCTCTTTTTGTCACATACCAACAAGGGAAAATGTTTTTTAAATGTACATTCTTTAGCTAGAATGATTAGTGTTTTTCTGCCAAAGTCATCCCCCAAGCAAATAAATTCAGGCAAATTAATTATTCTAAGTAAGAAAAATTAGCATTAATCCTGTTTAATTCTAACTCTGTAATGAATCAGTAAAAGGAATTAAATTATTCTTGCATATAATTGCATGGATTTAATGCAATTACATAATAAAGTTGACAGTTTTCACTTCATTTATTGTTCTTTAAAATGATTGTGTGTGTTTCTCTAATTCTTTGGAGGGCATGAAAAAGAAAGATACTTGGAAATGGAGACTACTTGGCAACATGTTTTTGGAAGGGAAATGCATAAGCTGCTGCAAGTTCAGCAAAAGTATTGTGTACAGGACAGAAAAATCTATAAGATGCTGGAAGGAAAGAATCCTTCATTCCAGTTTTCGTGAGTGTGGCTTCAAGTTTGAACCCTTTGATCTTATTCTTTACTTTTCTGTTTTCTTCTTTGATCATGAGCTGCAGACAGATGTGCCTGCATTTCTTGCAGAAGCTCAGTGGTTGTCACCCAAATTGGTCATAAATTGAACTCCAAGTGTTGCAAAGAGTTAAAACAACAGGAACAGCTGGCAAAGCTGCCCTGGCCAGCTGGTGTCATGAGAGGTGCCTTTTAATCACATCTTGCCTGTTAAACCAACTGATTTATACTGGTAAAAGGACAAAAAAATAATTCTCTGAATGCCAAAACGTTTGGTGCAATTTTTCCAAGTTCCTGGCTAGAGCTTCTAGGCAGTATTTCAGTGTCATGTCCTTTAAATTGGATAACAGCCCTTACTGCTGCTCCTCAGTTCCTGGAGAAAGGGAAACACTTGGGACTGACTCTGTGGACTGGATTCTCCTGCCTGCTGGGGGGCTGGCACCAAAAGAAGCTGATGTCAGCCCTGAAAATAACTTACTTTAATGACGCTCCTCTCCCCATCCCCCCGCCTTTCCTAGCTGCTTAGCTCTATTCAAGCTGCAGTTTTGCACTCCATCTTCAGTGCCATTAAGATGTTTTGTGAAACTATGCCATAATCCAAATCACTGAAGTGACAGTGAGAATCTGACAGAGACTTAACCCTGTGAATAGATGCATGAGAAGATGCAATTGGAGATTTAGCTTGCAACTTCTGTACAGCATGTTCTTCAATGTTTTCTAGCCAAAAAAGCCAAAAACAATAGAAAAAGAACTGAAAAATTGACAAAGCAAACATCAGTGCAGTAAAATGCAAAAGAAAAAGTAAATATCTAAGTAAATATCATATTGAATGCTGTTTCCTCTTCTGTTCAAATGCCAGTGCCAAACTATCACTGATCTCACCGACATCAAAGTAAGTAGGTCTAGGTGCCCAGGAATTAGTTAGGGGCAAGCTCACCTTGAGAAAGAGCCTATAAAGCCAGTGGTCTAATTTGGTGAAAAGTAGGTGCTGAAAAACCTGTGAAAGGTTTATGATTTTTTTTAATTGTCCTGGAGGCATTAAAATAATTATTTTAACATTTTCCTTCTATTGGTTCTCCAGTGAGAATGTCTGGGAATTGGAGCGTGGGGGAGGTGGGTAAGCACAATGCTCTGTGCAATATAACAGCATAAGGAAGACAGGTCTTGTTTCTGTGCTATCTGTATGCACAGATGGTTGAAAAGATGTGGTGTAACAGCTACTTCTCCATCCTTTAAGATGTAGATGGCATTATTGGGAAGATTTCTCTGTGTAAGAAATTTATGACCTACCTTGGCAATCTTTTGACTAGAAATCAGAGATAAAAAAAGATTTAGTGGATTCACAAGCAGATCAGACAGATTATTCTTGCTAATAATATTCCACAGTTTATAGCACTTGCAGATTTTTCATCTTTTAACTTTGTCTAAATTTCTATTAACTTCTCATATGTGTAATGTTTATTGTCATGAACCACCTAATTTTAATGCTAGGGGAGATGAGTTTATTCGATGTTTAGTCAACTTCACAGAATTAATCAATTCACTGGTATTCTAAAGTACTTTGGCTTGCAATATGCTTAGGCATTCTTGATTGTCTAAGCAATCTTGATTGATGTTTCTGCCTTATTATAGTGGGGAAATGGCAAAAAAATGTTATACTTCAATAGGAAACATTGTCCTGTAGTCCAAAATTTGAAAGAAACCTTAAAAAGATATTTTGCAAGTTGCACAAAGGAAGTACTAACTGTGCTTCATTGCTAACTACGTGATATACTACATAGCGTCCAAGTACAATGAAAAGACATGTGTGTTTTAGATGTGCCTTTTTATTGACAACATTTGTTTAAAACCATGTGCATTAGCGTTAATACGTTTTTTTTTCTGTTAGTCTGTTCAGTTGACTATCACTTCAATATGTACTTCATACAAAGGGAAAATGCACTTGGAATAGTTTGCTAGAGGATGGGATAGCTTAGAATTAATTAGATATAGGGAGCTATTTATTTATTTCCTGTACAGAATCACAATGACTTTTTTTTCTTTTCTTTTTTATTTTTAAAAATACACAGAATTTTACTTTTAGCATTAGATAAAGCTCAAGGTATTATTGACAATCATCAATTACCCAAATGGGAAGAGACACAACGGGATGCTTGCTTATGTGAATTCAAAATAGTAGATAGATGAGATGATGCCCTTTAGTTTCATTAGGACTGCTACTTGCCCTCTAGAAAAAGCAATCAAACAAAATCTTTCCCATGCATGAAGAACAATTTTAAAATCTTTTATGTAAAATTATAGTAGCATATTATATTTGATAGACACAGCTCTAATAGACACTGCCAATGCTAAGAGAGTATCCTGGGTACATACTTACTAAGTGCAATGTAATTTTCTAACTGGAATTTTCTTACTGGTTAAATAGATAAAAACTCAAAACAAAATAGAAAGAAGTGATGACAGTGGTTTGGCACGTGTTTGAGGATAAAGAATAGATTTAGATATCCTGGCCTAGGTTCAGCAGAGTGTATACTCTTGTACAGTGCATGGCTTAAGGGACTGGGGGAAAGGCAGGTGTTGGTAGCCCTTCAGATGTCCAAAGACTTGAGATAAACATGCCATGCCTTAAATTCTGTTTATTCCCTGTAAAGAGAATAAACCTGTAGGCAGCCAGTGACCTTTTCAGAAGTTATACCACACTGACTTTCAGGTGGTATCAGTGGATGCTCGCTTTCTACACATCTCTGAAATTCATTTGGGTGATTCTCAGCGTCTTTAAAGTCTTAAATTCTTAAGAAAATGCACATCTGAATGCTCAATTAGAGATACTTAAAAGTGACCTATCCAGGAGTCACTATTTTACCAGTTGTTCCTATAATAGGCCAGATCTACTTGGGTACTGAACTGACTATAGTGTGTGTAATTAGTTTGCCAATGTTCCTTTCTGTATCATTAAACATCCTCTCTGGTCTTCAAATAGAGTACTAAGTGGCAAGTCAAATTCAACTCATCAGCAAAGAAGCTCAGTTACCACAAGAGCACCTGCTTTCTGCAGATGCTGATTATCTGTCTCTGTCCCACAGAGAATAATGACCTGACAGCTTGTTTCTTTTGCTTGTGTCTAGCTGTGCTCCAATCGGATAACTGTTCTTTTCCTCTCAAATTGTTGAAGGGATTAATATAACCATGTGAAACTCCAGCAATTGCTCCTTACCTGGACTGATCTTCAAATTTGTTATATTGCAAAAAACATAAACAAGGTTATTGGGCACATCAGCTGTTCAAAAGTGCAAAACTTAAGTGATAAAAGGTATTGCAGCTCCTACTGCACTTGCCTTTCTTTTATCTTTACGACCATTATGAAAGTAGCAAGTGCCAAGTCTTATTACATGCTATGCTCCTCTTGTCCCAACCTCCCTGCTCTAACCTCAAATCCACTTAGTCTTTTGATTTGTTATCAAAATTGAAAATTTGTTGCTAGCTTTGTTAAGAGTATGTCTTGAGGCTTTATTTAGAGCATGTCTTTTCTTTGATCTTGTGCACACTTACCATATTGTAGAACTTTCCAATTCCTGTGATAGATTTTCACCATTCACACCATTATGCTCCTTGAGGAAGAAAGTCTTCTCTTCCTTCTTTCTGGTCTTACTACATTGCACAGACATGTCACCTTGACATCTTTCTAAAACTGTTTTCCAGACTCTGGGCTTGTCAAATGTACTGTGCACAGTTACTACTTTTCTTCTTCTTGCACTATTTAGTCATATTGCAAGGAGGTTCAGAGCAAATTTTCTGTTTGTTGTTTCCTTCTCATTGTCCTGAACCTATGTAAGTCCTGGCATTGCCTCAGTGTAGCTTCTTTAGCAGAAATTTGAGTTTTGAGTGTAACTTACAAATTAAGCAGATACTTGAGGCATTTGTAAACAAAGAATACAGAAAGAAGGCTTGCACTTAATGCACTGGCTTTTCAGAGCACTGCAAACAGCTGCATTTGAACGGTGCTGGTGCTTATAGCTTTCATCTTCTAAGATAAAACCTCAGTAAAAAAGGGCAAAAATTACATAAAATTTTAATAGTGGACTAAGGTAAAGAATTGCTCTCTCAGCTTTGGGGAATCGAGTTCCTGGAAGGGCCTCAAACCAGCACAGTTTTCTGCTTGTATAGTGGAGGCCTCTGCACCCATCTCATGCCCGTGCTGTCCCATGGTCTTTGCAGCCCTTGTGGGAGCATGCAGGGAAACGACTGCTCCTAGCAGAAGGGTGGCTACAGGGCAAGATCAGGAAAGAGCCACCCACACTTTTCTCCTCTGTTGTATAGAGAGGGAAAATAGCAGCCTAGGTGATTATGGTCCACAACTCTTTTGTGTTTCTTCTGACTCACCTGCTTATTGACCACCAGGGAAAAAACCACAATTTTCTTTCAGATATGGGTTATTTTTCTTTCTGTTAGTGGCAACATACAAGAATAGAAGGGACTTTCAGCCAATCAATATTTTTGTGGGTGTTTGAAATACAGGAACATAGTCATGAAGAGACAACAGCAACCATTGCTGACATTGTGGTGGAGAGCTTCTTTCTGGCTCTACCCTAAAAACAACAGACAAAGAACAAAATAGAAGCACATATTCTTGCTAGGAATTTAATTTTTTTCTGCAAATTGGTGACTATGATAGCCATTCTTTGTAGAAAGGGATGAAAAGAAGATCTTTTAGCCACTGAAGTCGGCAAGATTTTATCTACTGACTCCAGCACAGTCAGTGTCAGGACCTCCGCGTACATCCACACCATGTAGTGTCATTGGGCCTATATTTAGTACTCCTCCTCCTCAAACATAAGATAATGTGGTTGATTTGGCTAGAAGGGTATTAAAGGAGTTTTAGACATCAATTCCTATGGCTTCAGCCCATTGCTCCACCTACATGACCTCGTTGCTGGTACACAGACACTTCCAGATTGTTCATCTCTACAATTCCTCTTGCTCTCAAAACTCTCATCTTTCTAAAATGAAAATGTTCTTAATTTAGCTGAATTATAAAGTCTCCAGCAACAGACTCTGCTTGCCTAATCTATAGGCTTTTATATTTATGTAACGGGGACAAAAGACTACCAAGGAAAATTAGCAATGCTCTAATTCATTTACTGAGACAGAGAGAGGCCATAAAGCACCTGAAAGACCTTTAAAGCACCAAAAAGAAAGTCTTTAAGCTGTGTTTCTGCAGACATGCAGAGAAGGTGTACAAACACTCTGGCTGTTTCAGCAGCTAGTGATGCAGCACCTCAATAATATCAAAAAGTAATTTCAAAATCAATCTCTTTGTTAAAAGCTGCAGGTGTTTAAAGGGTGAATGCTGTATGCTCTGATAGAAATAAATCCAGATATCTCTGTGCTCCTTGCCAATTGTAAAAATTACGGAGCAGCAGTTATGTCAAAGGTTTGAGGCACGTCAGCATTAATGAATGCACAGTGGAGTTTTACACTAATTAATTTGTCTTGTCAGATTATGACAAAGTACTTTCCAATGAAAGTTGCCAAGTCAGAACCCCTGATAAGCAACCAGACACCAATTAACAAGATACTTCAATGATCTTACTGTAATTCCTCATCTGCAACTTCAACGTGAAAGCCTGGAGTATTACAATAAACTAGCCAAGGTAGAAGAAAAATGGACTTTGAATGTCGTTAGGGTTATCTTAACGATTCTTACATTAAAAAAAAAACCCTAACAACTTAAAGAAAAAAGGGTAGTAAATTTAAAAAAAAGGTCTTACTTTTCATGCAGTGACTCTCCTCGTGCAAGGAAGAAATAAAACAGTAGATCTGGCAAATGGATTTGGAACTCCAAACACTAAGGGCAGAAAAAAGAAATACATCTTTCTTTACTGTGTATTCCATCACTTGTTTCTTTTACTTTGTGATACTAAGACATCACAAGTGTTATTTACCAGAGTTCTTTTATTTAAATGTCAAATATTTTCTGTCTCACAGTTTTCCTTCCCAAACTTCTGTTCTGGAAAGTCAATGGTATTCATCTCATGCTTTTATCTGGAAGGATATTCTTGGAGGACAAAATGTGATTATTCTGAAGTTGAGATTCAGAATCACGCAGCTCAGCCTTCATTTTCTTTTCCTTATCCCATTGTCCACTATTCACACTATTTTCCTACATACAGCTTTTCCTCTTCTGTGTACAAGGACTTCCTATTTTCCGAAAGAAAAATTGCAAACTGTTTCCTATCAGCTTCTGGCACAGACCACAAAAACCTGGTCTGCAGGAGCTGCTGCTGACCTTGTATATCCAAACAACACACAGTTCAGCAGCCATAGGGAGCTGTTCATATTGACAGCACATACATCAATATATTAAATTTAAAGATTGACCAGATGTCAAAACATGTATGAAGATATGAGCCCTCAAGGCTGCCTGCACCAGTGCAGTTCAGCATTGGTCTGATATTCCACAGTATCCGATGGGTAATAAAAAGACAAAGAGTAAAGCTTTATCACAAATGCTTCAAGCACAAACCACTCAGGCAAATGAGACTAATTATCCTCTATTATCTACATTTCATTTGATGAGAGGTAGAGGAAGTTGAATTTGAAAAGAAACTTATTTTTCCCCCCCTTTTAATTAAAACATCCCCCCAGAGACAATTACATGTACTGTGCCAGAGTAATGATATTATCTCAAACCAGAGCCATCTCAGCCTTCATAGCCCTTTCACTCTGCTGTTACTGATGTGATCTCAGTGATTTTCAGGATGCCATAACAGGAAAGCTTCTCGTCCTCCAAAGGATCAGAAATGATTCCCCAGGTGTATTGTTATTCAAGGGAGCTTTGTGAATGTGCTCAGTTTAGGCACCTATGGGATGAACAATGCTTAAAATACAGAAACTGTTCAAGGTAGGGAAGGGGAAAGTACATTTTCCCCAACGAAGACCTGAAGATGGAGCTGGGAAAAATTGCAGTTTGCATGAATAAGGGCCAGATTATATCCAGATCTTCCTGGAAGACAACATGTGACTATGGTGAAGTATCTGCAATTCTGTGCCAGATGTCATGCTCTGGCAGGGGCTGTGTTGGTGTCAAGCTCTGCGTTGGCTTGCTGCCCTTTGCAGAGTCCCCAAGGCTGGGTCAGATCCCAGTGTCTTAGGCAACTCCATATAAGCTTCCGACCCCCAGGGTGTCCATGGATGTGGCTTACGCGTAAGTGGCTGTGAAGTGTACTCATGGGCTACGCTTCTGCAGCTTGTCAGCTTTAAAATGTCTGCAGCAAGCTTGTGGCTGTGTGGCTGGTAAGAACGTATCTTGGTTTGTCTGCTTTGTGCCATGCTGCCTCTTGTGGGCTCGAAACATATGAAAAGGGGCATGCTCGGGGCAGGACTCACTTTCTGTGAAAGTGCCCACAACGTAGCAAGGTATGTGAAAAGGAACATTTAAGAGTGTGAACATTCAAGTCATTATACTCTTTGAATGACATCTGAATGACTTCTCTCCTGGGACTTTCAGCATCTGTCTGATGAGTTTCGACACATGACGATGTGTTCCAACAGGAATTTTGCATATTTAAGTTGTGTGAATATACTTATGCAATTTCTATTGGCCATGCTTTTCTGTTTGTTTTATTTTCAGTTGTGGGAGGAAAATATTTTAAAATGAGACAGTGCTGCCAGCTCCCTTCAAAGATACATATAATGTGTTCGTCATATGCAGATGACATCTCCAGCAAAGGATAATTGCAACTGATTTTCCACCGTTGAGTTAACACTTTAAAACAAGTGGGTGCCTGTGATTGCTGTTACCATGTGACAGACTTACATGCATACTGTATCTGTGACTTTTTTTGTGTGCCTTAAAGTAGCCAGAGGCTCCTCTGTACTAAGTACATAGCAACACTGCACAGATGTGCTGTGTACTAAAGGAGAATAGGATGAAAAAATTAATACAGGAGGGTGCCTGTTCTCATTTTCCTCCTATGATAAGATATCTTGTCTAATGTGTCATTATTATTAGCAACACTGTGGATGCAGTCTGCTCTGAAAAGTGATCTGGATTTTCTTCTAGCTCCCCTGGCACATTTGATCATTTTGTTAGCCAGATAGCAGGCTCCATGTTTCACAGCCACTTGGCAAATAGAGTATCAAAGGCAGCTCTGGGCAGAGAGCAGCCCTGGCAGTTTCAGATGTTTTGCACTATTGCCAACTCTGACTGGTGACCCAGAGCTATCGGGGTCCTCCAAGCCAATGTTGGGTGAAGGTAAATGCTGCAATGTCTCTGTGCAGCTCTTGAGCAGCCATCCCGGGCTGGCATGGTGTCATGGGACTGTCTCCACAGTTGGGGAGACATGTGCTTCCTCCTCTTTCTGCTGCTCTCGCATCGAAGTGATGGAGAGAGGGGAGAACTGCTAGACTCAGGAGATCACTGCATGTATTTGAACTCGCTTTTGTGCCTGGTCACCTTACTTTTCACTTATGTCTCAAAATACACTCATTGATGCTCTGTGTGTCAAGGGAAAAAAACAGAAGCAAAAAGAAGCAAATAATCATTCAAAGGCAGCATATGCATCAAAATCCATTAACAGCATGGTTGTTAGAAAAAAATAATCAGGTTTTCTCTCCCAAAGATAGTGCCACAGTCTGTTGTACTCATGAGACACAATCTGCTACTCTATGGTGGCTGATACTGCTTATCTCCAAGATGCCAGAGGCTGTCAGTTATTTTCCTGACTGGGTTACGTACAGCACTATGTTATGGCACCAAAAATAATTTGAAAACTTCCATTCATTGGCAATGCATTTCAGGCATTGCTTATGCTGGCAGAGACTGTAAACGTTTTATCAAGTTACTTCTTTTTCAGGCATGAGCAAGCGTATGAAATGAAAGGTAAATTGAGTTTGTTCAAAGCATTGTCCAAACCAAGAAATCTAATACACACAGCTGTTCTACATAAGAGGTTTAGCTCTTTGCTGATTTGAGAAAATAGATATATATTAACCAGAGACACGTTTCAAATCTTTTTTGTTAGGTAAAACTTACAGACTTACATTAGCAAAAAGAACCAAGTAATGACTTGGGAAAGAGGAGTCATTTACAAATAAGTTGCATAGAAAGTGTGATAAAGGGAAGAAAAGGCATAACAACAGCTAATGATCAGATATCAGAGTAAATGGGCTTTGTGTGCTGAAAGAGAAATAAATGCCCAAAGCTATCACATCAGTTGATAGGTGTGCAAACTCTGCACTTCCCTGCCAGAATTTCACAGTAAAGAGGTCTAGTAGTTTAAGGCACAATGCTGTCTTGGCCACAGACTTCAGAAATAGATTGTTGGAGACTTAGATTTTTAAAGAAAATGTTCAAGATAAACAGTGGATTCCAAAGCAAACCTACACACTGGAAAGTAGCTCTTGTAACTTTACCCAAGTGCTCATCTCAGTCAAAACCAATCCAAACACCTTCTCTTTCTTTCATCTTCTTTTTACTCATCTCTTCTTTTTTCTAACTTTCCTCTTACCACCCATGCATATTCTTTTCTTCAGAGGATCTTCATCACACTTTGATGTGCTCCACTGAAACTGATGCAAGATATGTTTCTGTAGCTATCAGCTTAGACTGACATGCTGGCTCTAAGCTTTTGCCCCCGTTAACCTGACCTTGTCAGACAAGAGCTTTCTGTGACTCCCACTTGGAGGGGATGGAGGGCCATCACAGGAGGGTGAAGACTGCTGTGAGATGGTCTTACAACTGAGTGTAGTGGTGGCAAGCACAAATAAGTTTGAACAATTTCCATTGAAATTCTGAATCCTCTTAACAAAACAACCATGGTTTCTATGATGCAACTGGGGAAAGAATTACAAATAATATCTTTCTTGTTGTTTATATGCTTTCAGGGCATTTAGAGACATTACCATTCAATATAACAAGTGCTCTGTGGACTCTCAGTCTTTGCTGACTCTTGTTTTAGCAGGTATTACATCAAGAATCCTACATGAGATATTGCTCATTGCTTGATTGTAAATCACATCATTAAAGCATATTTCTTATGTATTTTCTCTTTTCCATGATGCCAACAGAATAACTTTCTCAGTGTTTGCTCTCAGTATGCTGATAACACTTACAGTGGCCCTCCAGACAGCAATTTTTCACAAGTACATTAACTTTAGATCAATGTAAGTTTATGGGCATATTTTCTCTGCAGCATATCTTTCATTATGCTTAGATAGAAGGATGCCCCCGTGGATAGGCTGTGAGATTGGAAGTCAGTGGAGTTGGTCAGTCCATTCTTTTGAGTAGTCCTTAAATGAATGTTATTTCTGTGCTACCTGCCCTACAGACATCTAACTCGCTAGTATTCCCAGCTTTACTTATTATGCGATATTGTGACAGAACACTTGATTTCCCCGTGGTACAAATCCCTGTGGAAGCCTCACATCTGTGAAAAACAGAAATCTATATGTTGAGTTTAAAATGTTTATTTTCTTATAAAAGTTGTTGGTCATTTCTTCCCCCTGCCTGTTGTGCCTCTACAGGCCTTTGGGTTAGTAGTTCTGTTGAGCTGGCCTCAGTTGTCTTTGCAGGCTATTACACCTCCTCTTTTGTAGTTCTTCCATTCTGTGTAGACTAATCAAATACTAATGGAGAAGAAAAGGAATGGGACATGATTTCTCTAGAAATTCAGAAGAAGACTCTGAGACGGCAGGGGGAGCTACCTGAGATGTGGGGGGTCCATCTGTGACATAAATGGTTAATATAGGCTGCATTCAGTGGGGGCCTATGTCTAAGCCCCCCCATTCAGATTGCAGCTGCCTCTTTCCCTATGTTTCCCTAAAATCCCCTGTTATGCCTAGATAGTAATGCAAGGTAAGTCTGTGGTGCCTTGCATTGTCTTGTACGAGCAAGGAAGACATTGCCAAGTAGCTTGTCACAGAGACCCTGAAATGTATTTCTTACACATATGGATATTACCATACTGACAGGTAGGAAAACATAGAATAATTGTCACATAGTCTGTGGCACTCCCCAGTGTCTTGTACATGAAGGATATCACGATGCCTTTGTACACTTAGAAACATATTGGACAAAGAGGGAGGAGAGCTGATTGCTACACCCAGAAGTGATGGTTACCAAAGCTGGAGCCCCACCAACCATGGCTCTTTGCCACAGCTCAGTCTGCCACCTTCTAACATACATCTTATTTCTGAGGACTCCATTAGGTTGTAGGTTCTCCATCCTTGGCAGCTTTCAAGCCTTGACTGGAGTAAGCTCTGAGCAGCCTCATCTGACCTCAGAGATGGCCCTGCTTTGGTCAGGGGATTGGAGTAAAGACTTCCTGAGATCTCTCTCAGTCTGAATGACTGGCACTCTGTGATTGCTCTCCCCAGGCGCTGTAACCTGTACAGCATGCTGCTCCTGCCCAGCATTCTGGGTTACCCAAGGAAAGGGTACTTTGGTTATATTTTGTGAAATACTAGATGGACATGAGCATTCATCACCCAGCTAATAACATCTACTTTTCGTTGAGCCAGCACTGTTGCTGATAGGAGCAGTTCTGTTTTGAAATGAATATGTGAGATGTGAGTGCCAGTTAGCGCCAGTAGATTTGAAACTGGCATGAACAGAATGAAATCCGTGAAGTGGCGGGTATCTCTGGGTGTGAAATGAGAGACCCTTGGCTTAGCATCAAGCAGTGTTGCATCTCTGAGTCATTGGACCAAGCAGTACTACCCAGCGAGAGCAGATAACCCAGAAAGAGCAGATAACCCAAAAGTTTTCCACTACTTCTGGTGCTCACCAAACATCATCCATACTTCTGTCTCTGTCTATGGGAGCAGGGACTGGTGATTTCATCTGAGTGTTCCTTCAGCAGGCTATCAGAGACTGCTGAGACTAACTGACCATCTCTTCCCCAGCGCTCTGCTTACTCCTTCACACCAAACCTTCTGGTGTTTTTGTGCCAGTGTTTTTCAGCCAAGGCGCTGGAAATCCCATTACTCCAACCAGAAATGTGATTGCCACCAGCCCTCTGATGTGGTGCCAGCCTCTCCTTTAGTAACATGCTGCTCTCGCTCTGCAGTTCTCCTTGTCCCCTGTACCTCAGGGACTCCCCTGATTAGGTCCATACAGTGTTGTTTCAAGTGCCTCCAGCCCCATGACAGGTAAGCCTCTTGACTGGAAGGTCAGAGCCAACAGGCTTCCCTATGGCTCTGGGTTAGCCTGAAGGTGATATGCAAACTACTGCTATGGCTTAATTTTGATTCTTGAATTCCTCCAGCTCTGTAGAGCAGGGTCATAGCACCCTCTAAGCAAAATGTGACCTATAAAGCCACCTGCTTGCCCCTAAGCCTCACCAACTCTTGGTGGGAGTGTAGAGAGTAGGGAAGGAAAAAAGTAATTTCCATGATTTGGGACATTTGCTTCAGAAAGGCCAGGGCACCCTGCTGTCATCTACACTCTGCTGGGGGGGGTGGGGTGGTGGGGCAAGGCACGGAAGTAGCTGCTTTGCAAAAACCAAGTGCTGTCCTTCTTCAGTTTGTCACCTGTCCAAGTTTGCAAAGACACAGTTCTAAAAAAATAGGAAAAAACTAACTGAGAAAGAAACATAAAAATGATGAGATAATGAGATTATTTTGCATAAAACCAAATTTAAATCAATATCTCCAGGCTAGGCAAGCAGCTCTGGCAGTCCTGACCATGAGATTTTGCTGAGAACTAACAACCCATACTGCTTACTGGCTGCCTTATTATGGCTCTGAGGCAGCTTTTGCTTTCATGTCTTTTGCGGTACACCTGCGACACTCCTGATGCTTGTACTTCTGCTCTGCACACCCTCGCTATCAGCCAGGCGCCTTCCACAGCCCCCTATTTATAAACCTGCAATAAAAACCTCATTTTGCATTTGTCAGTCACATCTGGAGGTTCTCCAAGGTGTGAAGCCCACCTCACCTCTGCAGTAATATTTTACTGCTTTGTAGATGGAAAAACTGATTGCATTCAGGCAACTTGAAATTTAGTGATACACCGTGACTAGTGAACTCATCCATTAGTCCAACTGCTTATGCTATGGAAATATGCAGAAATATCAGTGCCCTTCTTGACTTTTGCATTGGCTGCTGAAGCATAAACACTGGTTCATGTGAAGAGAGAACTCCTCTGTGCTATAGTTTCCATCAATATTGTGGCTCCATCCCACCCTGAAAACGAGGATTTTTACTGCGAGCGTGAAAATCAACATCTCTTCTGTCAAAAGTGGAAACTAGAATTTTCTCTCAGGGCAGTAAAACCCGAGCTTTTCATTTTAAATAGGAATGTGTTAAAAGCACAATTAAACCTAATAAATCTGTAAATAGCATTTGGATTTCTGCTGCTTGCCAGAGCTCTGAAGACAAGGTTCTTTAGTGAAAAAGCCATCACTGTTTACGCAGGAAACTGTTCTAATCTCCTTACTTTGTGCTTTTTTAAAGCTTTTCTTTAAAACCTGAAAAATTCTACTAAATTCCCCTTGCTTGATGCAGCACGTGGAACACCCCAGATTTAATCAAACCAGCATGCTAAGTGAACCATATCACAGAGCTTTAATATGACTGTTGCTGCTTATTGATACTGATCGGTTCCAGTAAACTTCAGCTTATTCCTGTAGTGTGAAGTTATGAGTCAGGGCTGCTTTGATCAAAATAACGTTAATGCAGGCTAACAAAATGGATGTTAACACATTGTGACAAATCCTACCTTTTTGAAACTAGAGCTCTTTGGGAATCTTTGAGCCACTTGCTCTAGTGGGAGGTGTCCCTGTGTATGGCGGGGCAGGGGATGTTGGAACTAGACAATACTTTCCAACTCTAACCATTCTATGATTCTATGATAATGTGCTGTGAAGTAAAAGAAAATGGGCACAAAATGCAACATGGAGACCTGCATCTAGCACTAACCTCAGTGCTGGGTTTGCCTTTCAGGCTGTTCAAAGGTTCAGCTGCTTCAGTTCTGTGGGTGATCACTGTCAAATGTCCAAATACCCCATGACTGTGCAGTGAGGCTTCAAAAAGGCATTGCTGTGATAGAGAAACATCTTGAAACAATCCACTCTCTAGAGTTTTCTCTTCCACTAAAAACTCCCTCTTCTAACTGCTCCAGCCCACCCAGCCTTGTTCTTTATATAGAGCTTTTCAGTTTGTACAGGCAAGGAAGACTTTCCTCATTAGCTGCTAAAGAATAATTGCACTTTTTAGACTTGCTTGTTTCTGATGAATCACTGTGGTGATGTTCCAAAACCATAAAGGGCTATTTTATTTCTAGAAACATAATGTGCTTTTTAAGAGTCCAGGAGTACTTTGTACACTTTATTGATGTCTTTGCTGAAATACAGCAGCAGCAAGTGATTTCTACCCCACAAACACCAGCTAGATCAGAGAAACAGCCTCAGGGAGAAATATTTCAGATGTTGGAAGGTGGAAGTTTTAGAATTATTCTGGCCTCATAGTGGGAATTTTCTCCCTGTTGTCTTAAGCTCACATGTTTCACCCTGTAAACATTGAATATTTGAAGGTGAAGTATAGATTAAATGAGGTAAATTTAAGGGTAGAACACCCTCCTGTTATCCATACACTGCTGGGTCTTGAGAAGATCTTGCATTCAGCTGAGTGTTGGGTAAGACCATTCAAAACCTTTGGTTTGCTTGGCACTTGCGCCCCTTGGGTGGACAATGTCCCCCCCTGTGGGGTCAGGATCTCTCTCCATCTTGCTATCTCAGTTGCTGATCCATTTGACCTCATAGGAGAAGAAGAATCCATCCTGAGGACTTTTCAAAGTGAAAGCTTTCTCAGGTGCAGGACCTCCTTAGCCAGCATAGCCTTCTGATTCCCTTTTAGGGGTCCGCAGGGTCCTGCTGATCCAAACCTCTGGCAGCTCTGCTCTGGTGCCTTACTGGGGAGAGGGAGGAGGGGTGACGCTGGCAAAAGCACATCGCACGCCTCGTATGGATGCTGGGGGATGTTATTCAGATGAGACTGACTTACCCCTCAGTTCTCACTCACACTGCAAACAGAGTGGGACAATATTGAGTCTGCAATGGAGGCAGCAGGGTCCAGGCAATGCAAACTTACAAAGTTCTTCTGAATCAGCTTTTGTCTTCTGATTATGGATTATGCACACAGTTGCTATGGATGGCAAAAGTTTGCTCACAGCTGTGTAGATCAGGATGAGAGGTTTAGGACTTTGCTTTGTATAAATGAAAGAAAGCAGAGATGAGGAAACACATTGCACAGTATGCTCATGTACAAACTTTTTGCTTTAGGATCTGTTTTAAAGTGTGATTGAAGGTTTTGATCACATCTGAATGTGGGAAGCCTGGCCTTATTGTGCCCTACAAAAATAATTAGCCTTAGAGAGAAAAGAAAAAGAGTAAACAAAACACAGGAAGCCTTCTGCACTTTAGGGATGCCTTACCAGAAGTGCAGCAGTAGAAAGAGCTGTACATGTGTGCAGAAGCAGCAAAGAAATCAAAGATCACAAGGTCTGCAAAGAAATCATAGCAGGAAATACGCACATGTAGGGTTAAAGTCTTATTTCTCTGCTCCCAGGTCCTACAAGGTTTTGGGCTTGTGGGGGTGCTACTCACGAGTAATGCAATTTATTTAAAAGGTTACTGCTCAGTGAGTGTCCGCTCATTTACTACAGAAAAAAATGGAGAATAAGGAGGCACAATATTTCTGAAGGCAGCTAAAACCTTTCCTGAATTAAAATAAAGAAAATAGAGTCCTAATATCCACAGTCTCCAGTTGGCCTTGGTGACAAGGAAGGAGCATTTGGTGACATACGAATCAGCTCAAATAATTCCAAGATTTACCCCAGTCTTGTTTCAACACAAATGGTTTAGTGAGCTCCAGTTTGTACAGGTCCTTATAGAAACATATGGAGCCATAGATGACAATCCATGCTTACTTCTAGCCAAGCATGGATGCTCAGTGAACAGCTGGTCTTAGTTCAGTGAAAAATGTAGATGCTTCTTAATCATCAGAAAGCACCAGCTTGGTTTAGAGTTACTGCGTCCAGGCCCAAACTTTAGCACTTAAATACCTGTAACTGTGCCATGTGCTCTGTAAGGTCCACACAGGAGAGAGACTCAAAGTTTTGCATTAAAAAAAGCTTTTTGTTCTTTGCTTTCTAAGAAGTTGTCAAGGCTGTGGGACTTTTTGACTAAACTTTCTGAAGTGCTCTGTCTCTCTTGCAGCTGGCTTCTGACAGATGATCCTGGTTACAAATCATACAAAGCTAAATGCATGTGATGAACTTTCTGCTCTCAAATTACTTACTGATTCTCCTAGACAACAAACTAACTTGTCAGTGAAACAGAAATACACATTAGACATTGTTGGCCACATGATTTTAACATGTGCTTTATATAAATTACACAAAACTTGCCATTTTAATATAATTTGGACTTGGCATCAGTTTGACTCTCCAGGAAATTGTTTTCTTGAGAAACGGAAGTGATTCTTGGGGCATATAGGGGATTTACTCAGGGTTTTATGCTAATGATATTATTTTTCATATTCAGTTTCTCAAGAAGTTAGGTGTGAACTGCTCACAGTCCAGAAAGCTACTGAACCATGGAGAAGTAGCAGCTTGTGCTCCCTCACAGGTGGTAGCGATCAACAATGGAGAGAAGCTGAAGTACCCGTTGAAATGGGAGAGAGAGAACCTTGCTCAAAAATCAGCATTTGGAAAGAGGTTGAAGCCTGATTAGTGACTGGCACAACTACTCATTTGCTCTGTTAACACTCTCTGTGTCACCTACAGTTTGGCTATAATGCTGCCTACTGTCACTGCTCGTGAGGCAAGCATGAGGAAATTGCTTATGCAGGATGCCATCAAATGTTTACATAGCTCTTTGAATTAATTAACGAATTTCCCCCAATAACAGCATGGAAGCAGCCAGCTTCCACACGGGACTCTGGCGTACCTGGAGCCAAGTGTAGGGCTGCTGTGGAGCACCCAATGCTGTCCTTCTCCCTCTCCCTCTGCACGGAAGGCTCCTCTGAGGGTTTCAGCACGGCAAGGTGCTAGCTTCCACTGCTGTCTCTGGGCCTGGTTCATGTCTGGCTGCTGGTTCTTTCTCTGCCAGCCACTGAGAGGAGCAGGAGTTTTTCCTACTAGTGGTGTTCGCTGCTCCTTACTTTCTCTCTCCAAGCATTTCACTCAGCTTTGAAGGGAAGGGGATCATTATTGTTCAGATGCATGTGTTCAGTAACACCCCACAAAGATGAGGCTCCTGAAGCGAATGTCCTGGCCATTAGATGAAAACTGTTCTGAATTTTTTATTTACTCTTCTGGACAACAAGTTCTCTAAGAAATCAGGATCTGTTTGTGGCTGAGTCCCCAGAGGAAGATTAAATTAATTAGACCATGTATTTAAAATAAGTAGTTCAGCATGCTCCAGGCTGAAAATGTATCACTCCACTAAGTTCATACAAATGATTAATACAAGATGAGTCTCATATGTGAAGTTCAGCAAGTTCATGAATGATTTCAGGATACAGGCTTTCATTTCCCTGTGAGACAGCCTGCAAATTCACAAGCCTTTTTCAGCTTCTGATTTCTTTTTCAAGATTGTTGTGTCTTGAGGACCGTATTACCATTTCTCAGGCTGAAAATGGCTGCCTCATGAGCTGCTCTATTTCAGTCTCTCACTGTGTGTTCACATCTAACCACCACAGCCAAAGCAATGTAATTCCAAATTTTTGCATTTTTATGTAATTCTCCATTTCGTTTTTCACTGTAGCCATTCCTCTGTTTTCCAGCACACTGACTGCTGTGCAGGAAAGTGACTATGTCATAGTGCTCCACTGCAAACGTGAATATATTTACACCATAAGTGGCTTGTATGTTTAGACCTCAGGATTTCATCAGGGTAATTTTAGACTTTGAGCCAGAAATGTTTCAATTAAGGTTACTTTCTGTCTAAATGCAGCTCGAGAAATCTGCCAGAGAGTTTCTAAGCAGGGCGTCTGTCAGCTGCCTGTGGGTGCTACAGTCAGTCATTGGCTTCTGGTCAGTCCAACATTGGCCAACACCGAGCTGGGGCTCAGTCACTCCCAAAAGCAGCATTCAGTATGGTTTTAGGCAGGGATAAGGTTCAACAAGGAAAGCCTCTGTGGTTTGAAGTGAATATTGTAGCTGGGAACTGCAGTTCAAAAGACTGAAATTTTGTCAATTAGCAGGTAAATGAATGAATGAGCAAATGAAAAAGTGTAAAGCAGCTCTAATGCTCATCATTCATTTTAACTGGTCCAGGGAGGTTAGGTTTTAGGGCAGGGTGATAAACCATGTGACTGCTATACCTGTTATTTATATAAAAACATTGAAGAATATGGCCTCTCTCGGTTGCTTATCTGAGATTTCATAAGATGTGCTGTTCAATCAGCTTAATTTGACATCCATGACCACCATTGGGAGTAAATATATGGGAATATATTTGGAATGGCCCTGGGTGCAAGCAGTGTTCAGGACTATTTGCAAAGCATCAAACTTTCAGTAATGTATTTATGTAATCTTTTCACCCAGAGTAATGCTGATGTTTGTGTCAGATACACGTGATTCAACCTGATCTACTACGTCCTGGGCTTCTCCCATCTACCCACCATCGAAAAACTGTGAAGGTTATTCAGTACACGGATAAAGGGAAAAAGAGAGTGGACAAGTTAAGATTATTAGTACAAGCCATCAGTAGTTGCAATTCTATATCAAGAGTGAGTTGTAGATTGTAAATTAACTTAATGGCTATTGTAGTTTTCTTGTAATTTTGTTAATGTCTATATGTTCTACCTAACTATATTGTAACTTCATGGTTATGCTAACGTCTTTAATGATACTTCTTAAATAGCTTCTGATGCTTTATTTTTAGTATAAACTCAAATTACATATTATTTAAGCCTAAGTGAGTAGAAGAACTATGTTACCCATGTGAAGACTAGTGGATACTAACAAGCCAACTTCTGTCAAAAGTCTCTTTAATTAAACCTCCCATTTACTCCTCCTCTTGAAATATTATGTGTGCCAATGCAGGCTCTGAAAAAGAAAGGAGTGAAAGAAAAGCAATTTCTCAATGTCAAAGCCCCCTTTATTACTTCCTGGCAGAATAAGAGGAAGTTTAACAACAAAGTAGGACAAAACTCAAGTTTAAGTCCAGGAGTTTATCCTCTCCTTTCTCTCATGAGTCCACACCCGAGAGCCTTTGGCTCCTGGCAGACTGGGACTGCAAGAGGCACCTCAGTCACCACCACAGGCAAGAACAGAAAATATGTGCCATTGGCCTCATCCTGCTCTAAGCCGTGCATAACATAGACCCTAACACAGTGCCCTCAGGTGCTTTATTAAACATTTTCCCCCTGGCTGATTTTCCCCCTCCTTTTGTTATTAGTTTTTTTTCAGTCACTTTGCAACTCCTGGGAGAGCACTCACATCCAAATCAATCTAAGTGAATTTGAAGCACAATATTTATGTGACATGCTACCAAATGCTGTGCCATAATTTAAGTATGACACTCACCACTTTTTTGCTACCTACTAATTTTGTTAATCCATCCAGAAAGCAATCAAGGTGGTGTGACAAGCAGTATCATGAGCTGCTCATCACTCATAATTTCATTACCTAGTGAAGGTCTAGTGATTTTTTGTTGTCACATTTATTCTAATCATTTACAAGGAAAGGAAGTTAAGAAGGTGATCATGAGTGCCAATTCATCTCTGTCAGAGACCCAGGCTTTATAGCATGTGGAAACATTGCTGTCATTCAGTGTTTGCAGCAGCAGTGATAACATTAATTGGAAGAGAGCTCTTCACCGATAATTTTCTGTTACCTCCAAAGTAAATATTGAAATACGTGTCTCTTTGCTTGGCCTTGGCTTTTGTGTTCTCAGTGTTTAATCATGGCAAGAGAACAAACACATATGTCATTAGTATTTCACCAAGAAGGTCAATTCAAATAAATCAAAAAGTGATTAATATTAAGAGTTTACAGTTGGAGATGAAAGGACACCTGGATCTCTTAATAAACAGGATTTAACTTACTTTTAATGGTAATGCATCCCATCTGGCTTTGAAGAAATGAGGCAGGGCAGCTGCAATGGCATTTGGATGGGAAGGTTTTATGCATAAAGAGCGACCCTGAGGTGGGGAATCTTGCAGCTGGATTTGCACATGGGCCTTTAGGACCAAACAGATAGAGAAAAGTGAGAAAAGTGGGATAGGAGAGTAACANATGCAATAAGGAAACTTAGTGTGTGAAAAATTGCCCTCTCCACAGGGTCATAACATGACATCACTGGTGCATGTCAGTGAATTGGACTTCTCCACACTGGAACCACCTGCTTGCTGGCTGGGCTGAAGATGACTGGCATTGTGATTTTCCCTGGGCCATAGAAGAAACTGCTGAAGGTATCTGCTAATGTACTTTAAAGGAAAACGTGGGATGACTGGATGTGGGAATTTCAAGGACAGCTTTGCACTGCCTGAGATAGAAGGCCGAGTCTGCTACAGTCAGAGCTGAAAGCCTTTAGTGTTATCCCTCTATGGGCTGATGAGATATAGAACAGATATAGCTCCTTCCTCTGCCTGCTGGCACATCTCTTCAAGGCTAGAGGTGGGCAGGTGTGACTCAGTACATTGCTTCATGATTTCCTTGTTTTTTAATGAACTCACGAGTTTTTCAAATTAAAAATCTGTCCTGTAACATTCATGTGGTCCTGGATCCCTACAGCCTGCTTGGTTTGTGCCATTCCAATGAAACATCATACCACGTGCGCACTTTCTATTCCCCTTCCTGAAGCACTCTGCCCCTCCAGTCACACTCCCTTCCTTAAAAGCATCCATTTCTCTCTGGATAAGAAGCACATGGTGTGAGGGGTCTGTCAGCATTGCCGCTCTGAGAGGTCCTCCTCCCCAGTGCAGATATCTTCACCTTCTTTCGCAGTTTTTCAGCCCAAACACAATGTTGCTATGCTGTTAGGAAGGACTAGTGTACCAGCCCCAGCCTGATCTTGTGCTTGTTTCCACAACCATTCTTACTGGTGTTGGCTTCCTAATTTAAGCTCTGAAGCTTTTACCCCCTACCTTGCTCTGCCCGTGGCTCTAGTTTCACCTCTAAGGTTGCTGGCCTTTGGTTTCTATCTGACTTGACAATTTAGCGTTCCCTTTGCTTGAAACCGAAGGTTTCCCCCTGGGTCAGTGTAGCTCTGCCTGTGAGGAGTTCTTCTGAGCCAGCTCCACTGTCTGTGTTCGTCATGTGCACCCTTGGCACAGCTTGGTGTCTGGTGGCCTTCATTAATCTTCATTCTAAAGCTGGGAATTTTATCACCATGTGATGCTTGCTTGAGTGTGTGTGTGTAGTACCTTGTGGACTAGGGCACCAAACTCTATATAAGGCCCTATGCCAGGAGTCTCTTAGGTAATTTCAGGACTTTTTTTAATGTCTGTATCATCAGGAGGGTATTTACTCGTCAGGTATCCTTTGCATGGTCATTTTCCACTGGTGTGTCACAGGTGAGTTCTGGGTCACCCCTTCAGTAGCAGGATATTCAGCCACCATCCAGCCTCTGAATGAGGTAATCTTGTTTTCCTCTTTGTCATCTGATTAAAAGTATTTCCCACATATTCTCCCCATTATACAGAAATCAGTACTTCAGCTCTGCACTACAGTTACCGTTGGCCTCCCAATGCCATTAACATATCCAGTGCTTCAGTGTCCCCTGTTGTCACATATTTGACTGTCTTCCTCTTTGCTGGCAGTCATTGCTTGTGGATGCAGAGCATAAAACCTGCTTTGCCTTCACTTCCTGCAGCTGCTCTCTGCTTTCCAGTCCCAGCTAAGAGCTGCTCTGTCTTCCCACTCAGTGCGCTTGTCCTGATTCGAGGTACAAGGAAACCAATTTTCTGTTTTATAATTGTACTTCGTAGCTGGGCCTCTTCTAACTAAACCTTGAAATTAACAGCATATTGTTCAGAAACTGTTCACTCTCACACTGATAAGACCTGATTATACCAAGGAATAGTATGCAGAGAGTTCTTTGCTTATACTCACTGCTATAACAACCAAGGTCAGGTAATTTCGCTATTTGCTCTGTCGTAGGGTTGGAAGTGGAAAAGTGTAGAGGAGTCACACCTGTAGAGAGGAGCAGACAGAACAAGTGACCCAAAACTGACGAACTGGGGTATTCCATCCCATCTGCATCATGCTCAGTAGAAAAGCTGAGGGATCAAAGAGTCAACTCTCTTTCTTTGATGGCTGACGTCCAAGGAGGACCCTGTCGCCTCGTTTGCCTCTGATCCTGATCCGAGCATTCCTGACTCCAGATCTGGAAACCAGCTCCTGTCAATCACTGAGTCCAGTCTGGGACTTTTCCTGATGCTTGCTGAAAATGTGATCATCATCCTAGGAGCTTGATATAGTTTTGTATATACTGTATACTTTTTTCTTGCTTTTTTTTCTTTTTATTATTTCGTTATTTATATTTTCATTAAAGCAGTGTAGTATTTTCTCAACTCATAAATCTCTTTAATGTCTTCCTCTCCTCTCTTTTTCTTAGAGGGGGGAGGGAGGGGCCATATGTCATTCTGATTGGTCAATCTAGCCAAAACCTCCACAGCTCTCCTGCCATTTTCTCAGCAATGGCTCATGGTTGGACCCTGCCAGGGACCTGCCTCTGCTGATGCCTGCCTTCCAGGAGCTCTGCTCTGAATTACACATCTCTTCATGGCATCAGTTCTTCTTGGCTCAGTTCTCTGTTCATGCCAAAGCCTCTTGACTGCAATTCTCTGTGTCTGGCAATGGAAAGGTTGCTACTTGGGGGGGGACTGTGAACCTTGTGCCTATGAGCTCAGGGCTTCCAGCCTTATGTCTACAGGAAAGGTCTGGCCAGAAATCTGCCCAACATCCAGGTGATGTTCTTCTCAGAGGCTTTCAAGCTATCTACACCCTGTCAAATGGGTGATCTCAGATGAAGGGTGTCTTGAGTCGCCACCAGCCTCTGTGGTGCTTCCATGAACACTAGCTATGCCACTGCTTGAGGAGATGCCTCTTCTCACCTTTCCTAAGCTTTTTGGTATATCACTTCACAACAGTTGTTGATCTTAATGAGTCCGTCCAAACTAGAAGAGTGCAGTAATATTGCCTGTAAATGTGAAATGCTATGACTGAGGAATAGTCATCGTAATCCAAGAATAACAAAGCAATAGGCAGAACACTGAATTAAAGTCAGAGTTGAAAACAGTTGCTGGTTCTTCTTACTAAAGGCATTGCCTTCAAGCTTTGTAAAGGTTGAGATTAGATGGCATTGATTCAATAAAAACAGTCAGTATATGTGTGGTCAAGTAGAATACAAATAAAATGACATTCACTCTTCTGCTTCAGGAAAGAGGTGAATTCCAAAATGCAGTACTTGTCTTCTGCATGCCCTGAATGTGAAACTTCCTTGCAACTTGGCTTTGACTGCTAGGAAAGGAATAATTCCCATCATCCACAAAGCCTGGGTGAAGCATGGGCATTGATAAGGAGACAGACTAACAGCAAATGCAAGGCAGAGTTGGAGTAAGAAGGTTCTGCCTTTCATCCCCTATCCATTGTGAGCCTACAGACATGTGAGTGTGCACATCCAAGTTGGATGGATGAAATTTACTCAGTTAAAGAAATCATAGCCCTTCTGTCCACAGCCATTCTGAATTCTTATCTGTACAAATAATTAGATTTCAACCTACCCTCCATCACAGTGGGCAATTCTGTGTCTCTCCTCAGCTCATCACTTTGTTTTCAACACTCCCACTATACAGGGTTCATCCTGTTTTAGAGTTGGTCACCACGTTCTCTCTAGGACTTGAATCATATTTTTATTCTCGTTAGTATTTTAACTCTCACGTGAACCCCGTTTTTCTGGCATTCATCTCTCTATTGAGCTTTTTCTTTCTGTGTATGCGTTTTCCTCTCCCCTTTTTCTCTTGGAGGTCAGCAACAGCGGGTGAACATGGACACGCAGCTGGCTTCAGCTCCCAAACAGTTCCCAATTCCAGAAAATGGCAAATCCAGTGCCATCATAAATGCAGCATGGATTAATGTTTCCTGATGGTGGGACATTCTTGGCATATCTTCAGTTAGTGTGTGCAATCACCACTACAATATTTTGTTTCAAAACCTTTGTAAGTCCAAATTACATTCACTTGCATCAGGCAGGATGGAAACCATAAAACTCGTGTCAGTCCTTCCAGGTTAGAGAGGAGTTCTGACTTTATGGCAAACTCTGTAAAGATTCCTGTTAAGGAGAGATCATACTGAAATGTCAGAAATAGGGAGTTTAAATAGCTCGTGTAATTGTGAGTAAGTGGGAATGTAGTTAAGAAGGAAAATAATTCTGGAAAATAAATAGCAAAATTTCTGTATACATGCTTATATGTGTATGATTAACTTGAGCTCCAAACATCCCCTAAAGAAATTATATCTGATTATTGCAGTGCCCCAGAAAACTTTCCCTGAATTTTGAATTAGAAATATTCACACAATCTGTGAAAAATCAACTCCTGCCATTATGAATTAAAGCATTAAGTGTACAGTCTTGCTCCCATTTAAATTTTCCATTTGGTTGCCCAGCACAGAATACAGTAAGAGGAGCCAGATGTGGTTCATTTACTCAGTAACTCTTGGTGAGTTCCTCTTCCAAATTCTTGCCCAGGTGTCTCCTGAGCCCACATAACCTTCTTCCAACTGAAATATCCTTTGGCAAGGAGCTCCACAGAGTATGTGGAGCTCTACTACTCAGAGAATCACTTCCATGGCATTTATCCACACAGATGATCTGTCATTTCACTTCCCATTCACTTTGACAGAATTTCACCTTCTGCAGTCCTGTCCCCATCTTTGCTACCTTGAAGAATTTCTTGTTGACTCATCTCGTTGCTCACTTCCTCATCCAGGTGCTTTATAGATATGTGGAACATCACAAGTTACAACACAGGTCCCACAGAAGTCCTCTGGCAACCTCTTTCTGGAATGTGAACCAACTGTGTATTTCTCTCACTTCAGTTTCAGAGAGATCTTTTGCTCAATCTCTGAAAAGAGGTGGAGGTATGGGAATTGCTGCCATTTCTTCCACTGTGAAGATTTCATTTCTCTGCTGTGCAACTGCCTTATGCTCCTCTGAGAGGTCACCAATATCCTGAGCACCAGTTTGCACTATGAATTCTTTCTTTTGACAAGCTTGAGAAAGGTTTTAGTCTATATTTTGCTTCCTTCTGCTAGTTGCTCCTCAGATTCTTTTTCGCCTTGCCCAAGTGTATTTTCTCACTTAGTTTGCCAGATTTTCCGATCTTTTCTGTTTACTTCATTTGAACTGACCTTGCTGTTTGGCTGTGCTGGCTTACTCTTTGCCTTAACTCATGGTGTGTGTGGCTCTGTTTTAAGTGTAGTGCCAACCTGCACGCTTTGTGTAGGTATTTAGCCTCACTGGAAGGATTTAAAGTGCCCGACTGAGAGGAAGTGTCTTGAATTCAAATGAAATATAAGCTGTAGTCTTCAAATATAATCTAAAAAGAAACATTCCCTTCAGAAGTGACTACCAGACTTACTGAAAACTTACATGATATTTCAGCCAGAATGAAACCCAGTCAGACTTCAAACCTGGTCAGAACTTTTAACCTGAGATCTCACAAATGAACTGAAAACAAATAAAGGACTATAATAAGCAGTAGACGTGTGTATGTGTGAGGCTGTAGGATAATGGGCATATATTTTAAAGGCTGTGTAGTGGCACAGGTAAGTACGTTTAAGGCTGTAAAACAATGTGTCAGTGCTCCTCTTCACATTTTACCAGTCTTCCAGCCGGTGTCAAGTCTTAGGCTGAGAGTCAGACTAGTTTTTCTTCTGGCAGGTTTTTACCTGCTGTCACACAGTTTTCCAGTGTGCTGCCCAAAATGATGCTAACCATTTGTAAGCTCTTACTGTGTGTCAAAGCATTTCTTCCAATTATCTTTCTTTCATCCCTGCTTGAAATAATTTGTTCGTGCTGAAAAATCATTATTGCCACTGTTCATTCACCTAGTTTTATTTGGCTTCCTCTGAAGTCCCTGGGCTGCTCCAGTTCCCAGAAACTACGCTTGGAAATAAAAATGAGCTATGGGAATCTGGTAACAGAACTGGCCAAATGAGCAGATCCTCTGAAATCTCTAATTTCCACCTGCCACTGTGTGATGGAGGTCTTGTTGCACCTTGCTCACTAGCAAGGCTTCCAAAACCAAGGAAATTTGACCTTATTTGCCTCTCACTGCTACTGATTTGGTGCCTTCTGGGTTTTTTTTTTTTTTTTTTTAATTATTTCTGCTGTGTCCCCCTCCAGACAGGGGCAATCAACAGAGAAGGCGGTTAATGCCTCCAATGAACCTCCTGTGCTTGATGCTTGGTTTAAGAGCAATCTTTCCTGACTCACATATCTCAGCTGTCAAACAGAGCAGCAAAGCAGCTGTGCTCGCTTTCAGCAAAGCCTGCAGCTTCCCATGGTCATCACTCCACTGGATGTATCCAGGCTGCGCCTGCACCGGGGCTGCACTTACCAGTGTTTCCACAGCCATGGCAGAAAATGTCCCCCACCTCTCCCAGACCTCACACCAGAGGCACGTCCCAGCATGTGAGACTGGGCCACAGGTCTGTATGGTCACCACTCACAGAGGAAACTCAGCCATCATGGGGACCCAGGCTGGAGCCTGCAGCTGCCATCATTGATACAGGGGGAAAACCCTGGGGACTGTGGGCACATTGCTTGCAAAGCAGCCACTTCATCTCGCATCTCTCAGCCCTGTTCCTCAAGGGATAAGTAATCCTCCTTCTGTAAGTAATTTAAAAGACAAGTCTAGGAATGAAAATTAGTAGTAGTGATGAGAAAAGGGAGGTTATAAAGGGCATTGGGGTCGGTTTTGTAACCTCTCTGTATAGGTTATAAATATTTTAGATGTTATAGATGTTTCACCTAGGGACAGCTGGCTGGTACTGTCTTACCATCTCTCTTTGCCATATTAGTGCCAGCTACTAGCTTTTGATTGGTCCAGCTTGTATACATCCAGTTAAACTCCAAATAGTTTTCTCAACTTTGTAGATCTGGGCACTCAACAGCTTGTCTAATTTTTCAGTTAATCTGACTGCAAATGCAGTTCTTGTCTGTACTGTGGCTTTACATAGCTATGGCTACAGGAAAGCACTACACTTTCCCTAATGACACCATGGTCTTCTCCCAGTATGGCCAACCCATGGCATCAGGTACCTGGCACTCTATCAGCCTCTCTCAGCCCAGCCTTGTCGTGGGAGAAGGCAGACTTGCACGTAGGGAGTCAGAAGGCAGGTGTTTTCTATTCTTCATGAGCTTCCCTTTGTTGGAAAACGGAGATAGTCCACAGTTTACAGGTGTAAAAAACGTCATGGGAGATAAGTCGATAATGATTTATGATAATTCATGGCATTCTCTTGTAGCTCTTTCTTTGGTTATTTGAGTTATGCAAAACCAAAAAAAAAATCCACATATAGCCCAGAAAAAGATTCAAGTGTCTTCAGAGGTTGGGTTTTTTTAACCTTTCATTTCCAGAATTACTGTAGATAAAAGTCTCATTGAAATTCTGAGGAATATCTGCTTTAAAAGCCTAACTGCTAAAGATATTTAGGTATTTAAGATGAACACATGGAAATTGGAATTCTCAAAACAGTTGCTAGGCCTCAAATGCATTAAACATGCAAAAATGAGATCTAAGGAATCACTGTATCTTTACCTCCAATAATGTCCTTTTAGAAAATAAATTCAATTTATTAATCTTCTGAAACCCCAGCATACTTTCTGGTACATTATAAATAATTCCATAATTTTAATATATTACTTTAATTTTGTTGAATTCCTACCTGAAGTGCTAGAAAGTTTATTTTTTTACATGTATCATTCAGTTCAATCTATTTTTGATTAGACTTTGAAAACACAGGCATTTGTAGCAGACTTGATTTATTAGAGAACTGAAGAACAAATGTTAAATTCTAGGTATTATAAAAAATGCCTCTTTAGTCATGGACTCTCAATGTTTGACATCCATCTATTTGGAAAATTATATTTAACTAGAAGTACTTTGAACAATGTTGAAGAAGATCAGATCTGCGTCTTTTAAATCATGCTGTATTTTCTAATGTATTTATAGCTCCTGTCAATTGGTTTAAAAGTCAGAAAACCTGCCTGGTAGATGAGAACATTAAATTCCTGGTTTCTGGTTTGCTATTGAATGCCAGCAATGATCTTTCATCCTATTACTGAAATAGATAATTGAAATGTAGGAGTGCAGATTAGCCGCAATGTGAGGAGTGTCCTTTTTATTCCATAAGCACCACCAATATGCCCTTTCCATCTATCCTGTCTGGATTGCAGTGGATTGCAGGCTGACCAGTTCGCCACATTAACAGCTAATCTGGGGTAGAATGAGTCAGTGGAGAAAAATGACATTTTTGTGATCTCTGTTTCAAATGCTCTGTCTATGTGTATTCAATGTGATAGTCCACTTGACATGGGAACAGGCTTATTTGGCAACCATATTGTTTTGCCCTTACAGGGATGATTTTGCGTTAAAAATGTATCTGTGCAGACACATCTGTCTGTTAACAAGCAGCATAGGCCGACTCTCCAGCTGGAACAACAGTAGTGGTGAGTCTGTTACAAGGGGTGGCTTGAAGTACTCTCAATAGAAAACAGGAACACTGTTTGTTTCCTATTCCACTACAAACATGACTAGGAACAAAAATAGCTTTGTTATGAAATGAGTTTTTCTGTTCTGTCTAGATGTGTGCCCTAATTTATCCTAGACTCAGCACAGCAGAAATAATCTTTTTAAAAATAGGCGATATTATTAGTAAGAACAAATTTCAGCACTGATTAAAGAATCACACACAAGAACAACTTTTCACCCTACAGAAAAAAAACTTCAGAGACTCCATCTGTAAAGCTGTTAAAATAATTGAAATAAGACGTTGAATTTAAGAGGAAAAAATTATTTTCCTTTTGCCTCTTTTAAAATGAGAGACTACTGTCTCTGTGTCTCTCTCACTTCAGCTCTGAGTGAAGAGAGTTCTAAGCAAGCATTGATTCACAGAACTGAGAAAGCTGAAGCAAACAGTGTCCTACTACAAACTCGGATTAATTCTTTACCCTTTACTTATAGGATGTGTATTTCTTCAGCATTGTCTGCATTTCTCATCCACATACAAGTTTGTTCTGTTAGAGTAACAATGTGGATTTCGTTTTGAAGAAGAGACCAAAATTGGTGGCATAGTCCTCAAACTTGATCAAGAGTCTATACAAAGCTGAACGAAAAATGACAGAATAAGGAAATGCAAAAAGTGCAAAGTTATCTAGAAGTTTTATTTAAAATGCTAAAAAAACCCCAAACCATCATCTTCACTTTTCTTGTTTAACACTGTTCACAGTACTCTGGTTCAAAATGATGAAGCAGTGTGTTGGGCTCTCATTCCCACAACACAAAAAAATTTTCCAGAAATGCAGCCAGCTGCTTTAGAAGCACTTCCACCATACTGGACAATTGTGGTGGAGCCTTGTGTGCAGCAGGTTCTCCTCCCAGGTCTTTGGTAGTGACCTCTGGGAGGGAGTGATGCTGCTGATAGCAGTATCCTGCTTGTCATGCCTTGGAGACGTAACCAGGTTTGCATTACAAGAGGCTTGATCTACCAGCTCACCTCTTGTGCTGTTTTCCTGTTCTGCTGCCTTTGTTTGCAGAATTTCGGAAGGATTCATGTTTACCCTAATGCTGTTTGACATCAGTGTAAAGGTACAAATTTGTTATTCACACAGAGATCTGGGCTGAAAGAACTTTTGCTGGTAAACATCTAATTCAATATTTTCTTTCTTCTGTATGTTTTAACAAACACCAAGTGACCCACAGCTTAGACACCAGCTGAGGTCTGCCCAGTTTTGGCCAGTGGGATACCAAGTACTTCACATCAAGAGCTGCAGACTCAGGGCACTGTCATAACTACCTAGTTGGTTTCTACCGGCTTTTTAAAAATGTTTTGTGCCTTTGACTACTTTGTAAGAAGGTCATTAAGAATTTCTGCCACTGGCATAAATAAGGGTTCACGCATGTCATTGAGGCTTACTGTGGTTCTTCTTGGGACAAAGTTCCTCTTCAGAAAGTCACTGGTACAAATGACAACCTGACCCCGGTAGCTTCTCTGTGAATTTAGGAGCAGCAGTATGCAGGCAGGGGTGGGGGGGAACTCCCAGCAAAGCATGACCGTGAGCGTGTGAGAGCCCTTGCAGAGTCTCGCAAGCCTGAACAAAGGGGCCAGATTTTCCATCCTAAACTGAACTGTTCCTTTGGTTATAAATCAGGAAGTGATTTGTCCCTGAGAGCAGAATCAGGCTGTGTGACAGTGACCCCCCATTGCTTTCTGATTACAAGGCTGCTCCCCCGGAACACCAGCTGCATGTGCCCCTTGGCACTTGTATTTCTCCCTTGCACAGCTACTCAGTGGGACCCCGTTGTGCTTCCCCCAACATTCTGGCTCAGTAATCTGTTAAACAACATTTTGACAATGTGTACTCACAGCCAACTGTATCCTGGGCTGCATCAAAAGAAACACAGCCAGCAGTTCCAGGGAGGTGATTCTGCCCTTCTACTCTGCTCTGCTGAGACCCCTCCCAAAGTACTGTGTCCAGCTCTGGAGCCCTCAGCACAGGAAAGACACGGACGTGTTGGAGTGGGTCTGGAGGAGGGCCACAGAAATGACCAGAGGGCTGGACCATCTCTCCTATGAAGACAGGCTGAGAGAGTTGGGGTTGTTCAGCCTGGAGAAGGCTCCAGGAAGACTTTATTGTGGCCTTTCTGTACTTAAGAGGGGCCTGCAGAAAAGATGGGGACAAAGTTTTTAGCAGGGCCTGTTGCAATAGGACAAGGAGTATTGGCTTCAAGCTAAAAGAGGGGAGATTTTGACTACATATAAGGAAGAATTTTTCTACAATTAGGGTGGTAAAACACTGGCAGAGGTTGCCCAGAACTAATAGGTGCCCCATCCCTCAAACCAGGTTGGATGGGGGTTTGAGCAACCTGATCTAGTTGAAGATGAGCAACCTGATCTAGTTGAAGATGCCCCTGCTCATTGCAGGGGGTTTGGACTAGATAACCTTTAAAGGCCCCTTCCAACCCAAACTATTCTATGAGTCTATGATTTTACTTTAGAATCTTCTTCCTGCCATGTTATATAGGTGAGCATCCTAACGGTACTGGGGATTTGTCATTGCTTTTATCTTTACAGGAGCTCTGTATTTGCCTGTGGTCCTTACATCTGCATTTGCCTGTCCCAGGTCACTTAAAGAAATTAGTAGAGGGACAGAAACAGTGACTCACAATCTACTTGCGAACGATTTGTGAGCAGGGAAAGTAGTGAAATAATGGAGCAAATTGTCTGCAATGAATTATTAGTTCTTCGCTAATTTGAAGTCTAAGTTTGGAAAATGCATGGCAGATTTCATGAAGGCTTTTCTCCAGCATTCATCCTGATCAGCAGTTTGCATAGACATAAACAACCCTCTTCACAG
The DNA here is from genome assembly GCA_013400055.1 of Nycticryphes semicollaris. Classification (NCBI taxonomy): domain Eukaryota; kingdom Metazoa; phylum Chordata; class Aves; order Charadriiformes; family Rostratulidae; genus Nycticryphes; species Nycticryphes semicollaris. The sequence continues at coordinate 270,504 of VXBJ01007861.1, forward strand.
ACAAACCAAGTAGCTGCTAAGTACCTTCATTCACAACTCAAACTCTTGAATGAACATCCCTCCCCACTTCTTCTCTAGCCAGAAAGTACTGGCCATCTTTCTAGTTATTCAGATATTTTGCTCATGTACCATGCCTGGGAAGTTGTGATGATATGTGGAAGCGGAGAATGGAGCAACATTCACTGCAGCTGAGTTTACCTCTCCCAGGGCTGGATACACACAACCACAAAGCTGGGCTTTGAGAATAGCTTGTGCTGGTAAATCTCTAACTTTGTTGCTGTTCCTACAGGGAGGTGCATTTCTACTGAAAATCGTGACTGTCAGTGTAAACAGAAAACTTGAGAACCACTCTGACACCCTTGAATTGAAGGGCAGGTTTTGTTATGCCTCTGCTCTGGCTTTCTTATATGAACCAAAGCTATTTAGGTTGCATTTCTGACAAGTGACCTTTCTCTAAAATTATTTTATTTTTCTGCAGCCTTATTTACCAGACTGGAGAATCTGGTACTGGTTGGGTGGTTTTTTTTGGTTTTTTTTTTTTTTGTTTGTTTGTTTTTTTTAAAAAAGCAGAAACTGAAACTAGACTTTTCAGCATCTTCTCTTCCAAATTTGTTAAAGCAAAAATTGAAACTAGACTTTTTCGGCATCTTTGCTGTTTCGTAGTTACAGTCCTAGTTCCATTTCTGACTTTTTGCTGTTGTGTCTCGCCTGCATGGCTGCTGCAGAAAAGATGCTCTGACTGGTTTTTGTTTCAACCTATTTCATGGGGAACTGAGTTTATCTCATTCTTTTAAACTTTATAGACTGTGTAATAGTTCCTTCAAGCTAGAGTGGCAGTGGGAATACAGAAAGATTAATGCTAGCAGAATGTGTGTCTTCTACACAGTAAAACAGTTCCTCAGAAGAGATGCTGCATCCTCATGTGTGATGCCAGGTGGGCACAGGTAGGCAAGGTTAAATGCTCACTAGCCCTGGGACGGGCTCCTGGCCACTGCCTTTTCCCAGGGCCTGCCCAATATCCCTGGCAGGCAGTATGGCTCTTTCAGCATGAGTCTTCTGATGCCTGGCTATGGGAAGCCGGCCTGCAAAACACAGACTCGGAGTGGTTCCCACCTGGGTGGTTGAGCTGGTGTTTCTTTGGTGTGTCAATAAGATCAGGTTAGTTTTGCTCTGAAGAGGGGTTAGTATACCACTGGCAGGTGTTTCCAGTTTCCATGGCCTGTAAGTCTTTCCATTACATTCAATAGCCATTTGATTAGACTGTAGAGATGGAGATAAAAATGCAGTCCTTGTTGCAGCAAACTTAATCTCTGACCTTTTTGTTTCATTACATATTCTCTCCCAGCTGGTTAACCTGAAAACAAACAGGACAGGAACTGTTGGCTCAGGGAGTCAGGAATCCTTCTTACTTTTCCGGTTGCATCATTTCCATGACATGTTCCTTACCTAGCTTCACATTGTCTCAAAGAAGGCTGTCCATGCCCAGCCCTGAGGCTGCTGTGGATTCAGTGGTGTGGATCATGAGAAGGACATCCTGCCTGGTAGAAGGGTACTGTCCCCTATGCCTAGGAGCCTATTTCCTGAGTCTCTCACATTTTAAATTTTCTCTGAAGCACCTTTGCTCTCATTTAATCCTTTTTAAAAGTATTTCTAAGACTACAACTGTCTCTGCTACTCTTACCTGAGGACCACTGCCGCCATGAAGACCTTAGCTTCTGTTACCCCTGTGATACTGAGGGATGAGCCAGGGGGGAACACAACGTAAATAATGGCTGTAGACAAGGGAGACAGGTGTGAAGGAATTTGAGCCTTCATTCTGTTTTCTACACAGAATTCTTTAGCATTTTTCTCAAGCAAAATGAAAGGCATGATCTCACCTGCCCTTTACCAGGTGCTTTAAAATGTTATCCTCAGCCAGTCATCAAGAGTCAGAACTATGAAATGAATTTCCACATTTTGATTATTTCCAACATTATTACAGCAGTCGATTAAATGTCAAGGACCCTAGGTGTTTTATTAGTATCTGTAATGAGTTGAAAGACATGTAGTCACTTTATAGCATATGACTGGATTGTCTATAGATAGCATAAGACCGAAGGTCTCATGACGGACAACCAGAGGCAAACTCAGACAGAAGTTGAGGTTGAATTTGCGGGCTGGACCTTCAACTGCTATAAAGTCGTGAGATTTCTTGAAGGCACTGGAGTTTTCCTGATTTAGGGCAACCATAGATCTGGCTCTGGGGCAGTGGGTCATTCTAAGTTAAAGACTGCTACCGGTACCTAAGGATTATGCAAACAGTTGCTTCGTCCTTGAAGTTAGGTAATATAATAAAATGAATCACATATGCTTCTGCTGATTGTCATTTCCTTCAAACACATTTGCAGATGACTTGCATCATTTAACTTTTTTTCTCATAGCTTGTTCAGTTACCAAGGCAGTTTTGGCAGTCTCCTCTTCATCTACATTGACCTAGAAGATTGTTCTCTCATTGTGTCTCTCAGTCCCACTTTGGACTTGCACATCTCACTTCGCCACCCGAAGCTTGCCTTACAGTCACTGGAGTGCAGGAGGTATAGCCAGGATCTGAACCATGTTAGATGTCTGTTGCAGGAGGAGGTAAACACAGGGCATGTGTATTTCACACAGTAATTAAGTCTGGTGTGAAAAAAGACAACACAGGATTTTCTTTGGTAATTAACTAAGTTATTGCTTTTGTTCACAAGCTTCTGGAACCTAGGAGGAAATAAAAAAGGGCTGTATTTACAAAACTGACCCAGTGCATTGCAGCTCTAGGCTGAATTAGAGATAATTTCTAGTCCTAGAGAGGAGAGATTGAGGAACAGGCTAAGGACAATTTTGAGTCTCAGAATCTGTTTTACTTTTATTTTCCCTCTGGTTTCTCTCCAATCTCCACTGCATCTCTGCCCAACCTACTCACTTGAAGTTTTGTATGTACTTTTTTAAAAACTCTTTTTTCTATGCACCAAACTATTACTCATTTGAAAAAAAAAAAAACCCAAAAAACAAAAAAAAACCAAACAAACAAAACCAAAACCAAAACATACAGCACAAACAGGTTATCTGTCTTTGGGGAACTCTTTTGAGAACAAGGAGGTCAAATGGCATTGAAAGTGATTTTTTAGCTGAAAGTTTGTTCTTCCTTTCACCTAATCCCACAAGGCTCTCTCTTCCAAATCAACTCAGGGACCTCTCCATGCCCTTGCCCAGGCCCCTTCTGAGATGTCCTTACCTGGTATGAATGGTCAAAGCCCTCACCCATCTCGAAGTGAAAGGAGGTTATCAATGTAGTTCTATTGCTTGACCAGTGGGAGGCCCTTAGAGACCATCAAGCTGTCACAGTCCATAGAAATGACGCTTGGAATTTAGGTAGTCCTTTTTATTTGCAGACCTGCAAGTTTTTCAGAGATTTTGAAGAACATCTCTGGTCCCAGTTTTACAGACTAGAAATATAGATAGAGAGGAAAGAGGAATTCTCACTCATTATAAAATAAGAAAATGACAATAATTTGTGAGATTTTGCAGAATATAAAAAAGGGTAATGTCCCTTCCCTCACAAACTGTAATATCGTGTTCATATACTTTTATTGTTGTTTTCTTAAACATTTGTTTTGCCCCAGAAGTTACTTAAGAAAATTAGCCTTTTTTAGCAATTTCTTTCATTTATCCTCATGCATATTTTTATGTTGAAAAAAACCCAAAACTTTGATTAATCTCATTCCTTTCTGACTTCAGACAACCAGTAGAAAAATTTTGCTTTTTTCCTTTGAACAGCTGCTTCAAACACTGAGCTATCCAGTAACTTTCTGGATCACCTCCTCCATTTTCTATTTGCTTTATTGATACAGGTTTGGAACACAGAAACTTCTGTCTAAGGCAGTCCTCTTAGCAGCTGTGATTTAACCTGGAAATGTCTCTGCAGCCCTTTGAGCCAATTCATCTTCTAGTAAGGAATGAAAACCTGCTGGGAGTTATCATCTTTCGTAAATGGGCCGAACTTTGCTCTCAGCTACATCCAAAAAACTTTCTTATGATGTTATCAGTCTCTCTGAGAGCTAGAAGCTAAAGTGCATGTCAAGCAAGAAAGACTCCTTAGACTGAATGCCAGCTTTTTCTGCTAGACAAAACATACGTATCTAAATTCTTGCAGAAATATCTGTTTAACAAGATGACAGTAATGTCCCCATTGATCTGCTTGCCAAGCTTGAAATGTTACTTTTTTATATTAGTAATAAATGGAAAATGCACAGGAACAGCATTATACATGGTGAAAAGATATACCTTGAGAGGAATAACAAAAAAGCATTGTAATTTTCCAAGTCTCCCTCTGAAGGTATGATGTGAAATAATTTGTTAGACAAAAATAATTTTTTCTTGTTCAGGTGATGACAAAAACATGCAAACAGGTTGTAAATTACAGAAATTGATTGAATTTTTAATCTCTACAGCCTTTACAATTTCTGTTTGCGCAAATAACCCTTAACAACCCTTAACCATTGCACTGAAGTACTTAGTTTTGGCAGCCTCAGTTTAACCCTGATTCAGCAGCATGTTGAATCTCCAAAATTAATTAGCAGAAATAAAAGTGAGTGTTGCATACATATTAGCTAAAGCAACTAGGCTGGAATTATCTCTCTGGAAAACAGAGATATCTTCTTATACGTTTTTTACCAATCACATTTCGCTGTTCCCCAACTTTTCCCATTCTGGGACAAGTGACTCTTCAGAGATCATCAAGCAGGGAGGTCCTCCACCTTCAGGGAGGTGGGCTAGAAGGTTTTGTACATCTTTTTGCCAGCATCAGTACAATTCTTGAAAAATTGTGGGACTTGACCTTATAAGTAGGAAGAAAACAAAGCATTTAAGTTCTGGCACTGTCAACCAGCTTCACACAGAGTGCCAGCTTTCAGCCTGGGCTGCCCAGAGGCCAGCTGAAGCCCTTTTGCACTCAAACAGTGTTTCTAATCACCTAACTATGATTGAGGGTAGCTAGCTCCAGATAACTTTGAAAACGTGATCATTAAGGTTTAGTGTGGCCAGCTCTACAGGGACCCATGAGCCACAGCAGGTTGCATGAGCACCAAGGTTGAAAAGGAGGGGAGCCACCCTGCAGCCACCTCAGAAACCTTGAGGTTTGCAAGTGCTAACTCTTAGGCATATCATAGCTTCAAAAAAAAAAAGAAAAAAGTAAAACACTGACAGTTTCTGCTCTAAGGCTGCTCAGGTGTCAAAGTGCACTGCATAAAAGCCAGAAATTTAACAGCTTGATTAGAGGTTATAAAATGCCACAGAGATGAAGAGGAAAAACAACGCAAACAACAATCAAGCACACAGCATCTGGTTGGTTTAACCTGATACCTGGAGCAAAAGATGCATGCTGTTTGCTGTTAGGTTACTCTTTGTTTCACGCCAGACCCCCCTGAAGCAGGTTTATTCTGAATGAAGCAACAAGGCAGTGGTATATGAGGGACGCAGCAGGGATGAAAAGCAGGGGAAGATCAAGACATCATGCTACCAAAAGAGGGGAGCAGGGATAAGAAAGGACCTCCCTCAGCTTGGGCTTCCCAGGATAATGGGATGTTGTATGTGAAAATACAACAGAGGTAATTGTAGCACTGAACAATAGTTGTATTGTATTGTTGTACAATACATACATTGAAATAATGGAAAAATAGAGCTTTTTGAAGAGGCTTCAAGAGATCATCTACTTCATTCCTCTGTCCAAGACAGGACCGACTACAATTATATACTTTCTAATCAATGTTTGTCTAAATGGATGCCAAGAAAAGCCTCCAGTGATGGATTAAAAAACGTTGATGGAGGCTGTATCAAAGTTGGGTAGAGCAGAGGGGTTATTTTGCAGGATATTTCTATTTAAATAGCCCTGTATTATATCTATATATATATATTTATTTTTTTTTGGGCACATATTGACATTGCCAATGGCTCAGTGTTTGTCTCACAACCACCACTAGATCTCATTTCAAAGAAAAACCATCCAGCCAGGTGCTCTTTGTCCTACCTTTTTGATTATTTCTGCATATGTAGCAAGTTGCTTGTTCCACTAAATTTCATCTCAGTTTTTTCAAACTGTTCCCCAACTGGTCATAGCAATTCAGAAGTCAAATTCTGCCCTCAAACGTGTCTTCAGTCTTTCCTAAAGTAGTGTGCCCTGCAAAATTCTTAAGTGCAAACTGTCTTATCAGCTCAGTTATTATGTAAGGTACTGGGCAAAATTGTATTCAAAAGAGACTCCTGCTGAACCCTGGTTCTTCTTTGTCAATGAATTCATGGTGGCATATTTATGCATATTTTTTCCAACCAGTTTTTCATTCACACAATCCCTCTCTACCACAAAAATATTTACAAAAATGAAGTCATATGCATCATCCAGTGCTTCCTTCCCTCCTCTTTGTAAAGTCTGTTACCCTGTCATAGAAGATAATTAGATTGGTTTGATACAATTTGTTCTTATCAAATCATATTTAGTTGCTGAATCATTATAAATTTGCTTGTGCTATAAAAAACAATAACAATTGCGTTTGTACATGCCTGGAGATTACAAACTCTTTACTTACATGTTTGTTTTTATATTCATATTATATTAAATGAGAGGCTAACCAAAGGAGTTACAGGAAGTTTCTGTTTTCTATCTTCCACAAGCAAACCTCACGAGTCAAAAAGGGTGACACCCTTGGTGTAAGAACACTTGCTGTGCTTATTTAGCCTTCCTACCCTCTACTTTGCTTTACCACTTGTGCTTTTATGAGCTTCGTCTGCGAAATGCAAGTCTTTGCAAGTAATATTTTAACAGAAACTTTTAAGGGATTCTGGGGTTTTCCTGGTTTACACCCATTGCAGGGAATCCTTTTTCAAAAATCTAGTACCTCAAAAGCAATCCTTTGGCATCACGGAGAACATGCTTTTCTTGCACCATGCATATGGAAGGACACAGGTTACTCAGTGGTTCCCAGCTACACTGTTTTATCCGGTGTCGCTGCTGTCAGAAAGATGAAGTGTTCTTGGTTTCACCTGAATCCACCTGCTCCACTTCACATACATGACCAAAACCCCAACAAAACAAAAATCTATGTAGTTATAGATGAGAATTCACTTCCATTTTCCAGTAAAAATAATAGAAAAGAAGTAATTAGAAACTCCAGAAGAAATCAGGCTTAATAGCAGAAGGTCTGTGCAATAACTTGCTCTATTGTCCTTTGGGAATCCCCAAGATGCGTCCAGAGTTTCAAGCTGTGCTCAGCCTTACAGCAGCATCCCCCTCTTCTCAACACCGCCTTTGCTTCTGGCTAGCACTCATCTTTGCCTTCCTTTCTTTACAAATAATGTTTGAGGATACAAGTACCCGAATCTTATCCAGAGTCCTATTCTGCTGTAATTCTCCTATAGCTTCTATTGAACTGACTGTGTAAGTGCTGTTAATTGCTCCTGCTAGTCCTGGGCACCTGGGGTACCTGGTGGCTACCTTTCTTCTCAGCCAGTGTGTCTGTTTGCTGGTTCCAGCCCCTTCATCCAAGCCTCTTTGTATTTTCAAATCTGCTATTGTATAAAGTGCTGCTTAAATATGCAAACCTGTGATGCATATGCACTACAAGATTTCTAGAGATACGCTGAGTACACGCCAACAATCACTTTGTCTGTAAGAGTTACCACTTCTCTCCCATCTCCTCCTGGGTGTTACTGGGTTGCCAGGGGTGCTGTACGTCACAGGCTGGCTGGAAGGTGCACCTCCAGCTCCTGTGGTGAGGATCAGCCACAAACAGCTTTCTCAAAGAACAGACAGCAACCACCTTTCACAAATGGAAACCCTTTCTTAAATAGATAAGGAGCAGGCACAGGAATGGATGAAGTTTTATCCCTGCTCCCCCTCAAAAAATAATCACTTAGCTATGAAAAAATTGGCCACAAAAAATATGTTAGGGTGTTTTACCTTTTAACAGAAAGAAATGTCAGGGAGCTTTAAAACCAATATAAACTGTATTTTAATGATTGACCTTCATTACCTCTCTTCTGCTTTTCTTCTGCTTAAAGAAACATAGCCTTTTGCCTCGAATAGCTTTTCAGTATGTATTTTCTCTAAAGCATTCAAATCCTAAAGATTGGAAAATGTTCTAAAGGAAATGTTAAGCCCCTTTTCATAACTCACATTTTATGCCAATGAGATAAACTTTGGTGATTCTTTAAATGCTTGAAATGTATTTCTTTTCATAGGTTTATTCTAGGTCTCTGAATAATGTTTTATTTAATTGCATTCTGATTTATTTTTTAATGTGATAGCAAGAAGAGGAATATAGAAAGAAGTCAGCTGAATTATCTAGCCAATATAATTGTTACTTGGCAATACAGTAGCAAATACTTCACTGAACAGAGCCACAAGAGTTGCTTCCCTGAGGTTTTACAGAAGAAATTCTATTGACTAGGAGAAAGAATGGGCTATTCAATGCTGTAGATTCTGTTCAAGAACTAATCTGATACTGAATTTCTAGTCAAACGCTGGAGCTTGAAATCACTTTTCAGAAAATGGTTGAATAAAAGAAAGTTATAGCTCTAAATATATCAGATAATTTCCTGAGAGCTCTTGGGCAATTTCCAGCTTTACACGCTGCAGGTTGTATAACCAGGAGACAAAGGTATGATTAACATCAGCCCGGAAATATGCCGATTGAACAAGAAGACGGCAGCTTCAGCCTTGCCAGAAGGAGGTCCCAGGAAGCTCCTTTTCATGAAAAAAGCAGAGCTGAAAGGTTCCTTTAAACTGAGCAAAAACTGCTTGCTTCATCTCCTGCCTTCCAGTGCTCACCCAGTCTCCTTATTTCACCTCTGCAAGTGAGTGGAAGAAGCACGCTCCCGAGGGGAGAACAAAAGTAGCCACATTGCCTGCGATGAAACCTGGGGACAAAGCAGTCACATTGCCTGTGATGAAATCTACATTGTCCCCACAGGGGTGAAGCAGAGAGGACCAGCGCTTCTGCGGAAGAGAGGGCGTTTGGAGTGTTGTGGTCCTGGAGAGGGAGGAGGCGCAGGTGCATGCGGGGAAATAACATGATTTAGGGACAATCAGTAATTGCCCTGTGGCCTCACAGCTCCTTGAATGGCTTGTGATAACTGTTTTACTTATTTTTTTTAAATTTAATAAAGTTTGTCTGTACATGGACATGTTTAGATTATTTCAAGACCAAGCGGATACACCAATGAGAATTTGGACCTTTAAAATTAATTTTGCCCATACTTAAGCTATTGGATCTATGACTGAAGTAGAGCTCAATACCAGTTCAGGAGATAAAGTATTTCAGTCCCTTTTAAGGGTCAATTTTATCTCAAAAACCTAATCCCTCTTAAAAGTCCTTCAAAATGAAGCATATAAAAAAGGCAGAGATTTAAGTAATTATTTCTTTCTTGTGTCCTATTTGTTTTTTTCTTTGGTTTCCTGTGCTTTCTTGGATAGAAAGACATTTTCAGATACTGGAGTATTCATCTTGTCTTTAATTTTCATGGATAATGACATGTGATGGAGAGCTCAATACAACAACAACAAAAAAGGAAACAATTTCCCTGATTTAGGATTAAAAACTTTAATTTACTTACTTTACTTCCTTTTTCTATGTCGTTACATATTTATCTGGCACTGACAAGAGAAGGACCCACTTTATGCTATCACAGCAAGGTGGAAGGAAACCAGCCATGGATTTTTTTGAACAATTTAAGGTTCGCTTTTTGTCACAATATGGGTGAATAACAAAAATATGGAAAAAATGTAATCTGTGACTCCCATGTTCAATGAGTCAAAGTTGCTTCAGCAGTTTCATGCTTGAGTGTCTCTGAGCTCTGCTGAAGCCTCCGTACTCCCTGTGTGCCTGCTAATAGAAGTCTTAAAGTAAACTAGCTCTAAGGTTAAGTCTCTGTGACTTTTTTCAACATACTTCTGTGTGTATTCAAGGTCAGTATATATCCTTAAAAAGTCTTTGCACATACCACAGTCTAAATTGTGACATTTAGCTCATAAACAGCATGCTGACATAACATGGTTTATTGTCTAGCCATCAAGACAAACAGACTGAATAACAGCCAAAACCAGATAAATGGTTTTTCCATTAATATGGGATTTACTTCTCCACATACCAATTTTCTTGCCTTTATTTTATTAGTTTTCCTATTGTGTTTTTTTTAGGTTTTATTTTAAAATTACTTATTTGTGCTGTGATTCTTCTTGTAAATTAACTCTTCCTCCTGCTCGTAATTTCATAGAATCTACAAATTCTTAAATCACTGAATCAAAATCTTTTGACAATTTAAACAGTGGTTCCAAGCAAATGGTTGTTTCTTGCATACTGTTACCTGCATGCCAGGAAAACGAGAGGAACGCTGGAAGAGAAGCTAGCACAAGGTGCAAGTTATATGATTAAAATAAGCTGTATGCCTGTTTCAAAGGACTCTTATTTGGAAAATTCCCTTTTGTCCTGAGATTCTTTTCATGTGACATGGATGTTGACAAACATTTTAATCAGAGAGGGAAAGCATTAGAAATTGCATTAGAAATAAAATGCATTAGAAATAAAATATTATGTAGCTAGGTTACAGAAATCATCAGAAAAACTAAACCAACTAATCCTTCACAATTTACGCTGGTTTTTGTGCACACAGTTTTTGTCTTTTCCCTTCCCTTCCCTTCCCTTCCCTTCCCTTCCCTTCCCTTCATCTTGCTTCAACAGTCTCCCTGATGCTGAACTCAAGGTAAGACGAGAAGACAGTAGTTTGTTTCTGGAGGTTACAGCCCTAAAGTGACTGTGTTTGTCTAATCCCTAACTACATATGCTATTTCTAAATTTCACAGTGTTGTAACTGCCTCATATCTTAAAAAAATACCCAGGAACCCAGGGAATAGTGGCTGTAGGTTGTACTACTGCATAATTCTGAAAATATTTCATAAAATAGGCTTAATCAGATTTATACAGATGAATACATTAGACATTCATCTATTACCACATGCAGATTTGATTATCTCAGGTGAAACCCCTACTGGAATGGAGTTTACATTACAGAGTATTCCTGCTCTGTGGTTGGCATCTATAATTGTCAGATGGAAATCAGAGTGCAACCGTTTGCTGAGGCTAGCTGTGTTACCCCCTAGAAGACATTATTCCTGGTGTTTATGTAACAGTAAAGGTAACGTATTCCATCAGCACTTCACCAAAGTCACTTTCTGCATCAAATTGCAATTTAAGATTATTTTTTAATCTCTCATTAAGCCTAAATAAAAACATTCTAGTCTGCTCTTTTCTAAGGCACAAGCCTGTTTGTTCTTAATCTGATGCACTTTTTTTCTGGTTATCAAGGAAAATGTTGCTATACCACCAATGCTGTTTTCATGTAAGTGAGGCTGAAAAATAGCTGATTGGTGTCAGCTGATTTTCTGAGTTACTTGTCACTTTTCACTTGTTCTTGTGACGGTAAAAGTTTCTTGGGAGTTAGTGTAACTCTCATTGCACATGCCCATGTGTGTGACTGAGACATCTCTTCTAACCTCTAGAAACCTGCCCACCTTTGGGTCTGCCTCCAGACCAACCATATGTACAGGTCATTTTTCCATAATGACAAAACGTTGTTCTTAGGTCTGTCAAGACTTGTCCTGAGGGGCTAGCTGGTAGGTTGACACACCAGGTGCTCCTCGCAGGGATGCATCTGAGTACAGAGTTTTAGCTGGGGTATTTTGCAGCAGCACTTGGAGCTGTGCTCATCCTGCTGCTGCTAAAATGTCATCTTGCATTGTTCCTGCTGCTTTGAATGGGGCCCCTCATTGTGTTCTCTCCTCTGCTGCAGCCTCCAGGAAGTTTAGGTCTTTCTGCTCTGGGTGAAGGAAAGTCCTTCCTTTTCCCTCCCAGTACCTCAGCTAACACTGCCCTATCCCAAAAGGGGTTCCCAGGTCCTGTGCTCCCTTGGTGGCACAAACGTCATCATGGTTGCTCGTAAGCCGCAAAGACGGGGAGACGGTCCTGGAGGAGATGCTCAGTAGGTTTCAGGGCAGGAGAGTGGGGTGCGTGGAGTGGTTGGCCAGGAGGGGAGTGGGCTGGCCATAGGGCATGAAGCCAGGGAATAAAAAGTTCTTGTCTATAGATTAGCAGGCATGAGGCTCACACTGGCCCACAGTTAACCTATCATCACAGTGAAAAGGTAATTTCAGCTAAATGATTATTCATACAACAATGGACGCAGATTAGAATGATCTTGGCTTCCCAGGGGATGCAACAAGCCACAAGATGAAAGGCTGTGTGGAAAATGTTGTGCCTGCTGCTGCTGAGCTTACAACCAGAGTCTCTGCCAGTATTTCTACCTCTCTTAATCGCAGCATATGCTGCAGCAAACCAAGTAGTTTTGCTTTCCTGAAGTTGTGCCTCTCCAGAGCCACCCTCAGCAGCCTCAGCTGCCTCTTTTCTTTACTGAAGTGAGGATTAGTACTGGCTCGCTGATTAAAATGCACCTCAGCTATGCTAGTCACACTCTCCTCTGCTGCTCATGCTGGCTCTGCTCTATCCTGTCCTCTGTGTTGTAATCCTTATAGCTGTATTTGGCAGATATTTGCCCTGCAACTTAATCACACCTACTATATATCATGTATATTTTCTCTTATTAGGCTTGCAATTTGCTGCTGTCTGGCTGTGTCCCAACAGATGATTTATGTCCAAGCAGTGTCATTACCCTTGCTGAGAACTGACATTTTGCACTGTTTAGCATCAGCTCATTCAGGTACATTTCATATGTGCTTTAGCTTATCACCGCTGAGCCACGCAGCAGCAAGGGTATAGAGCTGTATCAGGTACAAGGCTGGAAACAACGCAGTGGGGTCACCTCCAGTGCCATGGCTGCAGGGACCCACTACCACAGGCTGCTCTCTCCATCGCGGTTCTTTGGTCTCAGCTCATTGGCCCTAATTTGAAGTTTGGAATCACACAGAGCACCCTTGCTCCATTTCTTATTTCTGTGAAAGAGTTTGAATGTTGACCTAATGCCAAAAGTTAGCTATCAAAAGTATTCTTATGGTGCACTGTACATCAGGAGGTGAATTTATGGAGGAGCTTTGTTGTATGAGTGCGTTTTGGGAGTCTGGAAGCCAAAGAAAACAATACTTCTGTTTGAGACAATGGGTATTTAAAAAGCAAACAGCCAGCTCCCTGCAGGGCCTTGCAGACCGACACTGTCTATGGCAGGGTGTGAGCACCATAGCAATGAGGCCAGCAATGAGTCAGGTGTCTGTGGAGATGGCTATTTGGTGGGGGCTTGAGCAAAAGTGTAGCAGCCAGCGACCCTTCAGCCCCAGCACTTGTGCCCTGAGCTGGTCACAGAATAGCAGGGAGATCAGCTAGTCGAATCCCCCTGCCAAAGCAGGTTTACCTGGAGCAGCCTGGACGGGAATGCATCCAGGTGCGTTTTGAATGTCTCTGGAGAAGGAGACACAGAAGGACACAGAGACCTTGCTACATATCCCTCTCCCTTTTTCTCTGCAAGTTTTTCCCTCAAAAATTTTTTGGTTAGTCAGTGTCCGTGTTATAGATTTATCCTAGTCATAAATGCCAATGAAGACTTTTTCCTTAACAACTCCCTAGGATGATTACATTCATGTTGCACTTGGTCTCGTCAAGGGAGAATGGCCTTTGCAGCATCCTTACAGAAGCTTGGCTGATGCCCAGTAACTTCTAGCACCTGTGCAGAGGCCACACTGTTTGTCCACACTTTGCTCTAAGAATACAGGCTTTCCCCCCCGAGAAGCAAACCCATTGGTTAGCTTGGTGTAGCTCCAGTGTTGCTGCAAAGCCTCTGATTTAGGACTAAGCCATAACAGAATACAGGAAGTAAAGAACCACCACTTTAACCATGGCTTCTCATATTTCAGAAGATGGTTGCTTTCAGTTCACTTCTGAACTGAAGGTTAAGCCTGAGCTCACTGACCTGATGGCTGATCACAAACCCATGCCATGAACTAATCTCCCAGAGAATTATCTCCGTTAAATGTGCTACGCTGAGCTTCTAATTCATAGGTGCTCAAACCCTGCCACCACACCACACACATGGTTGCTTTACATGCTTTTATTTTAGACTCGGGGCATGAAACCAGGATACTGGTTCAAACAAAGTTGTTTCTAGACCTCTCCAAAAGCCACCAATTTCAGTGGAGGTTGGATTTGCATATATATTCCAGGAATCTCCTTGGGAATAATTACAAACTCTGGGTAATCTGAACATGTTATGATCTGGGAGATACACCTTTGAAAACACATTGTCCTGGTAACTGTCAGGTATCCTGCGCAATTCAGAGTGCCTCAGTTGTCTTTTGCTGAAGTTAGACAGGATATAGTTTTATTCCAGGACTGTAGAATTTGAGATTAAAAACCAATCCAATGTAAGAATTTATTATTTCTGCCCAAAATAGAGAAAAAACCCCCAAATTATGGCACTTCTGAAGAACAGACAATCTATGCTTTTCTCCAAAATGACAATGACAATGATTTGTCATTGGAATATGATTTTCTCCAATGACAATGATTTGGAATAATTTGATGTCAGACCTTATGGTTTTGATTTAGAATAGTAAATTCACGTTTTAAATCCAAACCTTTTGAATGAAATTAAAACCCTTAGTTCAGAGAATAGTGGAATGAGATCTTTGGGCAGTTCTATAACTCTGTAATGTTATCCAAATGGGAAATTCCACCTGCTTGCTGAAAAGCTTGTTTTCATGCCCCCATTTTTCTGCAGAAAAACACTATTTGCAAATTCAAAAAGTTTTGTGCTATGATATTTTCTTATGCACAGTTAGGATAGATAAGAGGAACAAACTGTTTATATTGACTGTAAAACAAATTACCATGTCCAATCTTGGGGCATATTTATGCTTTTTTTTTTTTTTTAAAGCATTTCACTATGTCCAAGTGTCACATCTATAAATATACTTGATTACTTTTCTACCAGAAGGACACTCTACACTACAACCCAAAGTAAAAGGAAAAAACATCATTAAGGTTATTGCTATAGTTACAGATATGTTCGGAGCTTTGTGGAAACACTTTTTGCTTCATAAATCTGCAAAATAACAAATATCAGACCCCACAAAAAAGTGTCATAAACTTTATTTTCTGCTACCATCTAATGTTCACTCTACACTTCTATAGAACTTTGCAAAGTTACTTTCTGGTTTTCATGTACTTTCCCAGACCAAAACCTCATCCACATAAAACAGAAGACGACATTAGAAGAGTGAAATTTGCAAGTGATGACTCATTAGGTCTTGATCTTTATAATAAAATAAATCTGAGGCCAAAAGAGAATGGCTTTGTTTGACGTGTTAATTCTTTTTTATCAGTAAGTCAGACCATAGACACATCCTTGTCATGATCATGGTATATTTTAGAAGCATAATGGACGTGCTCCTGCTTACTTCTTTATAGGCTGTAAAATAAGAGAAGCACAGACTTGCAGAGGGTTTCCCTGGGCCTGTTACCTGGTACCTTACAGGTATCAGGAGTATCAGGTTTGGCTCCTCTCCTTTTGCCAGCAGATCCCCAGAAACCTGTGAGATGTTTACTTGCACACACAATGCTTTCATTGCCCTATCTCTTTTTGGTCAAATGACAGTCAGCTCTCTGATGTTGTCAACAATGCACAAACTTCACAAGTTTTATAACATCTATTACAAAAGCTCTTCTCTGTTGTTCAAGGTTTCACTCAAATGTTTTTTGTAATTATGCTTATTGTACCAGTTTTCTGTTTTCAGGATTCTTATGTACTAAACCTTGTTTTCCAAAATCAAGAATTGTTTATAAAAACAAGAGCAATGTGTCCTCTTCATGTCTTAAGGCACACATTTGCACTAGTTATGTACGTGTGTGTGTGTGTGTGTAAGAGCTGCACACACCTCGTGGATGCTCAGCTTTCCTGTGCAAGAGAGGAGTTGGGGATCAGAGTAATGCCTGAAGAAGACTTGTGGCATAACCTCTTGTGTTCAACACAAGCAAGGAGACCTCCTAGTATGACTACTTATCCCCTACCTAGAAAGCAGGTGCTGTTAGTTGCTGTTGGGTGAAGAAAATCTCAAGATTAAACCCGTGGAGAGATGAAGTTAGATTTTACAGCTGTTGGGAGAAAACCAAAACAGCAGTTCCTCAAAGCTATTAAAATAATTCTCTGCCTATCTAATATGCAACAAGGATCCCCTGATCATGAGAAAAGCAAGAAACACCCTCTTCCCTCCTTTCCTTCCCTCCATCTCCATCAGCAGGACTCCTGGTGAACTACTTTCCAAGTAATCCTGTAAACACACCCTGGGGAAGAAAAGATGATCTGCCAAGGTCATGGTCTTCACAGTGTGTTTAAAGAACCACACTAAATTCATCTAGCAGGTGTGATGTCTCTTTCCTCCTTCCCTTCCTACTTTCTGTTTGAGGTGGCAGATTGCTTTCAAAGGCAGGCATACTTCCAGAAATACAGTTGTCTTATTCCAAAACCAGTTTGGGAAGGCAAAAACCTACTCCAAACACATTCCTCTGTTGCTAGTCCTTCTGTTTACACCTAGCATCAACGGTAACCCTCCCATGATGTCACTGTTATAGCAGTCAAGCTTTCTCCCTTTTCTATGTTTAGGTAAAATAAGCACATCTGTTCCTCCCAGGAATAGGAAAACATGAAAAGAGATGGAGCAAGTAAACTCATCTTCTCCCAAAAGGTGCTTCTAAGCTCCAAAATTTCTCTCAGAGGCAGTGTCCCTGATGTCTCTTCATGAAAGACTGGTACTTATGCCTGCCATTGGGCAGTTGCGTTGTACCTTTGACAATGAACAGAGAAACCTTGCAGTACTTTATAGGGTTTTTTACAGGAGGAGGAAAATCCCACATACAGGTAACTTGCTTTTCAGTCTCAAAGTACTAAAAGCAGCTATTTTACACACATTTATGCCAGGTATTTTTTTCCCCTCAATGCTCTTCTCCAGCAGCTCAACTGTTTTCAGGTGTTTAAACAACTTGTAAAATGAGCAGGAAAGAAATGAGGCTTGGCCTTCGCAGTAATCTGTGTTAAACTGAAAAAGAGTATGTTGGCTAAAATGAAAATTGCTAGTTAGAGGTCATGGCTCAAATACTTCTTAGCAGGGAGCTTTGGCATCCTTGTTTAGCTCAGCTGTATGTAAACACTAATGCACTCCTTTCTGCCTTCATATTCCCTGCAGTGCAGTCAATAACCCATATCATTCTCCCACACAACTTTTGTTTTCACATCAATCTGATGCTCAAGAGCAATATGGACCCCAGTTACAAAACCTTCACTGAGAAAAATGAGCAGTGGCTTCATATACTTGAGACTCTATCAATTAAGCAGATCTCAAACTGCTTCAGTCTAGCTAAACCTAGGGAGTTGGCATCCTCCTCTAGTAACATAAGCTTCTGGGCTGAAGTTTTAATTTGATAAAACTGAGGCAACTATTGCTCTTTGATTGCTTTTGTAATTTTTTTAATCTTCCTATGGAAAGACTCTGCTGTGATTAAAGAGATTAAAATATTTAATTGACAAACAATGCAATGTATAATCTGTTATCACAACTGACATCAAAAGAGCAGATGTTAAACTTTTAAATTTCTTGCAAAAGGAGTCGAAAAACAGATTTCTCTCTAGGGTCAGAAAGCTATCTCAAAGTGGAGTGGTTGAATAAGTCTTTAAAAAGAATATCTAGAAAGAACAGTAATAAGCAAACAGGACTAGGTAGCATTCAAGGACAGGAACTAAAAAGTCAGTTTTTAAAATGGAAAGGTTACTGATGGAGTACAAAAGAAATTTGTATTCATTAAGGATATGGAAAGAAGAATGAATAGTAAGGGGATAATGCTTGCTGCAGATCAGAAATTAAACAGGAAAAGAGGAATTCTGACAAACAGACTTCTTAGAAGATTTTACATTATTGAGAAAGTGAGTAGCAAATGAAATTCAGTGTTGAATTTCATGTTTACACAGTTATGAGCTCAAAATTAGCCATTATCTTTCAGAGCAGAGATTGCTCCTGTTCTTTCTTTGCAAAGAACAGTTCATTCTTGGCAGTGGTCAAAAAACCCACAAATGGGGTGTTAGAAATGATTCTGAAATGAGTAGAGAACAAACCAGAAAACCTTATTATGCTGTGTATAAATCCATGGTATGTCTATATTTTGAATAATGAATACAATTTTGGTCTTAACCAAAAAAGAAAAGAAGCTGCAGAGAAGGGAAATGGAGACTCCAACATCTGAAAATGGCTCAAGTCAATCTCAACATAAAGACCGGGACTTAACACAGGGGTAGAAAAGAAATGTCTGAGGGGGTATAAGACAGTAGACCAGAAAATAAATGTTAGGATACAGAAGTGATTAAAGAGCATTCATTTACACAGATTCTAAAAGGTACCCAACGACATTATCAGGTAGCTGTGGGCAAAGGAGTATTTTTTTCACCAAATGCACCATTAAGTATTGAAAAGACTGGTTACCAGATATGTGGAGGTAAAAGCTATAAATGAGGTAAAAGATGTTTATGCAAGGTGTGAAAATCTACCAGTTCTGATTAAACACACACATAGGCATTAGCTCAGGACATCCCTAAGTTACAAGTTGCTGGGAGAATACATGACAAGAAAAAGCACAATATGTCTTCTCTGTTTCTTAGGTGGTTTCCTAAAGCTTTTGACATTAGTCTGCAGTATAGACAGGCCAATGGAGTAGATGGACCTGTACTAATGCTTTTATGCTTATAATATAAATCTTAAAATAAATTGCCAATAAATAAAGAAGCAAATAAATTAATAAGGAAAGAGCAAGGAAAGGAGTATGTGGTGTGTTGATTTGCACAACTTTGTCAACTAATTTGTGTTACTGTGCTCTAAAGAGGTTAAAAATGCTGCCAGCACTTACTTACTGATACATGCAATCTGACGGATATCAAGGAATGTTCGCTCCACTGGTGCTGACTATTTTGCATCAGCTGGCTATCAGGATGCTTGGCAAAGAGTTTCTGTGGTAATTTTTCCCTATAGTGCCGTAATGAATTGGCCACTCAGAGTCAATTAATTCAAAGAGGCCAAATGATTTCCACTGGGGCTGAAAGACAAAGCTAATGTTGCAGAAAAGAATAAAAATGGGAACCCTTTAGGTAAATAATCAGGTCCAATGAAGTTCAGAGAGAGCTCTAAATCCAAACTGACATTCACTTTGCATCCATGAATTGCTAGTTTCGGTACAGTGAGAGTTGCTCTGCTGATGGGAAGACTGAAGCTCAGGAGCAGCCACATGTGATTCAGATGGTCCTTCTTCACGTTCGAAGGGATGCTGTGACATTACTCATAGAAGGCTGAATCTCAAAGTGCTCCCTCCAACCTGTTTCTTCCTAGCTCCCTATGCAAGCAGATTTTAAGAAACCTCCATTCCTTTGCATACAGTCTTAGTGATATGTAGGGCAGGAAAATGACTGTACTAGTTCAGCAATAGAGCCAAGAAAGATAAGGGCATCATATGTGTCGATCAGAAGGTATGAGCTGAGCTCCCTGCAAGGATATTAGGTTGATGGTTGGACTTGATGATCTTAAAGGTCCCTTCCAACTGAGACAATTCTATGATTCTGTGTGACAGCAGATGAGCAGCCAGGCACCAGCCAGCCCTCCTAAGTGGAGGTCTTCCTGGGGGCTCTGTTCACAGGTTACAGTCAAGCATTATGGTTTTGATTTGACTCTCCCTTTGATTCAGCTCAAATCCATTGAGTAAGGCCAGGGCCAAGTTTCAATAAGGATTTAAAAACCCTCTGCCTGTTGAAACATCTTGGAAAGACTGGTGTAGTGAGCTGGGAAGGGCGTCAGAAGTTTGAGACTGACAAATGTTGTGTACTACAGTTCCTCAAGCACAGGCTAAAAGAGATGGAAGCTAGTCCTAATAATGAAAAAGTGAATTCATGGAGCTTGAAGCAGACCAAACTAATCACAGAAGAAACACAGCTGCAAAGACAGCACTTCGTTATAACAAATGGATACATGTGAGAAACATGTTTGAATGGAGACAACAGCTGTATTATTATGTGGGTGTTATTTTTGATGATCAAGATGTAAATGTTCGTTGTGCTGAATGTCACTTAATTCTAATTAAATCAGTGTCTTAAAAGAGACTGTTACATCTTATGGTGCATCAGTTGCGAAGTGCAGGGTTCCTGGGTGCAAAAGCCAGACTGAGGTCTCTAACAGCTATAAAACAGGCTGAGAGACATTATGAATATAAGCTGAGAGAGTTGCAGGTTGTTCAGCCTGGAGAACAGAAGGCTCCAGGCACACCTTATAATGGCCTTCCAGTACCTGAAGGGGGCATAGAGGAGAGATGGGGAGGGACTCTTTGTCAGGGAATGTAGTGATAAGATGAGGGGTAACGGTTTTAAATTGAAAGAGGGGAGATTTAGATTAGATACTAGAAAGAAATTATTTCCTGTGAGGGTGGTGAGACTCTGGAACAGGTTGCACAGGGAAGTTGTGGATGTCCCATCCCTGGAAGTGTTCAAGTCCAGGCTGGATGGGGCTTTGAGCAACCTGGTCTAGTGGGAGGTGTCCCTGCCAATTTTCTTCCATATGAAGTGAATGTTTCTTCCATGAACCCCAAATACCCATCCACATTGCCACAAAGTCCTGGATGGAGTTGCAGTCTGACTGGGTGGCCATACAGCCCAGTGGCTCGGGAAATGAGTGCAGCCTGGCTTCTGCCACAGCCTTAGTGATGGATCTGGAGCATGACAACAGGCATGACATCCCTTCTCTGTGACTTTATACCTCCAGGGAAATGGCTCTTTGATGGGGATTCAGCCCACCTTGCTGCAGAAGTATACACCTCAGGTGGTCACCACTAAGGTTCCTTGAGTGAAAGTGGCATGTTTGGGGTATATGTTGTCCAATCTCTTTTAGCTGTGCATGATAGGATGGGGTGAGACTCACCTTACAAGTTCTCATTTCTCTCTGGTGATGATAAAGGGAGAGGAGGATGGCTAATTCAATGTTTGCTTTGTGGATATGTCAGTCTGAGCAACTGAATCCCACTCTCACTTTTTTTGTGTAGCTACATCATAATGTCAGCAGTTCTCAATCTCTGTAACGTGAATTATGGAATAGCTCAGGAATTGGGTTATATTTTTATCCTGGGTTACAAAACATGAATTTCTTAGACATGAAACTTTTGAAAGGAATGTACCCGTTGTGAAAACTTTCCTTGGGAAAGTTTCGTGTGTCCAAGATGACATTCCAGGTTAAAATCAGCACGATTAACATAAACACAGAAATGAACTGACCCGTAACCAAGCGATCTGCACACTTATCTGGGGGTTAAGTGGTTTAAATGAAATGCAGGCCTTTGGTCTGCTGGACCTTCCACAACATGCAGAGTGCCTTGGTCACGGAATAAACTGGTGTGTGCATGGTGGCGGGGTGTGTACGTGTGAGTAAAAGCTTGAAGGCACACAAGAGTTTTCCATTGCTCTCTGGCCATACTTCAGTGCAAGTGTTACTTCATTAAATATAGAACTGAAATCTGAACACAAATTTCAGGATTTGACCTTATATGCATGTGGTTATTTCATATACACTTTCTACAGTAAGATAAAAAGTAATTCAGTGTAGGCTGTTTTATAGGAATCAATAACTGGCTTGAAAGAATCAATACACCAGGGCACAATTTATAGCTATTAGCCTGAGTCTGCTGCATGCATCCTGTTTTTTCATCATTATTTTTTAAGCAAATGAAAATGAAGATTGAAAGTAGCAACCTTTCCAGGTCACTAAAATATAGTACTTGTGAAGCATGCCACTTAACCGTCTGGTCTTAGAAAAAATGTTTTTTAAATGCAGTATGCAATAGTCATCGTACAGTGCCACTTAATTGCAGACAGATAATTTTATCATACAAAGCTGAAAATTCATGCTGTAGTTTTGAAAAAATTCCATTTTGCCATTCTTTCACCTGCAGTAGTATCACATTTAAATTTCTGTCTTTCTGAACATTGTCTTTGCCACTTTTGATACATCAGTATAATCTTTTTTGGCATGTTTTGCAATGAATGCTTGAGACAAGAGTTTTCAATGTTTTTTCCCATACAAATTGTTTAATGGAGAATTTGAAGTATACTGCTTGCTTAATTTCATAAGGGAATGGAGCTTGTGGTATTGCACTGTCTTTCTTCCCTTTTCATCCCTTTTCATCAGCAACCCTAAAATTTGCTGTCAGATTTTAACAAATTTTCATTGAAAATCTGCATTTGAACCTTCTACTACCATTTCATTCCTGGAACTCAACATTTGACATAAATTTTACAATGCATTTTCTTCCCCCCTGTCCTGTATCTTATCATTGCTGAGACTTCGGGCTTTCCAGGCAAGGTACCTTCTCAGAAAATAGCACTAAATTCTGAAGAGACAAAAAACACTGTAAAGGTAGCGCCGTGAAAATCAAAACATGGTGCCAGCATCCTTCTACACCAAAACCATGGGTTGCTGTGTTTTTTGAAGCTCAACTTGTTTTGCATAAATAACTAATTCCTTGCCAAATATTTTACAATGGCTGTAACCATAAATGACTAGGGAATGTGTGCTGCTAGTTTTGCTACTACTGTGGTCAGTTAATCCTAGTTTTACCTGGCTAACTTGGCTGTGCTGTGAGCCACAGGAGAATCTCTTTTGATGGGATTCTTCTTATTCAGCCAAAAGTCATGGTTGAATTGCCCTCTGGAAATATCTCTTTTCCTAAGGAAACCTAGGAAATTTGGACAACTGGCTTAGCCTAGACATATTGCCATTAGTACCCATGATGCTGTGATGAAGCATGGGAAGAAGTCCTCTGGGAGAAAAATCCCATGAGATTGATTTCATATGAAGATGTGTAGGAATGGAGAAGAGTCATTTCTTGGTTTCTTCTCTGCCACAGACTACTATGGGGCTTAAGGAACAGATTTAGAAGAAACAAAAAAGCATTGAAAGTATTTATGAAAATTAAACAGAGAAAAATGTATCAACTACTCTTCTAACCACTTGTCGAAACTGATGAATCTCTGTCTCAGGTTAAAAGTGATAGACACACTGAAGGAAACAAATTCTCTTCTGGTCTCTGTGATTCAAACCCTCTTTAGGAAATTTGGACAGGGGAGTTGGTTCCTGTGAAATGTGGTCCCTTGTTTCCACACAAGGGGCTGTGTTTTGACTGTCCTAAATGCTACGGCCCCTTTGCCATAGATTTTAGCTAAGGAAATAAGTTGCCAACAAAATTCAGAATGTAGCAGGGTATTTTTAATATCAGAGGCTAAGTTGATCTCCGGTCTAGAAGCCTGAGATTCACAAATGTGATCCTCTTCTGTGTGCCTGCCACAGCTGGAGAGAAAGTATTTTCCCCTGCTTGTAAGTTGTTTTCACTGGGCTCACAACATTTCTAGCCTGTTTTTTTTTTTTCCTGGCAAACGATTTTGCTATATTACTTCAAATATATATGCAGAATGTATATGTGCCACTTTACCTGGGACAGTTAGATACAGAAAGGACTTAATTGGAAGCACAGGTAATTTATGATGCTGAGTGCTTACATCAGTCACCAAGGTCAGCCTCAATGTGTTTGAATGCAGATTTGCAAGAATAATGAACAGAGGTAATACATCTATTGAACAGTTTACAGTCATGCCATGAGATGACATTTTGTTTCAGAATACATTCACTAAATTGTTTGGCATAACAACCAAGTGAGTAAAAATCAAATTATTTGTGGATATCAAACAAAAAATTCTCTACTTCTGCTGAATGCATAGTTTACTTGTGAGTCACTCATATCTAATCCAAAGAAGCATTTTTATGAGTCAGTGGTAGAAAAGAATTGAAGTGTCAGAAGCAGGGGTTAAATGAGGAGAAACTAGAATTAGAGGTGTACATGCTGGACAAACCTTAATATCTGAAGGTCTAAGCTGAGATATACTGAAAATTTCCCTGCCAGGAATACATCCTTTTTAAACTGGCTGTTTCACAAACTAAATTACCACATTGTATTAATATCAGTCTCAACATTCCTTTTTTAAACTCATCTTTCACATGATTTTTATTATTACAAGAATTATATCTACTTCTTGAAATTCCTTTTTCCTGTGAGACTTTTGCATGGCTTCTCAAAACATTGCTTGCAAACCTGCCACCCCGCAGCCAGTGACAGGTTCTGAGCTCAAGTCCCTTCCAGGTCAGTTTTACCTTAATTTCAGACTAGTTATTTAGTTAGCTCCCCAAGAGGGGACAAGAGGGCTTGCCCTCCCACTGAAGTTTGTGTGCTGAGAACCTGGCATAAGCAGGTGAGCAGCCTGATGAAGAGAAAAGCTTATGTTGGTGCTGACTAGAAACATTTTCCTTTGGCATTTCACAACAGTAGAGGTTTGATCAAGTTGGTTTGACTAGATATCTAAATTCCCCCATAAAAGCAAAATTTTACCCAGAGGAGGAGAAGCTGGCTCACCACTCTCACCACGCATGGGTGTAACTTTGCTGGTGTTAACAGTGTGCCAGTCTCCCCGGACCACCAGTCTTCCCAGCCACCACAACATCCTTGGTCTACATGGAGCATTTGCACAGACAATGTGCTCTCTTTTTCTCTTCTGCTTTGCAGTGAGGCAATGACCCATATTACTTACTTGGCTGTCGGATCCTATAAGGAGACAAAACACTTGCTTTATGAGTCAGGAGACAGTAAGGCAAAGAGATGGCAGGGAACACAATGCCTGTCATTCTTCAGGGCTTAATTCACCTAGCTTGCCTTGGAAACTCCTTGCCTTCATGAAGATAAACAATGGATATTAGTTACCCTGCTTCCTTTCTCTTTTTTTTCTTTCTTTTTGTTTGTTTAGTAATGAAGCCATTGCAAGGGAGGAATATTTGTTATTGACCTTTTGTCTGAAAGAAACTGTGAGAGATTTTAGATCCATTTCTATATGCTCTGGTGCTAAGCTCAGGGCTGCAGTGGAGCTGGAGTGAAAACCAGAGCTGCTCTTGCCTTGTGAACATAAAACAAGCCACTGGAGTATCTAAACTGTACTCATGCCTTTCTGTTGCAAGCACAGAGAAATCAAGAGAGGAAAAAAGCAAACTTGGCTTATGTGAGAAGGATGTTGCCAGAGGAGCTTCAGTCCACTGTGCTAGACCTTAATTTTGGATTACATTCAAAAGTCCAGATCTTAGCTGTTTTCACCCAAGTCCTGACTATCATTATTGCTGTCCATCGTATGCCAGGTGGCATACCCCTGGATGTGTATGCAGACACTGTATTTATTGGTCAGATTTTAAAAGCTTTGCATTGCCAGTATGTGACAGCCACACAGTATCTTCATTTTTGTAGAATGAAAAGAAGAAATACTGCATCGGCCACATTTCCCATTGTATGCTGTTGTCCAGGCAGGAAGTTACAGTGTCCTGGAACAAGCATTCACAGGCACTTTAGAGGTGAGAGGCTCACTTCTTTTCTTTGATGCAGTTTTTTCCTTGCATCAGTATCTAGGGCATTTCCATCTCCTCATGGCCCTCTGGTAAGGTTGGCAAAGCTCTGAAGTAGTCTAAGGTTTATAGAAACCTGGTTGAGGTTTTTAGGGACAGGTCATGTGGGCCTCTGTCTGGGATAGTCTAAGTACAGGCTCATATCTATTGTGGCAAACAGAGAGCAGCTCAAATGAATGTTCTAATGCTGGCTTATACATGGTAAAAATAAAAGATTAGGTAAACCTCTCTGACAGCTCAGACTCAAAAACTATACCCTTATTTACACACAGTGTCTCCCATCTGTAAATATATGTGATGTTTGCTTACACTGTACTGAAAGATTAATGTATGCAATTTAGTTGGAAAGGAAAATTTATATATTTTAAAAATGCAAGGCAGGGTTGGATAGAGAAGATGCCACAAGCTCTCATTTTATTAGATCACAAATATTTTTCTCTTTAAATTAATAAGGAGAAGATATGTTTAACCTTTGTTTGTAAATTTTAGCATGTTTGGAGCCTGCTCTTCCAAGTGCTGTCTTCCTCTGACATTTGTTCTGTTTCTCTAGAGTCAATATCCCCTTGTTTTAGCCAAATATCTCTCTCTTAATTGCTCTGTGCTACTAGCCAGGCTGACAGTGTCACCTCACAGACATTCCTTTCAGCTGTCCAAAAAACTTGCTGTCAGTTCTTTTCTCCGTTGTGTTCCCTCTTTGGTTTTTATCTTCATAATAGATCTTAATAATTACAACAGCAACAGTAAAAAATCGTATCCATAGAAAGACTGAACACGTTCTCTAAAAAGGATAAATCATGAGATAGCTCACTGAGGCCTGCGCCGTTCTTAGACTTAGGTGATGGAGGTTAATTCCTTCTTCACACCGGTTTTATCCTAGCAAACTCTGTTAATGAGTTCCTTTGTATGTGCATCAGTTCAAGAGAGAGAAGGCAGTTAAGTCTTCATTGATAAAGTGAATAGGAACTATGAACTTTATTCCTTATGGGTTCCATTTAATAAGGAAATAAGAACATAGTTTAATACACTTTATACAGACAACCTTTTGGGTACCATATCTATTCCCCATTGATAGCTTTCTGATGACAGCAGCTTAGGGTTCTTGCAGAACTTTTTGAAGTTGATGAGCTGAACTATTATATATATATATCTATTTCCATGTATATTCACACAAAAGAAAGCTACTGAACAACTTGAGCAAAGCATCTGACTGCTTTAAGTGCTTGATCATTTCTTATCTCAACTTCACCGTCATGGAAGAAAATATTACTTTTATAGCCAAGTTCTAACTGTTATTGTCCCCATTTTACACAGGGGAAGCTGTGACATGGGGATCACATATTAATGAACATAAGATCAGTTCGCAACTGTATGTTACCTCAGGTCAGTACCATTATTGTTTAATGAGTAAGAAGTATTGGTTGTTCATTTAACTCAGTCAGTGAAAATATTTCAGCTCAATAGCCTGAATGCAGTTGTCAGTGTAAACAGTTCCTCATTAAATACAAGCTCTGGTAGTCACATCAGAAGTTAATGGTTCTTCAAATGTGAAAATAAAGATAACAGTAGGCTTCTCTCTATGACTTTAACAGCATCATTTGTTCACTAGAGGAAAGATTTTATCCATGTGGCTATTAATCTCATATGAATATTTGCGGCTAAGGTCTGTATCTGGGATCATGCTAGAAAGAGAAAGGTTTTGTCTCCCTAAACAGCAAGCACCAGATGCAAAACCATTCTGTGCTCTAATTCTGGACACAGAAAGGGTGAGAAAATCCACATATTCATAGCATTGATATTGTCTGTCATGTTGTGCATTATAATATCCACTAATAAAAAAATAAAGAAAAGGAAAGGAAAAGAGAAGAAAAGAGAAGAAAAGAGAAGAAAAGAGAAGAAAAGAGAAGAAAAGAGAAGAAAAGAGAAGAAAAGAAAAGAAAAGAAAAGAAAAGAAAAGAAAAGAAAAGAAAAGAAAAGAAAAGAAAAGGACAAATTACAATTAGTTAATCACCACATTATGCAGATTAGGAATTACATGAACATGTGGCAATTGGGCAAAGATTTATAGGCAGAGTTTGTTTACTTTTCCTTCAACAGTTTTGTGCTTTCTTGGTGAAACTGGAGGAGGCTGGACTATGCAGCCCTGGGGGCAGAGATCTCGAATTTAAACACTGCCCTGCAAGTCAGACCAAACCTCATCTAGCCTGATATTCTGTTTGCAATGCTAGAAAAAAAAAAGTCAGTGCTATTTAGGGTGGGCATGCAAGCTGCAGCATTTTCAGTGGTACATTACCCTGACATTGCCCCAGAATCCAAAACCGTTTTAAGGTTGTTAAAGGAGAGATCAGCTGAGATGTCCTGTGAGTTCTGCCTTCCATTTGCCTTCTGACTTCAAGATCTTTTAAATCTTAGTGACATTCTCTTGTCAGTCTCCTCCTCCAAGAGCCCCAGCCTTTTAAATCTATCTGAGTAAAGCAGCTGCTTCACACTCTTGATTTTTGTAGCTATCCTTCTCTGCACTTTGTCTAAGTCCTCTCCATTCCTCTTGATATATAAAGACAGGAATTATCCACAGAACACAATACAGGACTTGGTCTTATACAGCAGCAAAATGGTGCCCTTTGTTTTATTGTTAGTTCTCCTCCTGATGATGTTCAATATTTTATTGGTCTTCTTGGCTGTCACTATTCATTCAATTGTTTTGCAGCCTGTCAATGAGGACTCCAAGATATCTTCTCTGCTAGATAGAAATTCTGTATCATGGAAGTATGTTTTAGATTTTCTTTTGCATCACTTCATAGTTCTCTACTTTGAATGTATGTCACCTTTTTTCCCACATGAATTCATTCTGGAGTTACTTGCCTTTGGTACAGCACTGGACTGCTGGAAAGAGCTTAGTACCATCTGCAAACTTGCAGATTTTGGAAAGGGGTCCGTTCTTCACGTCATTAACAAAGATACTTGTTAAAGCTGGTCCCAGCACAAGTCCTAGTTAAGTGACTAGTGATTACTGACTCATGTTTGTCCTGAAAATTCTTACCTGTTGTTTCTTATTTTTAAGTAGCTTTCAGTCTGCAGATAGATATTCTTAATACTTCTTTCTAGAGGTACCAGGACAATTAAAACATACAGAACACATAATAAGAATATCACCAGGCACATTAAGTAGCTTTTTAAGATAAAGTTTAGTAGTAGGAGTCTTCTGTCAGGCACGTGGGAAAGAGAAGAGAATAACCTAAGCTGGATTTTCTGCACATTTTTCTGTCTTGTGCTCCTGAAACACTGGGTCTTCTCTTCCATGCCCTCTTGGACTCACTCACCAGTCTCTACTTTCCACTGTTTATTGAACTGAAGAGCGTTGAGGCCCAGCATAGTAACCGTAAACTGTTGCATAAAAAGTTAACATTAAAATTGTTGATTTAAGTATTGAGGAACATAATAAACAGGCTCTCAGATGATGTCTGGGAGCCAATTATGAGCTGTTATTGCAATCATTTTATTTTTGGTTTGTGTCTTAATGATTGTTTTGTTTTTAGCACTGACTTCCCCATGGAAGGCACAACTGAAGTGCTAGTCAACAGCCCCAAATAGTCAACAAAAATCAATTACCAAATACAAAGGTGTTGGACAAGAGGATCCAAATAGAAAGATCTGTAAATATAGGTCTATTAACATACTGACATGTTTAGGACTAGTTTAGCATCAAAGTGGGGAACCTGCTGTATGCTGATAATTAGACAAAAACTCTGTGATTAAGCAAGTTGGTAGATCTCCATGGATCACAGACTCCATCTAAACAGTTTTATTCTAACAGCTTACTCTATCTTTTATTCAGCTGTTATCAGATCTCCTGAGCAATAAGAGTCAAGCAGATCTCTTCTGGGTCACAAAAAACCAAAGGCTTGTTATATTTTCTTTGTGAGGATTCAGGTTATCTTGAGATTGCTGTCACTTTTCTGGCTGCTCCTTTCCAGAAGGGCACAAAATAATACACAGCACAGGAACTCCTCCTCTTTTATCCTGCACTTGATGATAACTGCCTCCAAATGGATAACTGCAGCTTTGCAGAAGACTCTGAGATCAACAAACTTATTTTGATTCTCAAGTATCTTGCATGGTTTCTCAGAAATACAGTTCTATTTACATCTGTCATTTCAGATGAAAAATATGTGATTTATTCAGTCAGTTTTTCCTGAGGAGTCTGCTAGCACTAGACTTTGAAAATTCAGTACAATAGTTAAAGCATTCTCTTTAATTTCCCTAATACTATAGCTGATTTGTGGATTTGTGGGTTTACATCTCTTTCATGTTCCCCCTTCACTCTTAGTCTTCTATGCAAGGTGAGTCAAATCAGCCTCTTTCTCTGTGATCCCCCTTTTTTCACCACCCCTCCCCCCTGGCCACTCTCTGTGTCACTGTCCTAGCTTTCCTGTGTTCTCCTGGTCAATACGGGTGCAAGGGGAGTGATGCAGAGCTCTCTGACCAAGTGGTGTGGGGTCAAGTTTCCCTTCTCCTGCTCCATGAGATTTGATTTCTTTTCCATCCATACCAGTTTCTCTTTAGGCATCTATCTATTATTTTCTAAAAGATAGTGACATCATCCAGCCTTACTTTCCTACAAATTACATTATTGAGGTGCTTCCTGTACTTTGTAAATCATGCCTGCAAGGGTTACTCTGTGGACGTATTTCATAGCACAGTGTTTAGGTGTTTCAGTTTTCAGGCACACACATTCAGGTGTAGTACAGACTCGACATTTCTGTTTCTCCTAATCTCTCCAAGCACCACACCGTCCCTTTTTGACGGATTTTGAAGCTCCTGCCCTCACAGTCTTGCTATGTATTCATAAAGTGCACAATGCTGGAGTTTCAGCTTTGCTAGTAGAAAAGGTCATTAGGTTTAGTATTCAGATGTCTTCCTAATGAAGACAGAAGAAAGGAAGAAAAAAACCTGTGCATTCATATTTAAATTTCAATTAGGAAAGCTTAAAACTCCAAGCTTGGCACAGAAAGCCAGGGAGTAAATGAACAGGTCAGATAAGAAAAAGCTTGCTGGAGAGAGTGTAGCAGCTTCTTCTTCAGCAAAATGGAACTGAATTCAACATTACTCTGATAATGAGCCAGGAGACAAAATACTGTAAGTCCCACAGCTCAGTTAACCTAACTTTACCCTTCTGTTCCGAAAGTGGACATGATTTTGTTTTACACCTGAGCTCAAGACTTTATCGTCCAAAGAGTGACAAATGATATTCACTTACATAAGAATATGTTAATTACTGTTTCCTAAGGGTTGTAATTAGGATTACTATGATCTTTTCAATAAGAAGTAACACTCTTATTTAGAAGTAATGCTCTATATAGAAGTAACAGAAAAATACATCATCTTGTTCACCGTAAGGAAAACTAGAGTTAGACTTGTTGTAGGTAGAGAAATACTGTTGCTGTCTGCAGTAGCTGTAGATGTCAGATTGTTCACATACTGAGGGAGTAATTTCTATCTTGATGGGAAGTAACAAGAAAGAAGATATTAAACATTTCTCACACAGACGTGTATTGTTTCATGCATCTTTATACATATTAATTACCAGTTATTGCTTTATATGTGGTCAGGAAGAGTGGTTTTAGGAAAGTTGTTTTAGAGCCTGACAGTTAATACAGTCACTCTTTCCAACTGACTGAAAAGTTTGTACATTTCACATCATCAATGTTAAAATTATACAGAAAACATGGAAACCATTCTTCAGAGGCTACCAAAGCTTGATTTGAGAGCTGATTAAGCAAGGGACAATTGCAAGGCTGTTGGATGGATACTGTGAAATAGGTGGGGTGCAAGAACCTCACCCAGATACAGTGAGTCGGATTAAAAATGAGTGAAATGGTGACTACAACACAGTAGTGATTTATGTGGTAAAAGTTTTGAGAAACCACAAAAAAAAAGTAAAAAAAAAAAAGAGGAGCATCACATAAAGAGGAGCATGAAGGAAGGCAAGGAAATCATTTTGAAGGCATTGAGAAAACAAATTTTAAAATGGAGGCTGTACAGAAAAACTACTGACATGGAAAACAAATCTTCCATAAGTGATCAAGATGTACATCATTTGTAGGGCAAGGATGGGATTGGAAATAAACTGTGCAAGAAATACTACACAGAGCAAGCCTGGGCCATAAAGTACCTTGTCAATGAACAGCGAACTTGTGTTAATGTACTGCAGAAGGGGTGCAAGGCATAGATGCTGTGATGAAAGTAACAAGACAGGACAATTATCTGTGCAACACACTTTGCATTGAGTAGAGAGGATTTCTAAAGGTCAAAATGGAGAAATTCTTAACAACTTGCTCTCAGGCAGATGAAGAAATGGATATAAACATGTAAATAGAGGAGAAAACATGAGAAGGCAAACTAGAAATGAAAGGTTTTACTTTGGGACAAAACAGCAGGAGGTAGTGAAATATCTTTCTTATTGGTTGTCAGTCTTGCTTGATTTTCATGCCCTTAGACTTTTTCATCTTATTTTCAGCTCTCTTATGGAAAGGAAATCAGTACTATAATATTGAAACAACATCTTAGAAGCCAAACATATTGCAGAGGCCCTTCTTATGTTCTCAGGCTTAACTAGAGCCTGGTCCGCCAGGCAAGAGCGGATTTTTGCTTTTAAATGAACGTTTTTGAAATGCTGCCTGCATGTGAATACTTGTCTTATATCCAACGTGCAAGTTAGCCCCAAAAGAAGCAGGAATTGCAGTGTTAAGATGTCCTCCCCAGCTGCATGGAGTCAAGGGGCAGAGAAGCGAAGCTGGACTAAGGTTGTATATGCAGGATGAGTATGCAATGTTTAGAATGGCAATTTGCACTGAGATCTATTTTCTTTTACTCACTGACTAGATGTACAGAGTTATAAGAATGTTAATGAATCCAAATTGTAACCTTGAACATGCCATTTAATAGGATGAAAGACAATGGATGAGTTTGGTGACAAAACCAGCACAGTCTGGATTCCCCTTTAGGCAACCTTTGTCACTTGTTCACAGTAGCTGAGCTGAGACAATCATATGCTTTACTGTTTGTCATGCTGGGGATTGCAACTGATAGTAACCCCTTAAAGTGACAATCTGTTCTCATATCTTATTTCTCATTAACATACAGCACCCTTGAGTTTTGACCACTGTTTTTACTGCACTGCTAACCACTGATAAACATCACTGGAGATCTGTTTCACTACTGATAATCAAAATAAGCTTTTTAGGATTTCAGTGGCAGAAGTAAACACAAGCACAGTGACTCTTTCCTGCCTTGTCACTCAATGCTTTGCATGTGCCTTGTCCATCCTCATTATGGTGCACACTCCTTGCATTTTAGATTTCAATATATTTGCCGTTGACAGCTGACTCCTCCTCTCGTCTTTCATCTTCCTTTCCCTCTTATATTATTCTTCTTTTCTTTAAATTGCTCTTTCTCTATAGAGTCCCTTTCCTACTTTTTCCTGGCCCTTCTTCTGTTCATTCTCATGTGTTTAAGTGGAATCCCTCTATTCCTCCTCACCTCACTATCAGGTCTGGAAATATCCTCAGAGTGACCTTCATGGACAGAGTGATCCTTTTGCAAATGCAAAATGCATTATACAGCTCTGCACCAAGACTTCTGCCTCTGCAGCCTGCAGTGTCTCAGGCTGGACTTAAACTCCACACCAGCAAATCCACATCTGCAGCTGGAACCCAGTAACAGAAACCCAGAATTGGCACTTGGTCAATTTTTAGGCTTTCATTACAAAAGAAAGACCAAACTACCTTCCTGATGGAAAGAAAACACATAATAGCAATACTATGCGCTTGAAAATTACATTGAGAGACACCAAAGCTCAGCTAGTTCTGTCCAAATAAATTTGCTATCCCAAACACTGAATGAAAGCAATAGGAAAGAAATAAAAGATCAACCTTCGATATGGATCGAGATGAAAAAACCTTGAGCATACATTGCTGAGAGAAAAATAAGCAAAAGGATAAATCACCCTGTGATTGGGCCATGTGGCCCAATTTTAGCCTGAGCTGCTAGCTTTTATTGGAGGTATTTTATTTTATTGTGAAGAGCATAAAAATGATAGACTTGTCTGCTCAGATTTTTGTTTGTTGTGGCCCTCTCTGCTTAGAAAGAGTGAGTAAAGCCTGTTTTCCCAGAAAAGCAACAAGTAGGCAATGGAGACAGTCCCTTTGTGCTGCAGCTAAAGCACTCTTCCTGCCAGCACCTCTGAGAAAACAAAGCTTTCTTGCTCTCATTTTCCCTCAACCAGACTCTATCCGCTTGGATGCTGCCCCATCAGGCTTTCCCCTTTCCCAACATTAGGAATGGCAAAGACTCCCATCTGAGCCATGTTGCTGACTCCTCAGATCTGCATGCAGGTAGCCTCAGGTCCTGCCGCAGCAGCTCACATTGCCACCTACCCCTGCACTGAGCTGTTCTCCCTTATTTTCCCTGAAGGAAAGATGCCCTTTCCAAAACCTCAGTGCCATGGTACAAGAGCTACGACCTCAGCACAGAGCAGCTAATCTGGGGCTGTGGGGAGTAGAATGCATTCCATGGCCATGGTCAGGAAGCTGGATGCCTCTGGGACAGGCGGACCTCCTGCACAGCTGTCCTGGCCACTCCATGCTCTAAGTCCGATGTTTTCAGGAAGAATTAACCGTACCCCACAAGGCACATCAGGTCTGATACATGCAAAATCATCACCTTCAGGCATTATGAGGGAGCTGTATGATCTATGTGGGTATTTTTGTGCCTCAGAGATGCCAGCTAGCAAGGTGGGAACCCTACAAGTTCCCAATGTTGTTGAGGGCTTGAGAAGGCACCTTGTACAGCTTGTGAACTTTGTCACTCCACTGTTTGCAAACTGTCAAGTTAACCAGGCATGTGCATTTAAGGCTGCTATCTGTCTCAGCAGTATCCTTCCTCAACCAGCTGGAAAAAAAATACATTAAAAATCAATCTAAAATGCTCAATACAATCCTCAGTAGAGTGTTTAAAAACATTTCTTACTGAAGCTTATTTGAATGCTATATTCACTTTGGGTTTTACGGCCTATCTGATACGGAAAGAGGTTACAACAGCTCTTGCTGTGTGATGGCTGTTTGGTTGTTTTTGATTGGTTTTTTTACAGGGACTGTAACGGTCCAAAGTAAACCCCAGCAATAAAAACAACCAACCCTTCAAACAAAGAGAAAATCAGAACCGAAAACATGGGAGGCAGTGCAGAAAAAGATGTTTCCAGTGTATACAAGGATAGTTATAGTCTCAGAAGTTTAAATGGAAATAAATTAAATTTTTCTAAAAATTAGAGTGATTCAGAAATGGTTGGGGCGGACAGTGCTCATTGCCATCCTGGAAATAACATTTCTTGGAGGCGCTGAGTCAGGAACAGCTGGGACACTCTGTACCAACATGGAACAAGGCACTTGGAGCCATGTATCAGAAGAGTTACTCTGCCTACCTCGTGTCAGAGAACACTTACAGACAGACAGACAGAAATGAGGCAGGCCTTATTTACAGAATATAAATAGGAAAATACAACAAGATGTTGGGAGTGTTGGTTTGTGCTGGTAAGTGCAGTATGTCATCACATGTAAAGAAGCTGTTAGGACAGACCATATAAAATCTAGTCTTAGGCTGTGCACTCCTTAACCACTTACTGCTGACCTGGCTTCTTGCCTGCAACCAAAACTCCCATTCACGTGCAAAGGAACAACCAAAGGGGCAATAAACTGGGATGGGACAAGAAGACCCCACCTGGAGTACTGTGTCCAGCTTTGGAGTCCTCCACACTGGAAGGACATGGACCTGTTGGAACAGGTCCAGCAGAGGGTGACTAAAATGATCAGAGGGATGGAGCACCTCTCCTGTGAAGATAAGCTGAGAGAGCTGGGATTGTTCAACCTGGAGAAGAGAAGACGCCAGGGAGACCTTATAGCAGCCTTCCAGTATCTGAAGGGAACCTACAGGAGAGCTGGAGAGGGACTCTTTATCAGGGCATGAAGCGATAAGACAAGGAGTAATGGTTTTAAATTGAATGAGGGGAGATTTAGATTAGATACTAGAAAGAAATTATTTCCTGTGAGGGTGGTGAGACACTAGAATAAGAAGTTGCGGATGTCCTATCCTTGTAATTGTTCAAGTCCAGGCTGGATGGAGCTTTGAACAACCTGGTCTAGTGGGAGGTGTGCCTGCCCATGACAGGGGCGTTGGAACCTGATGATTTTTAAGGTCCCTTCCAACACTAATCATTCTATGATTCTATGATTTCCTGGCTTGAGGAGTGGTATCAGGTGAGACATCATGCAGAAACAGATATTAGAAAGAGCCAGAGGTGTTCAGAAAACTGTCCAAAGGTGCTCCTTCACAGGAAAGGAGGAGATATGGGCTCTCAGCTTCAGAGGGAGAAGCAGTGAGAGTTAAAAAGTTTCTAAAACAAATATTTAAAAAGAAGGCATTCTAGGGTTTGACTGTGTAGTATCCTGGGAGCTTCATGCGGTAACTAGGGTGGGGAGTGGAGCTGGATTAATTCTTGCAAGGCACCGCTACTTCTGTCATGACTGATCTGCCAGGACCAGATGTTCCTTGCCACAGGGAGGATGAGTAATAGAGGGTAGCCAGATCAACAGCATTTTGTCATTTTCATGTTCTCTCTGCTAAGGAAAAGAAAGGGATATGTGTTGTTAGCAGAATATTAATGAGGGGTCTCGCTTGTATCTCCCAATGCAGGTAGTCATGCAAAGTTCTTCTTTTAAATAGCAGCAAAGGAGCTGAGCTTGACTGTCTGCACAGGTCATCTCTGCCAGCTGTACCCTGGCAAACATAGCCCTTGTCAGGAGCCACCCAAAAACCTAGTGCTGGGACACAGCATCTTTGCCCAGACTCAAATATATCCTATGGCTATGACATGATATGACTGATATGATATGATATGATATGACACGATGCAGGGAAACAAAGATAGATCCCTCTCTTACCTCCAGAACCAAGCTACCCCAATTCATTTTGGTGATTGTCTTCCCACAGGGAGGCCATTCCTCATGTTTGGAAAGTTTCCAGAGTGGAGAGAGACATGCTTTGAGCAACATTACTTCCAGACCCAGGCCCTTCCCTCAGGGTCACCAATTGTCCCTTCCTTCCTTGTACCCTGCCAAACCTCCCTCCCTGCAAAAGGCCTCCTACTCATCAAGGAGGATGGCACCCAGACCACATCCCCAGTCCCCACCATGGCATTGAGGAGCATAGTCTGCACCTCCTGGAACACCCTGTCGATGCTGGGTCCCCCATGCACAAGGGAAAAGCTCTCCTGTTGGGATCCCTATCCCTTAACCATCCCTTGGCTCTGATTTGGGAATCAGTCAAGGTAGGAATGTGGGCTAAATCAGAAGCCCTGATGGAGCAAAAAATCACCCCCAGGGCCTGGTCCTGCCCAGTCTGGCTTTCCTTTCTCAGTATTTCCCCTGCTTCGGGCCGTTCCCAGGGAAGAGGAGGCAGGAGCAGGGCAGGTGCCACGCCACCCCAAGCAGAGTTGGAAATGACAGAGCCACTCATCACAGGTAGGAACCTCATCATGTGAACCTAGATGAAGAATTGGCGTTTTCTTGAAAGATGAAAGTATTTGAGAAATTTGGATTTGACAGTCCTTGGGTATCTTCAAGAGGGAAGGTTGTCATGACATTTACTGCTTTCTCTTGAAAGAGTTTGGCTCCAACTGTGTTCGATGTATGATGCATCTTTGGCTCCTATAACAGCACTTCAGTATGGGTTTCTGGTGCTGGTGGGAGCTTATAGATCTTTTAATGCACACCAAATCTCAGCACTCAAGTGGGCTGTATTACACTGGCTGGCCACATGAGAGAGGTATGGTCTTCGAACAAAATTAATTTAGAACATTTACTCTGTCATTGACTGTTGATATGATGTCTTATTTCTTCAACAGTCTGTTTGCAGTTGAAATAAACACCTGAAATTATAGTGTTATATACTGTTTTAGCAATGAAATACACAACCAAGTACTGAGACCGGTATTACTTGGGGATGCATTTAAGTTGTAATTCTCTCTTTATTGCTGGATTTTCTTTCTCTCTCTCCAGGCAGTGATTGTTACAGCTTATTCTTCAGCTTCATCCCCAAAGGAAATAAAGCTTCTTTGGCCTCTTTGTGCTTGTACGTGTCTATTCCACTCTGTCAACTTTTGCACTACAGGCACCTTTCAACCCATGTTAGGAAACTGAGTTTCATGAAAATAAGCAGCCAGGTAAAAGACAGAGAGGCTGCAGTGGTGCCTTTACAGAGGGTAGGTTATTGCTGACCCCAACAAATTAACTACATGGAACAGATGGCAAAGGGGACTGGGCTACTGCATTAGCTCTGTCGCTCACATGATTATTTGTTTTCTGTACTAAAGCCTGCAGAACAGGGATGAGTTCTTTCTTATTAGCACCTCCACAGTAGATCCACTAGAGGATATTTCCAGGTAGTCAATAAGTCAATCAGCTGGTCTGTGCTGGAATAATATTAAAAAGTGCTGCTCTGAGCCACCTTCTGACATTTCAGTTTAGTCCTTGGGCAACACTTGGTCTTTCTGATATTGTCAGGTGGCATTTCAGGTAAAAATGCAGGCCAATGTTTCCTCTGAGAGCAGCTATATAAAAACAAGAGACCTGCACCATGCATGGTATAGAATGTGAGCTCGCTTTGGTTAAAATTCATGCTGTTATGTGTAGGTATCTGGAGACAGATGATGTGATAAATTTAAGCCAGGTCCAGACTGCCTGGCAGTGACTGATGGCTGAGGTCAAGTCTGCTGCTTGCTGCTCCTCTTCTGTAAATCTCAGCCTTGCTGACCTCTCTGCCAAATGAGGCTAGAAGTGGCTCCCATTTTACAGCATTTTCTTCCTGTACATACAGTTTCTCCTCTGAAGATGGGGCTGCTCCAAGCACTGCAAGAGACAGCCTGATGGGAGCGCAGGGCAACTGCCTCCTGTGGGAAAGCCTTTTGTTGCAGCAGAGCAAGCCTGCAGAAGAAACCAGCCAATCTGCCAAGGGTGCCAGGTGGGATTCATATGTGCTCTGCTCGTTTCAAAGGAGAACTCACTGGAGATTCCCTGTAAACAATTTGATGTGATCTTTGCTGCTTAACCTGCATACATGGATCAAAATGCCCTGCTGGATGTTTCAAACCACCTTCTAGCTGTCTGATGTGTTTTTACCTTTGCCTTATATTTGCAGAGGTCATCATGGACTTTAAATACGACAAAGCTAAAGACTTCTCCATGGGGTATGGGTATAAATATCTCTGTAACCAACTACTCGCATTGATAACACAACGATGGCTCAGGATGGCCTTTCTGCTCAGGAAATCAGCATCGATGTGCTGGAGCAGTCCTCGCTCTTTCCTTTTGGGTGTCCCTGGCTGGCAGCATGGTGCCTACCACAACCACCAAGGTACACCTAAGGGTGCCCCCTCTCTTCCCAGCTTCATATCAGCTAGTTCACACTGCTACCCACCATCAGTTGGAGGCCTCTTACACACCTGGATTGTGTAGTGTTTGCTCTGATGCTGGGAGAACAAGGGAAAGTTCATGGTAATGTCCTGCCAGGACAGCTTGATGTTGACTGGCTTTTGCTTGACTCCTTTATCTCATACATTTTCACTCTGTATCTTCCCTCCTAGCATCAGTCATTTTTTTATTGTTGTCTACTGTTGTTCTTTTGCCAACTTGCCTTGGCCTCATCTCATGAGCCTCCTGTGTCATACCCATTCCTCTCCCTTCTCTGACACAGGCAGGTGGCAGGGAGTCAGACCTCTTCCTCCAAAATCCTCTGCCCTTACCACCCATCATCAGTGTTTTCAACAGATCCACTTCCTGACTCGGCCCCTGTCCCGCAGATAAAAACTCCAACCCTGCCTACGTTGTGCCCGAGGTCCCTTCTTCATGCCTGCATCTCCTGATGGCAGAGTGACACAGTCCGTGCCTCCAGGTGTGAAAATGAACAGGAGACAACCACCCACACGACTGCACAGGCACCTAAAGGTCTGTTGAGGCTAACATTTTAAACACTGAATCTTTTGGAAAGCTTCTGTGCTATCACAAGAGCAGATGTTCTTCCACATGCTGCATCTGCACTCTGGGCTGCACAGCAGGGAGAGAGCTCCTCCTGCCTCAGGGTGCCTTTATCTCACCAGGCATCTGCCTTCCTGCCTGGGCACTGGCAGAGAAGATGAGATTTTCTCTACTTAGCACAGGGAGAACTCCCTTTCAGACTGTGATTGTTGTTTATTCTGTACTGATCCTCTTACACTTTTCCACCATGCCCATAGAAAGTTACTTGTGGCATTTCAAGGAATTTGCTTGGCCATTGCTATAGATTTCTGAGAACTTGATTATAGCACAATTTGTCTCAAAAAAAGGTTTTTACTGCCCTTTTGCCTTTTTTTTTTTTTTTTTCTGGTGTCCTTTTACAGCAGTTATCTTTCATTTCAGGTCTACGGGTACCGTTTTCTTGAGGCCTTATACAAATACGATTTACAAGTAAATGTCCCAATACCGCTTGTTCCTATATTCATTATTTGCACTTACCAGTTTCTGTTACCTCAAGTGCCTCCTCTTTCAAAAAGGAGATTTGTTAGCTTTCTCCTCACAGATACAAATGCAGTTTGAATTTAACTTCTATTCAAGCCTTATTTAGTTTTTTTTTTTTTTTTTTTTTTGCAATCCTGACACTCTCCCCAGTGGAAAAATGCTTTAGGCAGTTGCAGAGCTATGCCCGCCCAGTGGCCATTCGCAGACACACAGG
Organism: Nycticryphes semicollaris; assembly: GCA_013400055.1. Classification (NCBI taxonomy): domain Eukaryota; kingdom Metazoa; phylum Chordata; class Aves; order Charadriiformes; family Rostratulidae; genus Nycticryphes; species Nycticryphes semicollaris. The sequence continues at coordinate 310,891 of VXBJ01007861.1, forward strand.
CAGATTTTCAATGCCCATTTGAAGTTTTACACGTTTTATGCTTTTTATGGAAACATGTGACAAATTGGTTATCTCATTAGTCACTTAGAAGAAAATCTAGGTGTTTACCATGTATTGACTAAACCGTACATTCTGGCTATTGGTTTCTTGGGCAAAAATACTCCTTTCTGCAATGAAAAAAACCCCAATATGCTCTTAGTACCTATTTTGCACAGGCTTATTTTATGCCATAAAGAAAACCAAAACCTTAGAGATATAAAGATACCCCCATGATTTATGCCAGATACCAAATGCAGGGACTGGAGGCCACTGCTGAGGAGTGGGCAGCTTGATGTGAGACAGCTACCAGAACAGTTGAATAGTATTTTTCCTGTGTTTGGCAGCCCACACAAGGTTTCCATCTTTCCCAGGAACTAGCTTGTCTAAAGTTGGCCCACAATACCCTACACAAGCTGCAGATGAAGCAGTGAGAGACGTGATCACTGAGAGCTCCTTGGGAGTAATTTCAAATGGCTGTACAATGTGTGCAATTGTGTGTAATATTTCAAGCAATATTTCCATGTGATGAGAACACCAAAATTTTGTTTCCAGCTCAGGCTTTAAAAGAGGCTAAAGATACTGTCAGAAGTAGGAGAGTACTGATGACGGGAAAGAGAAGGGTTTCATTTTTCAACATTTTATCGTGGGAATCGCTTGAGGTTTTGGGTCTCTTCAGCTGAGTCCTTGGCTACCAGTGGTAACCATGTTATAGCATCTTATTAGGAGTCAAGCTTCCTTTTATACTGCAGAGGTTTCTTTACCACAGAGTATCTCTTTCAGAAACCTCTTGCTCAACTTTTTTTAGGAATACATTTGATATATTCTCCCCCTTGGCTTTCATTGCAATGATGGCTTATAACCACCCCATGATTGATAAGATGCATTCAGGTATTTCTTGAATCTTTTTCCAGTGAATACCTCCCAGCAGAAGTTCTAGTCAGAATGTCTGAATTGTGCAAACTTGTATTTGGCATAGCTTAAATTCAACCTATGCCTATAATTCCAGTTCTCAGAGTCATCCAGTTCTTCCTGTATGATCTGCTAAACCTTTAATGATGTCCCCAAACAGCTGTCGTTGGTAAACTTCCTTGGAAAATATTTTGTGGATGTGTCAGGTCTGTTGTGACAATACAGGTGAGAGAAATGTCAAGATTTCATTCCTGTCTTTCAAGCCTTCCCTGATAAACTCCCAGCATGACAATATGTCCTTTTCCAGTGCTAGACATAATTTTGTCTCTGAAATAAAAAACTAAACAAAGACAGGAACCCCCACCCCCAAATAAAGCAATCAGATTGTTCACTTTAAAGTGCTTGCGTTTGTATTTTATTCCTCCAAATTCAACAATAGATTACCATATGGGGCAGTTTATCACTACTCTGTGGAAATTCAGAAATGCTAGCCATTGTAGAGTTTAGAATTTGGGGGTTTTTTTTAAAATAAGTTTCTTACTGAAGAGAGATAACATGTGGCATGAGCCACCTTTGACAGCTCATATTACATTTTATCCTGTTTTTCTTATGCTTCTTTGGCATTGTTTCAAAAATTCAAGACTTACCCTGAAGCTGTGAATACTACTGAGGCTGTAACATTTGGCATTGTTGCCCAAGTGATTAATCTGTTTTCCTTTGTTTCCCTCCATCTCTGTCTCCTGAATTGGTTTATTTTTTTGCTGTTCTTTATCATACCACTTCTCATTTCAGATATTTGGGAGAAAATTGTGAATCTTCTGTCTTTGTTTTCCTCTTCTGTTTCAGTATTTTGGGGAGGAAATATTCAGGCACCCCATACTTGCATTCATGAGTTTTTCTCCAGATCTGTTGTGCTAATTTTCATAACCCTGTTTCCATTAGCTATGTGTTCATTTGGAGTTCTTAATTTTTAAAAAAAAATTACAAAATCCTGTGAAAGCCACAATCCTTAATTGCAACATTTAGTTCTGTTTATCCTTCAGTTTAATTTAACTTGAATGCTCTCAGTTCCCAGAATCCCAGTGTGTTTTCTACAGACACTAGTAATTAAAATCAGCTAAAATAACATTGCCTCTGCCTGATGGCAGGACAGCCACAGGAGCTTTGTACTGAGAGTGGTAGGCAAGCATGGAGCAGATCTGCAAATCTGCTTGCAGATGCTGATGTGAAGTGAAGGGAGAGATTATCCAGAGAGAGCTAAGAAGGGAGAAGAACAAGCCAAGGACAGACCCTCATGAATAAAAAAAAGACTCAAAGACTTGCAGAGAAGCCTCTGGAGAGATCACAGTGTGTTACTGTTGTAGAAATAAATGCCACTGAAACATATGTAGTGAGTGAGAGTAAATTGAGCAATCCTAGGTGACTGATGATTCCCATTGGCAGGATTGAAAAGCTCTTGGTAACAAAGTACAACACACGTTCCCCTCTTAAACTGAGGATAAAATTCTGGTGCAACTCTAACTTGTGAATGTCCGTGTATAGCACAAGTTAATTACCTATTGCTCCTAGACTAAATGCTGAAGTAAATTGTAGTTGTTAAGGTGGTGTTACATGTCCAGAGCAATCCCAGAACCGAGACTGTTAAGTCTTGTGCTGTTTTTTAACTATGGTTTAAAAGAAAAAAAGTTATGTGCCTTGATTTTCTTATTGCACAGGTCTGCACTCGAACACATCAGCTATGCTCTAAGCAGTGGATGCTCTTTTGCAGCCTTGCTACTGCAAATTCATTGTGCCTAGGAACTGAATGCACAAGGATTGAGAATAACCGTGTATACGATGCTTGCTGATCTGGTCCTAGAAGTGCCAGTGCCTGAGTTATTAGCATTCTAGTATATTCTTGGTAGCTCAAGGAAATCACCGTGGATGTTGAGATGTCATGGTTAGAACCACAAGCACTTCATCACGTGGTAAAAAAGGAGACTGGTACCCCTCTGTCTGAAAGCCTTTTCCTTTTAAATTAGTGAAAAAATTGTCACTTTACTTTGCTAGAGGGATAGCCAACTCAGGGTTGGAACAACCCAGGGAGAAGTTTTTACTCCATGGTAATTTGACTTCTGTGTTAAGAAACCTAAAAGAGCAGTGTTTCCCCCCTCCCCGCCCCCATCCCCATCTTGTTTTACATATTTAAAATAGGCCAGTGAGAATCTAAGTCCTGAATTTGTAGTTAAGAATTTAGAGGTCTGTTCCTTCAGACAGTAAATTCCCTCACTTTTCTTCTTTTTTTTTTTTTTAAATTAACTTGCCTTAATGTTGCTACATTTAGGTAGATATAGTGGCAAATGCAGGGAAAGAGACCTGAGCGTTGTCTGACATGCAGGGACACCCTGCACGAGTGATGTCATTCCTTCTAACATATGGGACAGTATAACTTGCGTGAGCGTTGAGAGTTAAACTGTATTTTCCAAAAGAAATATATAAAACTCTGCTCAGTAATACAAATCACATGCTTGCAGTGATAGTTTACTTGGGGATACATAGAACTGTATTAGGCAAAGCAATATTTAATATATGCTCAGCAGTAGGCTTCACTAGTAAGAAAGAAGTAAAGATCATCAGCTTAGCTGCTAGGTCTAGGGAATCTGCACCAGACCTACAGGGGATCCTGATTGTCTATTCTTTTAATGTCAGTCCTTTCATATTACTTATTCATATTCTTAAATCTTCATTGCTTTTGTCATTTCCTAGTTCAATATACTTTTAAACCTTACAGTTTGTTTCTTTCTTTTCTTTCTTTCTTTCTTTCTTTCTTTCTTTCTTTCTTTCTTTCTTTCTTTCTTTCTTTCTTTCTTTCCTTCTTTCTTTCTTTCTTTATCTCTCTCTCTCTCTTTTGTATAGGAAAAAAACACCATACTTTTTGAACTGCTAGCTTGAATTTCGTATTTGTTAACACTTCATGTCTAATAAATAGGAGGGGAGAAAAGGTGGAGTTAAAAGAAATTTTGGCACTCTGCAGTGTGGGATAGCCTTCCTCTAGGTGAAGAGCTCAAAATTGAACAAGTAACAACTTCTTTATACTAGATCTTGACAGTTTTAAATTATGCCTCAGCTTACTGCTTTTGTTTCATGCTGTCCATATTTCTGAAGTTTCTGCTCTTGATACCTGCGTGCAGCAAAGACAGAGGAGCCAAAAGAAAAACTGCTTCCTTGGGAGTGGATTGCTTTCCTCCAGTAAGCAGGTGCTAATTAGAAATGTAAACAATATCCTTTATAGTTTTAAATATAATTTAGTAGTTGAAGGGAGGTTAATTCTTCTGTGAATGCTTTGAAAATTCTTTGTAAAAAATTTCCACAACTCATTGCATTTTTTTTTTATATTCCCCTGCTTCATTATGGTCTAATCATAATACAAACACCCATCTGATTTTCAACACAACACTTACTTGCCAATAATCAGAACTCAGATCTCTGCACAGAGAAGTGAGACATCATTAAAGATGTTGTTAATCTGAAAACAAAGAAGATAAGCAGCAAAGAACCAGACTGGAACAGGCCCTCTGGTTTGGCACAACAAGGTGTGTATTCCTTGCATGGCTGGTATATGTGTTGCACATATCACGAAACAGCAGTAGCAGTTCTTTCGCCCTTGGAGAAAAACTGTCAAAAGAAAAACTAAACTCATCATGTGGTTCTTCTCTGAGTGGATGCAGAAGGCAGAGGATAGCATGACTATTGCCAGTGAATCATCTGCAAGATTTATGTTTGGTGTAGTTGAGATGAAGGATGGCAAATCTATGCTGCATACTACCTTTTGTCCTGCCTGGACCTTGGCCAGGCAGGCTGTTGCATGTGGCTATATGCACAGGCATCCTTCTCAGGGCAGCAGTGGGGCATGGAAGATATAAGTTTATTGCAACTTCCACTGCAATGTATTAGGGCAGATTTACCTCTGCTTTGCTTTGTTTTAGGAGCCAAAAAAGATGCTCTCGGCTCCACCTCTTTTTCCACATGAATAAATAACACTAGTTGATAAAAAAAAAATTAAGATATTTATTTATTAGTCTTTATTTTCATCCAAGCAATTTACTGCTTGCATATAAAAATTCCTTCTAGATAACCCAAGTTCTAAGCCTTCCCAACTCCTAGTAATCCATTTAGTGAGCGCATTTTTATCTCTTCTACAGAACAAAATCCTGTTGTCAATATTTTTTCCTCTCCAATATTATTACAGTGTTATCTACAGCCCTCCAAGGTCAGCAACCTAAATGCATTGCTTTTTCTTCTCAACACGGTCCATACACAGCAGGGACATTTTAACTGATTTTTAATCTAAAATAGTTTGGTAATCCTTCCTGTAAAATCAGGTGCTACAAGAAAATATTTCTTTGTGCACCTTTTTACATGCTTTTTATCCTTGCATTATCCAAGAAAATAAAAATTGTGTTTCCTGTAATTCTTATACTATGTATAACTTTGAAAATTTAAATCTGTAATTTGCTCTTTCTTCCGTCAGCTTTTGCCTCCTGTGTGGATCTATAAAATAATTGAATCATAGAATGGTTTAGATTGGAAGGGACCTGCAAGTATTGAAAGGCAGCCATGAGGTCTCATTGGAGCCTTCGCCAGGCTGAAAACACCCAAATCTCTCAAGCCTATCCTCATAGGAGAGATGTTTCAGCCCTCTGGTGGCCCTCCTGTGGACCCATTCTAACAGGTCCATATCTGTCTTGTACTGGGAAGCCCAGAACTGGATGCAGTATTCCATGTGGGGTCACACCAGAGCAGAGTAGAGGGAGAGGGGCAGAATCATCTCCCTCGACCCGCTGGCCATGATTGTTGTGATGCAGCCCAGGATACAGTTGGCTTGCTGGGCTGCTGGCACACATTGCTGGCTCACATCCAGCTTTTCATCCGCCAGTACCTTCAAGTCCTTCTCCTCAGGGCTGCTGTCAATCCATTCATCCTTCAGTCTGTGCTGATACTGGTGATTGCCCTGACCCTTGTGCAGGACCTTACACATGGCCTTGTTGAACTTTATATCATTTGCATGAGCAAGCTAGAAGAATGAAGAGTGGTATCTCACATGGTGACAAGAGCAAGATCATGGGCTGTGCAGCCAGAGCTTTCTCAGAAGCCCAGCATGAAACAGAATTCTCTGAGACTTTATAATTTACTGAAGTTCATATTCAGTAAAAAGATCTCAAAACCGCAAATAATTTAGGTGTCTTTGATCTGTGAAGTTTGTAAATCCAGGTCAAACATCTTGAAATTAAGACAAGGATTAAGGAGCACTTCATATTTGGGATAGGCTAACAATGCACACATGGAAAATTTCTGCTTGCTATTGTGACTTGGTGTCCTGGTTTAACCCCAGCCAGCAACTAGAACCATGCACCACCTCCCCTCCCCCCCCACCTCCCTGCACAATCTCTGGAAGGTTGAGAAGAGTGGGGAAGAAAAAAGGGGGGAAGGAGGAAAAAAAACCCCTCATATTAAAGGCAGTTCAATACAAAAAAATAACTTAAAAGAAAAAATAACAGTAATAATAACAATAATGATAATAAAGAAACAGACCACTCTTACCACCTGGTGAATTGGCACTGTCCTGAGCGGTGATCAAAGATTCCCACCTCCTGTCTAACCCCTGTTTATATACTGAGCATGTCGTCTATGGTATGGAATATTTCATTGGCTGTTCCATCTTTTTGTCTATGCTTCTGTGGGAAGCTGAAAAAAAAAGCTGAATAGTGTAAACATCACTTAGCAATAACTACAACCAATAAGTTTTATTGATATTCCTTTTGCAACAATTACTAGAAGGAAAACTAACTCTTTCCCAGCTGAAATCAGGACACTTGACTATCATGAAATAACCAACAATCATGCACCTGAAGCAACAGGTAAAAGAGTTCCACCTCAAATCTGGCAGCTCCTATGTCTGGAGGCTGGTCTTCGGGATAGAACTGGTTTCAATGTGCAAAGCCTAATGAGGTTCAAGTTCTCCCAACTTCGTCAGCTCAGCAGGTTTGTCCTGGCTATAATACTTTGCTAGCACTTAGTTCCTCAGGAGAAATCTGATTAATTTGCTGAAGCCTCTTCTTTTGGTGAAACAGAAAAAAACTGAGAAAACTTTTCCCTGGAGAACAGAGAAAGCTTTTATATTCAGATGGCAGCACCTGCAGAAGAATTTGTGGTGAACACAGCCCAGCCACAGCTATGGGACTCATCTAACTGCCCAATGTAATCACCGTTGTGGATTCACACAACTGATCCTCCCCCCTAGAACTGCAAAATGCCTTCTAGTTAGCCTTTGGGTTATTATTTCTTTTTATTCTTGAATACAATCAATTATCTTTTGATATGGTAATACTTAATAAGACAGATCCCGACACAATTTTGAAGTCTTAGTTTCCTATCTGCCATTTCTCCTCAATATTTTTTTCAGTGCTAGAACTCTGTTGAATTATTAATACTGTAGTTAACTGATGCTACCTATTAGGTGCATATGTTTTCTTTTCCTTCATCAGTTGCCTTCCTCTAGTCTTGATTTTAGTTCCAGATCGAAATTGTCTTCACTGCATTGACTCAGAGACAAAAAAATGAGAACCATTTCAACTTGCCAGGGGTGGGGGAAGAATGGAAGGAGGAAACCTTTTGGCACATTTGATTTTTCAAAATTTATCCTTGTGCTAATAAGACAACTTGATGGAGATTGAATGCCATGGCTGAATGGTTTTATTTAGCTTTAAAAATTCAGTTAAAATCAATTTTTCTTCCAAAAGGGTGGATTCTGACTAAGGGATAAATGTTCCACATAAGGATTGCTTGTCGGGGAATAAAGAAGAGAGGGGGAAGATATGGGCATGTTAGCTAACAGAATAACTAAATCTCCATGTTATGTTAAATAGGATATTGGAAAATTGTATATAGGAATATGAGCTACATGATAAAACTTTATGTGGAGCTCAACTCTCTGATGTTACAACATGATAGACACAAACTGAGAAATATGTACATAAGGGCTATCTGAAGGTTTATGTGTACACCATTACCGAAAGAAAATAAGAGCTTTGCTTTTGGTCAGCCTAGCCCTACAAAGGCTGAGTTAAGATTGCTGCCCCTAAAAACTTTGTAGGAGCAAATATCAGGGCAAGAAAAGCAGTCTTTAAGGCAAATAGGAAGGCAAAAATGCCCCAAATGAGATATTAGTACATTGTGGCTGGAACTGAGGAGAAATTTTCAAAATGTCAGGGTAGCCAGACTGAGATAGCTACCCAGAAGGAGGTGTCTGAAACAAAGCACTTAAATAATTTAAAGTAAGAGTTTGAAGAGTTCATAAAAGTTCATGTGCACAAAGGAAGACAATGTCTGCAGAAGATACTGTGAACAACTCCAGTGCTACTCCCATGTCAGGATGCTTCAGCAGTGGAAGGAATCTGGAAGAAGGCAGAGAGGCTGTATGCATGGCAGGTTCCCATGGCCAGAATTAAAAATTGAACCTTTCATAAATCAGAGCTGTGCTTTTAACTGCTGAGGTGCTGCCAAAATATGCATATCCTCTTGTGGCTGCTTTGTGGGTCTAGTGACATATTTAACTTGGCCAAAAATGGTGGGAAGTTTTGGAATAACCTTACCCATATTTTTTGTCATATTCAATATTTGTCAAAACCAAATCTGTTATCTCTGTTAAGATCTTCCAAAAGCTCTTATTTAACATGGTGCCATTTTCACCAAGCAAAAGCTCTAACACTGTACATTATAGAAGTAACAAAGTAATAACTTCATTTAAATGATCTTTCATTTGATTTGACTTGAGATAAGTAACATCCTAAATTGTTTATTTACCAAGTGTGGGGTCTTGACTCTCCCATTTTAAAGACATTCTGCTTATTTGTTTTGTATTTAGCAAGTATGGGACATTGGTTTTCCCATTTTTAAGACATTCTACCAGTTTGTTAATGAAAATGTAAGAATGAAATTTTGACAAAAAGCCTTGGTAAGAGGTGTGGTTTAATCTGCTCAAGTAATCCTCTGCTCTGAGAAGATGATATTTATTTACTAGATTTACTAGATTTTTGTAGAAGAGCATTTTTAAGTTCAAATTTTTTGGCTAACTTAAGAATCTGTATTGATAGGAAAAACTCAGCCCCTGTCAAAAGCCAGGGGCTGATATGGTGCTATGGCTTAAAGAGTTGGATGCAGTTCATTGGTATAGCTTGCAGATTTCTTATTTCTTTAGACTCAGTCTCATTTTCAGTGCATTAGTTCACCCTTGTGACAGTCAAGTGTCCTACATCTGTGACCAGATTGAGCTGTGTACTGACATGAGCAGAGCAAGGAGGCAGTGGGAGCACAGTGGTGCTGCCAGGCTGCACCTACAGTAGGGTGTATTTCTGCAAATAGAGGGAGGCCTTTTCTCTTTCTACCCCTGACCAACGCATGCAAATGGGCTGAGAACACTAGTGTCCCATGTCTGGATCTCTACTCCTTAGCTCTCTGCTTCTGCACTGGAGGAAAGTAGGGCTAAGTGGAAAGCTGGAGGGAGTTGAAAAAATTTCTGTGTGAAATCTATTCTCATGTCTCAATGGCTGTGTTGAACTTGAAATCTGATGTCTTGTTCCCCAACTTTGCCTCAGCACCTTCCCCATTTTGACCATGCAAGATTGTAAGCTTTTTGGGGCAGGGATTATTTCTTATTGGGAAAGGTATTGAGACATCTCAGCAGAGGATGAACGACTGAGGCAGCTTGTTAATAGAAAATGAGAAAGAACTTTTAGTCCCATAAAGGTTCTAAGGTCAAAATGTAGTCTAAATTGTAATATGCTGTTTTATTCTTCAGGTTACACATTACACCACCCATAGTGTTTCAAAGTTAGTTCTGGAACAAATGACCAGGCTTGCTCTTATTGTTAGCCAAAAATCCAATTTCTCAGCTAGCTGTTGCTTATTCTAAATAGAAAGTATCCGGTTTTACAGCTTCTGTGAAATCTATTCTCATGCAAAAGAGCAAATTAGAGAACTGTGTGCTTGTGTGTGGGTGTAGTAGAGGAGAAAGGAAAGAGAATGGATTTCTGTTTACTTCATATCCCCAAATGCTCTGTTAATTGCTTTCCTTTCTCTGTCCCTTTTCTCCCATGATGACAGCAAAATCAGCTCTTGTCTATTGGTATAAATTGCCCCTGTGCCAAATGAATGCATGGTTATAGAATCAGATAATTTTAATGATAGAAATTCAAGGAAGTCTTAAAAAAATTATGTCTTCTAAAATATAGAAGAAATGAGCAATAGGTTTCCTGTGTTTGGTAGCAGAAGGAATATTCAGCTTTTTGCTGGTCAAACGCAGTGAGGACAGTCCTCCTGCATGATGTGTTGGGGGTGGTGGGGGACGGGGGTAGGGGATGATTTTACACATACTCCTGAATCCTCTTCCCTGATTGAGAGGCCACTACACTGTTGGACTAATGCCTCTCATTACATTAATTGAGAAACAAATGAAAAGAAATTCCTTCATTCTGGAATTATGTTAAATTCAGAGGTCAGATCCAAACACAAATTTAAATACTCTGCTGGATGTAGGCAGGTGTGTGCTGTTTAATGTGACACTGCCACAGCATATCTAAGCTTCTGATGAGATGGCAAAATTACTTTCATTCACAGATGTGAAACTGGAAGAGAATGCTTCTTCATGAAACCTCTGATGCCTCCAGTGTTGCCTAAACTTTCAGCCCTTTCCCGGACAGCCACCCAAAACCAGCCACAGCACATGCAGACCTACACTTCTTGCCTGCCAGCTAGCAGCCAGCGCTTCTGGGCATTCACTGTATCTGCAAAGCAAGTTTCCTCCTCCCTTTCCCTGGTACTACAAGAAAAATGCATCGACCTTGAAACCCTTTACCCAGGGTTGCGCGTAACATCTGCAGCAGGGCAGCTTTCCTTCCTGCTGATAAGAGAAAATCCCTGAGCGAGGGCGTGATGGGCTGGAGGAAGGCAACTGAACTGTGCTGCCCTCCTTGCACTATGAGCACGGCTAGGCATGAGAATCCACCCTCCCCCCTCCCCACCCTCGGCCCCAGCATCCCTCCTGCTCCCTAGCAAGGCATGCCACTGAAGCAGTTTGTCACTGGGGAAAAACAATGAAGATAAACCATGAGCTGAGGAAGGAAAAGGAAGAAAGGACTCAGTGCTTAAAACACATATGAATGAGAGCCCTACTACCTTTCACAGCCCACAGGTTAACTTCAGTCATGAGCAGCCAGCAGGTAGGCTAGCACACTAGCTAATACCTTGGTGCAGGAAGAGAGACACAGTTCACACAGATTGCAATTGGTAAGAAGAAATTGCTCAGAAGAACATGTGTGGAAAAGTTACACGTATGTGATTTTTAAGGTGTCCTGTTATTCTAGGTGTGAAATACATATACATTTTTATTTGACAAGCACTGCATTGACAGCTTTTCATTGCCATATATAATGGTGGATGTTCTCTTTGCAGGAAATTTATTCTCCCTAAACCTAATCCAACAGTTTCTTTAAAGAATCCCAGAGCTTCTGTTTACTTATTAACACTTGCAGACTACAAAAGCCCTAGCATTACACAGGATGCATTTCCTTTTCTTTCACCCTACTTCTTTCTCCCTGAAAGTCAATACTCCTCCCAAAAGTAATTTGTTTTGCTTTAAATTTAGAGTGTGTTCAATAGTTATTGAAGTAGAGGATTAATGGATCTCTCTGAGAGTAGGCAAAGACAATCGGCAAACCTCACCCCATAACTTTTCTAGTAGAGTGCAAGCCTTGATATGTTATTTCTTTCTTCACTCTCTCTTTTCAAGCAAAAAGGACTTAGCGGTTTTCACAGTTATTCTGTCCATTAAGTGACAAAGAAGACCTTGTACAAGCAGTGGAACTGGTTGTGCATATGCCTAGGATGAATTTTTCCAACTAACTGATCTATTGAGGAGACTTTCAGCACTGGTGCAAAATTACTTTGCCAGAGAAATACACAATATCAGTGCTGACTTTTCCTTTAGCTTCTTCACAGAACATGTGCAAATGCAAGCAGCCTCTCCTGTGTTTCCTACCAGTTCATGCCAGACATCATACCAGCTGCTCTGTTAGTTCTGCACTTGGATTGTAAAAACAGCTGTAACAGGGTTCACTTTTTAAAAACTATTATTCTTTTCTGGCACCCCTTCAACCACAAAAAGACTGTCCTGTTTTACATCCCATCCTTCTGATAAACAGTCTCTCATTATGCATGAGATTTTAGCACAATGGATGAGTGCCAGTTGGCATAACTTCCTATCGTAATGGCGAGCACCTTCTCCACCAGTCAACACCAGCTGAGCGTGTTGATTTACATGCCCTTTGCACTGCAGATGAAGCCGCCTGATGGATTTTTATGGGGGTAGGAAAAGAAAATGACAGATGCTCCAAGCCGCACCCTTCGTTGTCACATAAGGGTGAGTTTTCTGGCGTGTACACCACTTACAACTGGAGTCAGAGCTTCCCAAAGGAGCTCAGCTGTGATTCAGGCTGTTGTTTATAAGAGCTCTCAGCTCATCAGGCATGGAGTGTTTGAGAAGTCAACATCACATGTGTAACAATCCTTCCTTTTATCATCCCAATTCACCTGTGTGTCATTCCAACGTTAATTTAATCTGTTTTCTCAATTTGGAGAAATTAAACTAGCATGAGGCCAAGATGAATATATGCTCTGTCTTTTGGTCAGAGAAAGAAGATTTTGTTTCAAGTGATGCTCTCCACGTGTGCACGTTGCACAATGCATAGTGCAGAGGGCACATTGAATAAAAGAGCCGTTTCAACTGACACAGCCTGGCAAAAGTGCTGTAGGCAATGCAATTGCACAGGCTTATTAATGGCATTAAGGGGCTCCTCTAAGACCAGTCTCTCAACCTCCTAGGGCTATGCCTGCATGCTTGGACCTCCTTTTTCTGCCCAATAACTCAGCTGGAACCTGGTGAGGCATCGACAAGGCTCAGAAACTGATTTCTGGATGGATTGTGTAGGACTGTGCTGTTCGCACACTCAGCTCTGCCAATGTTGACCTAGAAGGTCGTCCAAGGTGAGAGTCTGGGCCCAGCTAAAAGCATCAGATATGACCAGGCACTTCCTTCCTTGGAGAAAGAGCAGGGTCCAGGCTTAGACTAATCTTTCTGCTGGAGTTACACTAGACAATAACTGGAATGATGTGAGTGAGCAATTCCAGGCTCCCTCACTTGCTACTGGGAAGAAATGGACATTTCCAGGCTGGATTCATTCCTCTTTGGATAGAGATGAATCGCGCTGTAGAGATACCTCTTTCACTTCATTGACCATAGGAGGACCCCAGGGTGACAACTTCAATGCAGTTATCTATAATGTAAAAGCCTAACTCTGCTGAGATGAATCTTGCAACTAGCGTCAGCTCCCAGTACTTTAAAATGAGAAAGCAGCTGAAAAAAGAAAAAAGCCCGGTGATTTCCAAGATGAGTTTCCCTCTTTGCACGTCTAGGATAATCTTGCTAAATTACATTTGGCATGTGAGCAGGGAGATACTACCACAAAGAGGTACACTGGGGTCATAGCTGAGGACAGAATAGGGAAAGACAAGAAACAGGAATCTACTGACCTTTTCTTTACTTAAAATAAAACAAATCAGGGAGTGGGAAATAAGAAACAGAGAAATTGAGATTAATCATGAATTAGCTAGCCTTAATTCCTGCAGTGCCCCATCAGGAGGCTGCCATTTAGGAGCTGAATCATTCTCGAAGGTCAGGCATAGAGGCAATCTTTTCCACTGTGCGGGTACTGAGCACAGTTTACAGTCTAAATATGAGAAGTAAAAATATCCTTCAGCGTTGTTGCTCTTCGGTGGGCTCAGAGGCATCTTTTCAAAGACAAAACAGGCAGCTGTTGTTTAACTGTGCTTGATCTCCAGGTGAGCAAGCATTAGACATTACAATTTCTACTGCTTAAACTGCAAAAAACCCTGTCAGCACTATAACTCACACCCCTTAACAAAGTTCTTTGGCAGCTCTGGTTTATTTTTCTGGTTGGAGGGTTTTTGTTTGTGCAATCTGAAAGTATATTCATTGCCTGATGGAAGTTTTAATTAATATGTCACCTGTTCCTCTGCTGTTCATTAAGCATGCAATACTTTGCAAAATAGCCTTATTGCACACCATCAGAAACCACTTCAGTTGCTGCCTAAAAGGTTTTCACACAGACATACAGCATTAGCTGAAGGAGATTATGCATTGGTCTCCCTTTGCCCAGGTACTGGTGCGCTCACTGTGCTATTACCTAAGTGAACAACCTAGGAATAAAACTGGGTACCCCTGCACTTCAGTTGTGGCCAGAAAGAAAAACAAATGGCAGCTACAACTGACTTTTCTCTGGAAAGGATCATGCCAGTGTGTCTTAACTACCCTGGAAAGGCTTTCAGGGGAATAATGTCACAGCCTTTGTCCTGGCCAGACACCAGATTGACACCCCCAAGTGCTGTCTTCTGTCTCCAGGGTGCTGGGACCAGCACAGTCAGGGACAAGCATAGAAACACAAGAGTGAGACTATGGTATAATGTGTGGCAGTCCACAGGTGCCTGCAGGGTCAAACAATGAAAGACTGAAGTTTGTTGAGGTCATATTTTTGGGTTTTCATAGTTTTAACAAGAGTGCATATGGACTAACTGAGGATCTGGGTGTCAATCCTCACCATGCCGTAATGTGGCAGACCCATGTTTTGCTGAGGAAAAGTAGCATCATCATCACGGTCTTCATGGGAGTTATGGAAGATTGGAGAAAGGACAATAGTAATAAAAACTATTGGAGACAATAGTAATAAAAAACCCTGGTTCCTGCCACATTTCAGAAATAGAGAATTTTATTAGGTGTTCCCAAAAGAAAATGAAGTAAGGGTATTGGTCAATATCCTTGGAAATTATTACTCAAATAATTGGCAGAAATGCTTTTGGGCTTGTGTAGGTTGTTGTGAAGTTTATAAATGCTGCGGTCTGCATCTGCACAGTCTGTCCTGTGTGAATATTTCTTTGCCTAGAGGTTTTAACATGGCTGTATAATACAGTGTTTGACATTTGCAAAGCATTATTTCTCTGTGTGGAGAAGTTGTGATTAATAGTAGTAGACTTTTTCTTGTTACAAGAAGCCCACAGCCTTTAATCGGAAAGGGTGCTGAAGGGAGGTCTTTACTTAAGGAACAGGAGGAAAAAGCAACTATGTGATAGAAAAAACAAGCCTATAAGGGGTAGAATATAGGTATAGTCTATAGCTCCAGTGTGCTATAGACATGCATAGGGGAGTAGAAAGGCAATGTCTGAAGAAACCAGACAGAAATAGTAATATATTTAAGGCTTAGACTTTTACTCCCCTTTTCTAACATAAATAACTTATTGTTTCTTCCAAGCCATACATCTGCTGGTCCTCTTACTTCTTCTTCCATAACAGTCTGATTCTTTCACACTTGTCTGTTTGCTGGGTTTCTTAGCTCTGTTTCCCCATTGGCCATCTCAGCTATGGGAATTTCAATTCCTTTAGCAAGTCTGACTGGTTCCTTGGCCTCATTCAGACAGCTCCCTTTAGGATCTTATGCCCCGTGGCTTTGTGTGCTACCTCTCGCTTGCTGACAATTGTGTCTTTGAAATGACATCATAGGCCAGTCCTTCTTTAGCCATCTTGTAGCTTAGGGTTGACTCTAATCCACCTGGCAGCCATCCCTGCACATCTTCCCTTTTTGTTTGCCAATTCCACTTACACTTTCCCATCACCTGCTCCTCCCCATGACCCATATTTTCAATTATCTGTTTCCACAGGAATGTGATATACACTTCAGTCTCAGTTAATTTTTATTCTTGACCTGCAACTTCTTTATTACAGGCTCTGTGGCTCAGTTTCTACAGTTTGGAAAACAGCAATGCTTTGATCTTGGTATTTGCTGCAAGAATACTATACAATAAAATATGTAGAGGGAAGATATGGGGGGTTGGAGACAATTAAACTTCTCACTTAAAACTACTGACCTCTTTTGCCTTGTGTGGAAGGTAGGTCTTCCTTTCTAGTTATGTTCTGGTTATGCTGATATAACTTCTAATACATATTTTTAACATACTTTCCCAGAATCCAGAAATAGCCACCAAAACTTCCTGTCTCACTGGCCAATAAGTTTAATTCTACCCCATGACCACAATGTCTGTAATAAAAATAAGGGGAAAAAATATTTTTTTTTTAGTGGGATAAAAATACAGGATAAAACTGTCTTGTGTACTTGTTGATATCTTGATATCCATTTTGATGCAGGTTTAGTTCAACAGGCTACAGATACTAAGCAGTGTGTACGGCATTTTGTGTTGTCTTGCTGTCTCAAAGTCAAAGACATACAGTAATCTCACATGGCTAGTCAAGCAGCAAAAATGGGATAGGGTTTTTGACAGATGTGAAACACAGAAAATGGATGTTTTTTCCCTGGAAATCTGAAGAGGTTACATTTACAAAAAACAGCTGAAGACCAACAGACATCGTGATAAGTGAAACCACTCAAGATTCAAGACTTAGTTAAGGCTTGACACTTACCATATTGAGGTATGGTACAGCTTAGAGGGTGCGTAAGCACTGTGAGTAGGCAAACACTCAGTGTCCTGCAGGTGTTCAGAAGGGAAGGGGTGCAATTTTGACAGTCCTATGGCATGTCAGCCTTGTTTTGCATGCATCTCTTGGAGAAGATTGAAAGATAGAAACTCATTTAGACTCTTAATATGTGCTTTCAAAATGGAGAACAGAGGCATGTACAGAAATTGATTAGATTGCCAGTATATCTTATTAATGAGAGCACTTTGTTACACCAGGATTTATTGTGGAGAGGTTGAACTTTGTTTTTGGGGTTCTGTGCTCAGAGCTGTATTCTTGGAAGAGTGTAATCTTTGGATCAAAACTGCAAAATATTTATTGAGTGTCTGTCACTCAGGGATTCTAGTTGCAATATGCTGTATACCATAAAAACAGACAGTAAGATTTGAAGTAAATAAAAAAAATAACAAATATAAAAGTTACTTTCCAGTTTGGCCCATTTAATCACCCCTGGAGGAAGCTTGTACTGTTGTAGCAAATGCAGCTAAAGACAGTTTTCTTCAGGACTCTCACCCACTCATCCACTTTTACTGTCCTTGGAAAGGAAGGGAAAAATAAACATGTTCAATTGAAAGTCCAACAAGTTGTGAAATTTTATATCATGTACTCTAGCCACTTCCAAACTCTTACTGGTATTTTCAAGTTCTATTTTTTGTCTCAAAGTAGTTAAATAACTCTATGAGGATGACACCAGGGAAAAAAAAGGATTTCTGTTATCTTGTCATGAGGGCTCCAGTGGGATTTTAAGGGAATCGATTCAACAAAAAATACACAGAACAAATTTGCAGGGCCAGTAGAGAGGAATAATAGTCTCACACTCTGCTTGTCTCTATCATCATTATTCTTAATGAACTTCTCTTGCATTTCGAGGATACAATGTATCTAAAGGTGGATGACTATCTGTTCTTCAGGACTCTGTATTTGGATTCAAAGCTGCATTTTTGCTGGATGTAGGATGCAAATCTGAGGGAAGCTCATACCATAAATATATTGGCTCTGTCAGTTTTTCTCAGGCAGTTCTCAGGTGCTGTACATATGCCCTTTTGTGGTCTTTTCCTTTTTCTTGTTCTTTGATTTGTGAAGGACTGGCAGAGATAACGCCGAAACCCAGTCTGGTTTCTAATGTACCTCTAGACAACTACTGGATGAATCGTTTTTCTTCTGTCAACACGATTTTGTTTCTCCTGCACATCATTTATGGCACCTGTCTGCCATTTTCACCGTAACTTTGGAGTGGGTTCTCCCAGTCCCCATAGCTGTCATCACTTCCTTCAGAATACTTTGCACAGGAAATTAAGATGTCTGTGTTGTTTATGTTGGGGTATATTAAAACAAGTGCACACTTTTTTACTGTGCACACAATATTCTGACAATGTAATTTAATTTTAGAAGGCTGATTTGCATTCATGTCTTTGTAATAAAGGATGCCTTCTAACAGCCGGGAAAGGAAAAAGCAAACTTGTCAAAGATCAAATTTGCAGGTACATTCATGTGCTCAGAAATCTTTTGCTATCTAAATATAATAAAAAATATACACCAAATTTTTCAGAAGTGGCTATTTAAAAAAAATTCATTTATTGATGCTCTTCAGGAAAATTAATGGACGTCCTAACTTCTTAGAGTTTTGCTTGTCAGATATGTTAAACAAGCATCCTTTTAACTCTATATTTACATGCAAAGAGACTTGCTATTCCTGAAGATATCTTACACCCAAAGACTAAGCATGTTGTAGCAAAGAAATACCAGGAATGGATGGTTAAAATTACTCCATTTGGACTGAACTAAAGACAACGTAAATGATGGTGTTACTCAAAGCAACGTTTTTTTAAAACATGGATAGTTAATATGAGACTTAGTTAATATGAGCCATAGGACACTGAAGAGTAAGTAATTATAACGTTTGTCCCAACTACTGATGTGGATAAACCTGCACTTGAAAGCTTAATTTTGGGAAGGCATTAAAAAAAGACAATATAGGATCATAGAATGATAGAATGGTTTGGATTGAAAGGGACCTTAAAGATCATTGAGTTGTAATGTACCTGCCATGGGCAGGGATACATTCCACGAAAGCAGGTTGCTCAAGGTCCCATCCAGCCTGGCCTTGAACACTTCCAGGATGTTGTATAGCCTCTCGTACAGAAATTTGTTTTTCTAAGTCTCTACCAAAAACTTCAGTTGGTTGTTTCCTGAGAAAAAAAAGAAAAAAGAAAAAAGAACCATAGCAGATATTATTCAAATAACTAGTGAACACTGAAGCTTCAGAACTCCTCCAAAACATTTTCTTAGGCTCTTGTAAACACTGTGCTGAAATTCCTACATAAAATAAACTCCTTTCCTCTGTGTTTTACTGTAGAACATCAGAAGTAAAAACAATAAAACAAGGCATTTCTATTTCTACATCTTTGCTAGTGTTCATGAACAGTGGAAATCAGGATGCCTCTTTCAGCTTCCGATTTGTCTTTTTTACACAAAGAAAGCAAGCTCTGCCTAATTAGAGGTGAGTGCTGATTTCTAATGCAATCAGGAAATGCAAACTGGATACCAAGAACCTAGCTCACATCTCGCCTCTGCTGGGCCAGTTAATTCAAATGCCTCAACTCCCCAGATCCTTCCTCCCCAGTCCCAGGAAATCATGCATGAAATTGAAGTGTGTAGTTTAGCATCTGAAACTTTAGGATGTTGCTTGATATAGAGTTTAAAACAAGAAGCAGGGACCCACACCAAAGAAAGGCATGAAAAATACCCACCACAGAATTTAAAAATGAAGGGAAAATATTTCTTTGTCCATTGGATTTGTTACTTACCAAAAAGAAAAGATTCTTTGGTGAAATTAAAAGTACCACTTTGGCCAGAAAATCCATGGCATGTATTATATGAAGTAGTTGTGATTTGCAGGTAAGAGTGGCTGAAGGAAAAGGAATGAAAATATATAGCAGAATGTCTCATGCAAAACACAACTCTATATATCCCCCAGTGAATCATTTGACTTGCTTGCTGGCTCCTGTCCAACTGCACTATCATGTCCTTATGTGGGCTTCTGTATGTCCTTATAAACACAGACACTTCAGACATGCTGTCACTTGTTAAAGCGGCAATTCTGTGTTTGGTGCTCTTCTCTTGCGAGAGATGTTGTTCACAATGGGCTTCTGGGAACAGTCTTGTGGAAAGGTGTTCACACTTGGGAGCTGGAGGATGACCACTCTGAGAGGATTCATCCTAGAGACATCCCACCCTCACATGACTTCACAGGTGGATGGGGCAGTGATTGGGACCACAGCACCCACGTGTTCGGAACACACCCGTGTAAATGGCACATCTGCAGTCAGCATAGGTAATGCCATTAACTTCAAAGAAACTATGCAGGCTGCTCTGCCTGGTGGTTTGTCCACAAGGATGAAAGAGGTGGTGCTGTGTCTGTTTCCGTCTGCACTACGTGCCCATGCTTCCCATTGACAAAGAAAGTTAAAGCTTTATTTCCCATCAATTTCTGCTTATATCAATCATGGCTAACAATACCTTGTGCCCCTGTGATTAATTCAGATGTGTGTAATTGTTTGTCTTGACAGGTTCAGTTTAATGCACAGTAACTTATGGCCTGAATTTTGAAAAGCCCAACCATACGTTGAAGTCGGCAAGTGCTGCAATTGCTCACTGCTTGCAGAGTTGGGCATTTAGTGCTGCCTGGCTTCCAAACAGCTTTGCTATTGTCTAGAGCACTTCCTTAGTCATCTACCTTCAAAAATTGTTCATGATAACTGTTAGGAAGATGAGCACACTGAATGCACTAGTAATCAGACACAGATTTAAAAAGCACCGTATAATTTTCAGTGATAAAGTAATAAATCTGTGTTACGCTTTTCTGGCAATTGCATAAATGGTTACTGCTCCTATTTAGGGTCTTGCTTTCCCTCCATATAACAGGAACCCATACCATGTGTGTAGCACTAATAAATAATATAAAGTCCCAGGCTAAAAGCAGGTCTTAGCATGAGTTCTCTTTAACCGATTTACCGGCTGTACAGGCAGTTTGGTATTTGGGTACCTGCACAGGTCAGCCTCAGAAGGAGCCCAAGTACACCCTTCTTGTGTCTGTGCTGCCATGAAGCTGAGACATGGTTTTTCAGGTACTTCAATAGTCGCTTTCCAGTGGTGTGCTGCTTTTTTGATTTCCCATATTGGAGGCCTGGGTCCAGCTCCCTTTTCTTCAGCTATTGTTAGACTTTGCTCCCTAGAGCTGTGGCGCTAAGGAACCACTGTGTGTTGATGTCTCCCAGTCCATTCTTCAGGATGACCTTTTCTGTTCACATTTATGCCAAAGTGTTTTCCATAGAGATTGCTTCTCCTCTGAAAGACCAACACAAAATCAGACACCCTCGTTTTCCAGGCAAAAGCCCTTCCTTGATAGGAATGCCTGTCTTTCCTTCTGCCTTGACATATAATTTGCATTTAGTTTCACCCAAATGCACTTTCCTCAATTTGAGAATTTACTGAATGACAAGCATGCCCCTTTTCCCCAGTCATTTGTGTTTATTGACCTCCCTGCTAACCTTTGTAATGCCTGTGGTTTACCAGAAGTGACTGTATATATGCTGGCAGATCACTGATGAGGATGCTTAGTACCTGTGGCAGGTCCGTGAGGAAGATATATGTATCCCCATTCAGCATTCTCCCTGCTGACAGAAGTTTGAAGTCTGTCAACGCCGTAATTATTTTTCTCTCCAGCCCATTCTTTTCTCTCCTCTATAATTCTACATTTTAAATGAGAATGTTGTGAGTTACTAAATCAAATGCCTTTACACATTATAACTCTATTATATCAATGTAGTTATCTTTAATCATTAAATCTGTCATCTTATTGAAGAATGAAATCATATTTGTTTGACAAGACTTTTGTTATGCAGAAAATTGTGCTGAGCAACACTAACTATATTTCTATAATTCAATTTTTTTTTTTAATCAAATCCTTACGTTAGCTTTTCTGGTTTTTTAACAGCAATTTCTGTCAGTCTGGGCTATGAAAATAATGCTCCATGGATGAAGAAAATAGGAGGTTATCGTCTCCCATCCATCATCAGGCACTTTGCTCTGCACAGCACTGCCTAAGGTGGTCCCAATCTGTTTATAAGAACTGAGGCATTTTGGAATAATAGCTTAATAATATAAAAAAATACTTCACACAAAGTAGGCAAGGATAGGAGGAAGAATAACTTTTTCTCCTGTCTTAAGATGAAATAGAGAGCATTGAAATTATAAAATTTTGAATACATTCTGTTTAATAGTTGCCAAGAAAATCTCATTAATGAATTAATAATGAATAGTATTTATTTATATGTGTTTATTTAGATGTATTATTATAGAACAGTTTCTGGGAAGATACCCTGCTTTCACTCAACTGTTTATTTTACAGAGGTCAGGCCCTTTCAATAACTCTGCTTATCTGCTTTTTTTTCAAAGCAAGAGCTCTGGGCATTCCAGGACCTCTTGGCTGTTAAATTTTCCTTTGATAGGCCAAAAGTCTTTAACATTCTATTAAGTTTCAATTAGGTGTCACATTGGGAAACATGAATTTATTCTCACCCAAATCCACTTGAAGATCCTTGGTCAAGTAATTGTGTAAGTTCTACTAGAGCCTCGCAATTGAAGTTCAAGTCCATGAGGATCTGCATGGAATGTGTTCTCAGACATCTTGCAGAGCCCAGTAGTGATATCTTACCGGAATATCAGTTGGTGCATGAGAACA
This sequence comes from Nycticryphes semicollaris, assembly GCA_013400055.1. NCBI lineage: Eukaryota > Metazoa > Chordata > Aves > Charadriiformes > Rostratulidae > Nycticryphes > Nycticryphes semicollaris. Next base: position 333,216 of record VXBJ01007861.1, read on the forward strand.
ATGGTGAGCGTTCTCATCATTTATACTAGACCTGATCAGCTGGTTTAATATACAATTTCCATAACAATAATTTTGCTTCCCTCCTCTACTTAGAAGGAGCCATCTCATTTCTTCAGTTCAATGGTAGCAACTTTCCCAATAAACATGAAGAAATAGGATATGGAGAATTACACGCCAATGAGCTTAAGAAATTATTTGAATCAAATGATGAAATATTTAGAAAGTACCTTAGCGACAAAGAGAGTTAAAGAAGCTAGTGGGGATTTGTAAGGACCAAATTGTATAAAAGAAATCTCATTTTCCTCTGCAGCAGAAAAGCAGATGTGGAACTAATCCACAGAATTTCACTTTGGGAACTCTTTTGATTTGATCTTACATGCCATTCTTATAAGCTAGCAAAAGAAAAACAGGCTGAATGAGACCACTTGATGGTGTACACAAAACATGTCCTGTATCTATAGTCAGAATTAGTTCCATGGCAAAATATAAAATGGCAGCAAGGACTCTTTCAAAGGTCTTTCTGCTCTGATTCTGCTCAGTGATTGCATAAGTCATTCTGCTCATACACTTACCAAGGACATAAAGCTGAGTTGGAAAACAGACTTGGAGTTCAAAGTTCTCTTTAAACATGCTAAACATGCTAGTTGACAATTTAATCAGTTTACTTTTTTTTCTTTTGGTGAGAAATAGTGGGGTTTCTGTTTTTTTGTGAGTAATAGTGAATGAGAGCCTTTCATGACTGTATACACACACATGTACACAGGCTCCTCTCTCAACCTTTTCTTTCAAAGATGAAAATGTTTTGAGCTCTTTAACCTTTCCTCATATAAAAGTTATTCCATACCTTTGACTGCTCTTGCCTTTCTCTCTGTATTTTCTACATCTGTCCTCTTGGAGGAAGAAAGAATCAGAACAGCACATAACATTTATGATATGAGCACACTTTACATGTATACAGTGGTAGAGGATTATTGTTTTGGTTTTTATCTGTTCCTTTCTTAAGAATTCTTACTGGTTTATTTACCTTTTTGATGGATTCTGAGCATTGTTGCAGTACAGGGTCTGGTAACTGGAAGATCTTGCGATGTACGGAAAGATAGGCCCCCCCTCTCCCTATAGCCAATAGCGTTTCACACTTAGTTCAGGATGTAAGCAGACGGAAGTGATGTTGTGAACCCAGACTATATAATGCCGTGTTATCTATCAATAAACGCCATTTGCCGTCCACCACATTGGTGTCTGCGAGCTGATGGACCCAGCGGCCTGGGGTTGGCCGACGTGCCGTTCCTGAATCCAGGTCGCCACGCCTCCTGCAGGCGACAAGTGGCTATAGGCTACTGCAACAGAGCATGGCATTGAGATTTTAATGGAATTGTCAACAGTAACTCAAGGATCTTTTTTCCTGCGTGCTGATAGCTGATTTAGAGCCCTTTGCTGTTATGCATGGTTAAGAATGTTTTTTATCCATGTGCAATACTTTGTATTTATCAGCATCTCAGCTGCTTTTTTTTTCCCAATCAATCAGTATTGTGAGCCATCTGCAACTCTTCACAGTTGAATTCCATTTTATTGCCTTAAATAATAGAGTATCATCAGGAAATTTCATTACTTCATTTTTCCAGAAGACTTATGAACATGTGGGATAACATGAATTCCAGCACAGATCCTTTCAAAGAGCTACAAGGTGCAAAGTCTGTTAACTTAATGCTTTAAGGACAATGTCTTAATAGGTGAGCAGTAGCTGGTGTCTCTGCCTTTCCCTGTTTTTTGCCTTTAGTGGCTCTCTGGGGACTCAGATGGAAGAATATGTACAGAGGATTTCACTGAGTGTTGCTAAAGATGCTTCCTTTTACTTCTTTGACTATTGTATCAGTGCAACTTTTGCATAATATTCTGCTCTGCTCTGTATCAGGGCAAGATTTTGTTTACCACTCAATGGGTGCTGCTGGTCCTTTGTGACATGTTCTCATCATCTGATCCAGAGCTATATTTTTCATTTTCATCCTATACTGTCCACCTGTAATGTCACAGAATAAGAAGTCCTTAAGTCATGCCTTCCTATAGCTTTTCAACAAAAAAGTGTTGCAAAATCAGTTGTGCTTTCACATCGTGTCTTTTGTTTGCTTCGCAGCAGTCGAGATAATTTCTCCATCCCCATCACTGCTCTTTATCCCAAGTGCAGTAACAGGCTGCATAATAACACACCTTTCAGAAAGGACCTGCTGATGGCCTCTTAAACAGCTAATTCAGAGTCAGCAGCTTTTCCACTTTCCCAAGCATCCTGCATTGTATACAATAGCTTTGTATTTAAACCAAGGGGGCTGGTGTACTGTCAACCATATCTCCGGTTTAATGTCTGCTTTGAGACATATACATATGCAGTTCCTTTCTTTTCATCAGCATTTGAGGATAGGCTACAGCAATTACATTTTTTTTCCCATGCACAATGCCATGGCAGTATACAGTCCCAGTTACAGCATCAAGAAGTGAGAGGCTTCATTAGGCTTCTGAGACCCTCCCAGCACTGAGAAGAGGATGTTCTCTCTCAGTGGGAGTACCTAGCCACAGGAGCATTAGTTTCTCACTCTCCTTGGGGCAGCTGGAGGAGGGTGATATTCATGGGTTTGTTCCTCCTCTCTCTTCTTCTTGGTCTGTTGCATTTACAGGTTGGGAATGACTGTACATTTTATAAAGATGCTTGCCTGCAGGACTTCCCTCATCCGATTAGAGGGTGCAGGAGAAAAGGTCACATTAGAGTCAGGAATCGGGGCGCAAGAAGCAGCACAGTTCTGCGCCCTCTCCCCATGACTGCTCTCCAGATATTACTGGTGCCTGCATACACACAGGAGCAACCAGCATGCAACAGTGGGCTGCTCCTTCCTGGGGATACAAAGGGGATGGTGGCCACTGGAGACAATGAGGACCACTGCGTGGTCTCCGAGGTCCACTTTCTACTGATGGAGCTCTGCCATGGACACCACACCATGTCAAACCTGTGCTTTTTCTAACTTTGTGAAACTTTGGGAATTCACTTTATCCATCATCATTATTAACCCACCAAATCTTTATATTCAGCACTTGCATCACTCAGGGAAGATGGAGTATGTATCCCTTTCCACAGGGCAGATATACTTGGGCTCATATCAGGAGAGAAGCTGTTAAACTGAGTGGCAGCTTGAGTGGAAAAGAAAGAGGAAGGCAGCTAAGCTGACGTGTGGTGTTTCTTTGAGATAAGAAATCTGCTGAAGGCACTCATAGTGGACTAATCCCTCTTCCCTGACAAACCAGAGCCAGAAAGAGACTCCCAAAGGGATACAGGGAGGGAACTGGTGTTCCTCATGCTTGGTGCAGTGAGATAAGACCTGTTCCTCAGCACACAGCCATTTCCCTCTTTTCCAGAAGAGGAGTGAGATGGTGTAAAGTGGAGAGGGGCAAAGTGTGGATGAAACAGAAACCCTTCTCTGAGTGAAGCTGTCCAAGGAGTAAATCACAAGGGGCGGATTTTCTGCTGGATATAGATTAGAGCACTTCAGAAAGGAGCCTGGCAAAATCTCGGTATTTAGCCACTTGATGCAACACTGGCTCCTGTCTGTGATAGAGGAGAAGCTACTCAGACCTCTTCATACATCCCTTTGAAATTTATCCTGTTTTCTAGACTTCTTAGTTGAGCCAGTCACTGCAACAGTGAACAGCAGTTGAAAATCTTTGATTATGATAGTTAATATGACTTGTAACATGATTACTGCATGAACAAACAAAGTCTACTACAAATTTTTGCTCCACTGCAGATGTGTGGGACTGCCCCAGCAATACTACGCTAACTGAAAATTGTGAGGCCTATTTTGTTAATGGAAACTATAAAAGCAGCTAAAACAGTTTATTTGGTGGTTTTGCCTATATAAAGAGAATGGGGTAAATGCTGCATAGGCAAAATGGAAATGAGGAAGCTACATTTAGCACTCCTAAACCTTATCACTGAACCTACCCATTATTTGCAGCTAGAAAACTGCTTTAGTAGGACTTTATCCCTTGATACTTCTTTATGGCCAGTCTCCCAAATACTCAACACCATTCACCTCTAGCTCTCAACAATTCACAGCTAAAACTATGTGGTCCTGCTCTCAGTGTTGTCAGGTTTGCTCTCTTCCCTTCTCTCACTTGCAGTCAACAGCACACAAAGCCATTTCCAGTCTTTAAAATATATTCTGTACCTGTCATCATTTAATTGTCTCAGAGATCATCTACAAACAGCTGGAATAATCAGACAACCAATCTTCTTACAGAGAAGCTTTACGTGTCTTTTAAATGTACACAAGACAACTGAGCATCATTTATATTTATAGTAAAACATGGACAGCTCTGGTACACCTTGCATATGGATTATCAAATGCTTACCACATGCAAACCATTGTATTTCCTCGTAACCATGCCTGCAGAAGAAGAGAGAAGGAACAAATTCCTAGGGCAGCAAGGAGGAGCCGCAGGTATGTGCTAACCATGGCAGTCCGACATACTCTCCTCCCTTTGACCACCTGACCTTGTGGGCTCTGGCCGTGGTTCCTGGGTGAGGCACTGCTGTGGAGAATTCATGCCTCTCCCTGATAATGGAGACAGCGGAACAATATGAATCATAGAATCATAGAATCATTCAGGTTGGAAGAGACCATTGGGATAATCGAGTCCAACCACCAGCCCTACTCTACAAAGTCCTACACCATATCTCCCAACACCACATCTAAACAACTCTTAAACACATTCAGGGATGGGGACTCAACCACCTCCCTGGACAGCCTATTCCAATGTCTGACCACCCTTTCTGTGAAAAATTCTTTCCTAATATTCAGCCTAAACCTACCCTGTTGTAGCTTGAGGCCATATGAGTACCTTCTCAGCCGGCTCCTCTTGAGTCAGAGCAGCGGGAACTGCTGCAGGGGAGAAGCCCTTTTCATTTCCTGCCCATTCACTGCTCTTTCTGTCACAGCTCACTAAGCATCTCACTTCCAAAGTCTTTTGACCTGGTGAACCAGAGTAATGAAATTTTTGTGAAAGGCTGACTTAGCTCTGAGAACACCATTCACTGCATTTCACCATGTGAGGCAGCAAAACTTATTACTAGACCTTTCAAAGAATCAGGGCATAAACTACAGGTCATCAAGGCATAGGGATATTTTTTCATTAGCTGCAAAAGCCTTTGGATACAAATGTCACAGCCAGTTCCCTTTGAAGGGGGCCATGAGGCCAGCTGACCCAAGAAGAACATGGATGGAGTGTCCACCACTACAGAAGCTAGTGCCACACATTACAAACTGCATGGTTTTTAGCTGGGAAACTTTTCCAAAAGAGAGAGTTGTAATGCCAGATGCTTGATAGGCTGTCCAAAGAGGTGCAGTACGAAATATAAAAAGCAAAGCAAACCAAAGAACATTTTTTTACTCTTTCGTCTAGCTTTTAGGGAGTGGGAAATTGCACTCCCCAGGTCAAAAGAGCACTGGAAACCCTTTTACATTGTCTGTTCTAGTTCAGCTGGCTCAGATAAAGGAAGTTGTGTATTAAGCTCTGCTTCACCCCCTATGATTCCACAAATACAAACATCCACTAGGGGGACAAAAGTAATATATATTTGTGATTTGGCAAGTCTCAAGAGTGGGAAGTTGAGTCTGCCTCTCCATCTGTTGCAGGTCACTTTGAATGACAGCAAGATCTGGCAGACAAAACCAGAGCACAACAGATTTTTCTTTTTTTACTTCTTGCCAGCACTTCCAGAGATATCAATATGGCAAATAATCAAGATAACATGCAGTAAATACCCCAAATGTTTATCTTGCAGTTATATGAAGGATTCTTGCTCACTGCTGTTTCTCATGTCCTAGTTTCCTGCGTATTTTACTGGATGATATCCTAATTTCCTGTTGATAATAATAAAACACTACTATAGCGCGGATTAAAAATTATTTTTAAATAAAAAATTCTGATATCTAAGACAAATAATCCTTCAGGAATGCAGAGAGATTTGCATAACTACTGAAGAAAACAAGAGATTAACAAGTTCTGAAAGAAAATTCAGAAATAGTAATAGAATTTGTGCCCAGAGAGATTCAAGAAAAGATTCTGCAAAGATAAGAAGGACAGTTGCAGACCATCTAAGTGTTCACTCGTGGCACATGAGTGATGAGCTACCCTGAAAAGCTTGGGCATTTTGGAAGGTGATAACCAGAGCAGGTGTCACGATGAAATTTATTTCTCATATCAGGCTCTCACAAAGTGTGCTAGAAGTGTGCCTTCAAAGCATTACTTAATTAATCTAATGGGACTTTCAGCCTTTGTGATCTACTTGAAGAGGTATAATAAGGCATCTCTTAACAAGGTTTGAAGAAGATTGGACTGTCATGGGAATTGAAATTTCCGTGGCATAAACAGTAAGTCATGATTTTATGCAGGGTGCTATAAATCTTAAATACAAGCAAGTCCCCAATGAAAAATGCCCTTGAATCTCCCTGCACAACTGGTGTTTAGTGTTTTCCTTACAAAAACTGCCATGCAAGCAAGTTTCTGGAGTGTGAGTTTGCAGTGCTCTGATACAACAAAGCATATGCATGCTCTGTCTCCATGGCTAAGTGTGAGGTTGCTGACCCCAGGGTGAGAAGACCAGGGTACCTGGTGTTTACAGCCAGGTCTCCTGAGCAGAAAGTTTGTTCAAGGGCTAGTGCCTTTATGTCCACACCTGACTGCTGCTGGGTTTGTGGTTCCCTTGGAAAGGCTCCTAGGTATTTCTGTAGGCACTGACAGAATCAGACCTTGGAGCTTCCTTTGGAAAATGCTGGAACATGCTAGTACCAGGATAGAATATATGCCTGACTCAAGTTGCCAGAAAGTAGGCATTTCATCATCAAGTGTAGGCAGACTAGAGGAATTCTGAGATAAAACAATTACTGCAGTTATATGGAGGTGTTCTAAAAATCCCGATTTTGTGTAAAATACAATATTGGAATGAGAGACCCGAAAACGCTATAAGAATATGGAGTTGTAATGAGCTTGTGACAGCTGATAGACCTGTACCTCATGAAGTATGAATGCTGTTCCCCTGCCCTTTAACCACTATCAAAGACGTATATTAACCAAAGCACTGTTAAAAAAGTTTGAACCTATGATCCAAGCCTTCAGCCTTGATGACATCGACATCAAAGACTAGAATGGGCTTCAGTAGTATGAATAGAAGCTGCCACAGGATGCCTCAAGATCGTCCATTACCAATATCTGTGACCAAGAACATATTCTTTAAGGTAAGAATTTACCATTAACAAACACTCATCACAGGAATGGTTCATCATGTACATGAATCAAATAAGAGGTAAAAATTACAGTTTGAGAACTTAATTTTTTTTTGACATCTCTAAACCCACACCACCGTGACTAGCTTCCACTTCAGCCTTTTACCTTTTGTAAAAACATGTCTTGACAAGACCCTGTACAGCCAACAGACAGTAAAAGGATTTGAAAGTGCCAGACACAAATATATCTGCTGATGTGGAGTGCTGCATCTCTGCGCTTCTAATACTGACAAAGAAACACAAGAGTGACCATTAGTAGACAAGGACCATTCAGGTACATCCAGGGGAAGGCCCATGCTCACACGCCTCTCTTCAACACTCAAGACAGAGACACATTTCTTCCTTTTGGAAGGCACTGAAGGCTATGTTCAATCCTAAACTTTGCCTACCTCCCTCTATCTTTCGTTAAGAAGATTCTAATGGGTTCTCATGGTATCCTTCAAGCTGATGGACCATCCATCCCCAAATCAAGTCAAAGGTGATGCTGTGCTCTGTTATGTGTCCAGCTCATAGTCATTGCAGCACACATGGAGAAGATGAACTTTTTTTGTCATTGGAACTATCATTTAAATTGACTGACAAGACTGGTATGTGCTTAATCAAAAAGACTGCTTTACAAAGGGGCTGTCAAGATTTCCTACAACTCATCATTTAGAAGAATGAAAATTAGCATTAGCTTTTTTGTTTCATGTTGGTATAATGCCAAAGGCTTCTCTGATATCTGTGGAAATGCAGTTCTTGTGATAGCGTTTGCTATGAAAGCACAGAACCAGTATTTTTCTGGTATTTGGTTTTTATCTCTACTGCCCTGATTTTAATAAAAACTCACTGCAGTTAAAAGTAAAATCTAAAACCAACGAACCAGATTTTTGGTTTTAGCCATGTGACTTTGCTTTTGTTTGTAAATTTTATTTAGACCCACCTTATCATCCTCTATATGCTGCCAACAGCTATGTTCAGATGAAAATCTGATCCTGCGCTCATAGAAGTCAGCATAACAATTATGCACATTCAAATAATGTAATGAAAAAAGATTTAAATGCTTAGCAGGAGTGAAGACAGTGCAAATCCCTCTTTTCAATGAAGAGGGTTCAGATAAGGCTAGGCAAGGCACAGCTCTAAACTCATGGCAATGCCCACATTGGACATAATGGCAGGAGCTGGGATATTTTCTGAGGTGAATTGATGCTTTGCCTCTGAAAAAGTGACTAGGGTAATCCTGTTTTTTTTCAGTGAAAGTAATATTGGCCTGTGTGGCCAGCTACTTTTGCAAATTTCAGCCTTCCTTTTGAATTTCTCCATCGTTTTTATTTTTTCCCAGTTAACTCCCTGCCCATTTCCCCAGGCACAGCAACTTGTCCTGCTTTTCTCAAAAACCATTTAGCATTGCTTGAGAAGACTCCACTCACTACAGAAAGCAAAGAGAAGATAACTCATTTAATTAATAAGGGTATATTATAGGGTCCTACAACATTAGCAAGTGTTAGTTCAGCTCCCGTTGTTTGCAGTAAAAGAAGGCTTGCTGTAAGAGCAGCAGAGTGACACAGGCTTGTGCAGGTGGATGTAAGTTTTTATCGAATTGCCTTTGTGCTCTCTTATGTGAGGCTAAGAAAAGACTTGGGTGCATTGGTAGGGTTCAGGAGACTTTTTAAGACTGATCTGCCACTACAGCCTTTGACTCAGAGGGGCTTGTTAACAGGCTACAGTAAATGAGATTAATTTGAATGAATAGGAAGCATTTCCTTTCCATAGGGAACATTTTATCCCCAATGTCAGAAATGTTTCAGCTCTAATTTCTCAACTGCTGACGCAACAAAACTCAGCTGCAGCAATGTTTCAGTTGGTCCTTCCTGTATAAGCTCATTTTTGTTCCTGGAAAAGTTGTATGTATCCGGTAGGCTCTGGAGAACGTCATTGCAGAAAGTTACCCTGGTCTGGCAAGACTACAGGGAGAGCACATTTTCCTGTTAGCAAACATTTGTTTGTTTCTCCCAACACCATATGCTATATTTCCATTTTCAGTGCAAGACAGTGTATTTGTAGATGCTCTGCCTTAATTTGAATTTTATAGTACTTTCTAAGATCTGTTCGTGGGGCTCTATACTGACTTCTTGTCAGATCTGTTCCCTTCTTACATGAAAGCTGCAGTCCCAAGTTTACTGGAGTCTCTCTTGGAGTTTTAATAAATTCAGGAACAGTTACTACTAATAAATTCAAGCTGATAATAAAGAAAATAATAATCTACCTAAATCAAAGGCCAATATTCTCTGCTCCAGCAGGACTAGCAGGAATTGAGGGTACATAATACTTGCAGGATTGTGCCTTACATTAAAAGGGTGTGGGGAAAGCATAAGAATCAGTTCTAAATCCTATTAATTAAAGTGAATTGATTAAGTGGCTTGAAGGACCCTTGAGTAACTCCCAGGAAACTTATCCATAGCCACATTAGACCGACTCTGAATGAGAGCGCAGCTAATCCTCCTGATAGAAATGTAATATAGGGAAAGAAGCTTCATTCACTCCATTGCCTGGTAAATGCCTTTAAACCTGTGGCAGAAAACTTAATAAAACCCAATAATCTGAGGAGCTACTGGGTAGAGGTTTGAAGTGTTTTCTCATTTACTATCTTAATAAACCCCTAAGACCATAGGAAACATCTCAAAAACATATTTTCATGGCAGAGGGCCTGCAAGATCTCCCATGCAAACAGAAATATGTGTGATCTGGCAAATCAATATTAAGATCAAACACCACGCAGCCGAAACAAATTAAAACATAGAAAAGTGGGGAGAGGCAATAGTTCTGCTCTGGAGCATTTCTACTACCTGCGAGTAATCTAAGACAGCATAAGGCAATTTTCTCTACATATTTTATGATGAAGCTGTTCAAGAATTTCTGATGCATGCTACCATACAAAGGTACAAAACTTTCCTAAGGTTAATTAATAACAAATTGAGTATCATTTTAGAAGATATGACCTGACATTAATATCAAATGCAATTACATTTTAAAGCTATTCAGATGATTTCTCATACTCCAGGATTTTTGAAAATATCAGTAGGCATTCAGGTTTCTTTCAAGATCCCAGTCTTAAAAGCTATGCAAAGATACTTAATTATTTCTTCACTCTTTCATGTGCACAATTCACGACATCACTGATTTGACAGCACATTTCGTACTAGCCTTGTCTGCTCAAGCAGAGAGAAACCAGTCTGCAGACACGTAGAATTCTCCAGGCACTTCAACATGTGCAGTGCTACGAGAAATCTTGCAACACTTTTCTCCACACTTCAGGTTTTCCAAGGAGTACCAGGGACTTTCCAATTTGTGCAAAAAGTGCTGCGTTATAAATAAATAAAAAAAAATTTAATGGAATAGTATTGGACTCCATACATTTTCAAGTCAAATTCACAGGCTTGAGTTTTGATACCCGTACTGTCTGAAAATACCTACTCAAATGCAGTATTCTGCTTATTTAATGGTGTTTATTATTATACTACATTGATCAATTGCATGAAAATGCAATATAAGAAGCAGTTTCATGTAATAATATATAACAGGACTGTAACCAACAGGATGGAAAAAGAAATTCAAGCTTTAGATGGTGGATAGAGCAAACGTGTAAAGAGAACTCCTACAATATACAGTCCTTTGTCAGTTACCTATACTGTTTAAATAATTTTATTAATAGTAAGTAAAACATGGAACAAAGCGCGAGCAACAATATAAATCTGAATCAAACAATGCCAAGAAAAAGAAACTGAAGTATGAAAGATTCAAAGAAACAGCATCTGTTAGTATGACATTCTGCCTCCTGCAGCACTCTTAGACTCCTGATGCCTGTGTCCAGCTTGCAGTGTTGTTTGCAATGAGGATGGAAAATATGTTAAAGGCTGGGTGGAATGGATTGAAGACCTCCAGTGCAATAATGTTCAACAAGAGAATTGTCTTCAAGTTACAGGCTGCAATTGGTTCTTGGAGGGCCAAAACTGTTGTGGAATGGTGCTATTGGTGTTTAAGCAAAGACCACTCACAGTTTATTTGCAAGTGAGTCAGACACAAAGCCCATTGATGCCAACATAGCACAGGAGAACTTCCATAACATGCCTCTGTATTTTTCCTTTAATTAATCAACCTAAAGCAGCTGAGTTTCACAGCAAATAATTGTCGGGCACATTCAATTATTCTAACACAATTGCTCTGAGCCTTTTGTTTTTACAGGCGATGCTGACTGCATTATTTTATCACTGTCTGTGGCCTCCCCTGTCCCCTGCTCCATCTGCAGCTCCCTCGCACTGCATCTGCATCTCCATTGCTGCTGCACGTCAGCAGCAGCAGAAACGGGAGTACTAGAAATTTTGTAAAAACCTCTGCCAAGTCCTTAGGGTCTACACATCTGTTGTCAGTCCAGGGTTGCCTGTGGGGGCAAACTGACTCTAGGATGAGGATTCTCAATGGGAATTATTTTTTTTTTTTATTNTGTTGTCTATTTCGTCCCTGGAAAATAATCCATTCTAATGCTTGAAAATTGACACAAAGGCAAGTGAATTAAAATGCTTATGACACTTTTTATTTTTTCTGACTAAAAAGTAACTAAACCCTTCTTATTTTGTCTATCAGGCTATATTAGCTGTAAGCTTTGTGTAATTGATTATTTACTTTTTGATAAAGTGTTCAGTTTCAGTCCATATTTCTGTGTGGGACATTTGTGAGCATTTTTTAAATGCCTGTGTATAAAATTAGAAAATATATCCGAAGGCAAAGAAAAAACCCCAAATGAGAACATATTCTTTCACATTTTGATTCTCTTCTTCTCAGTTTCCTTCTAAATGCTATTTCAAGGGAGCTGAGACATTAACATTTATGCAAACTTTCATTTGATAAGGAAATTACTTTTCATTGGTTTTTATCCCAGATTACACAGCCTCTGGAAAAGAGAAAGCAAAGCATGTTTCAAGTGAAATAAACCGCATTGCCTCTGTACACAGCAATTCAAGACATTTGCATTCCACACAGATGGCTGAATGCATGCATGCATTACTTTACAGAGTAATAAATAATATTCAGAGGATATATTAAATTTACACACACTTTATGAAATATATACAATCTTGTAGTTCCTAACTAAGCTTTTGCACGCATATGCTTGGAAACTGATATGAAGTGGGTTGTGTCTTCAGCTGTCTTCAGACTACTAGTGCTTCGAGTAGAGCCAGTTTATGGTAAGTAACTGCTTCACTCTGTCACAGTTTTTATAAAATGCATATACTGTGTGATCTCTTTAAGATACTTTTAAGTGCATGTTGTGGTAACGGATTGCCACACTTCCTGGGCCGATTCCTGGCTCATTCTAGATTACCAGCAACTGAATGGTCTTGAATACATATTCAGAATGATTAGAAGTGCGCAATGATTTTTCCTCCAGGAGCAACTAACTGAACTGGAAATACCCTTCTAGAGTTCAGTGCTCACTTGTCTTTCATAGGGCTCTACCTCTTGGAAATGAGGTGGGTTCCACTTGAAGACTTCTAACTGCTGAATAAGGGAAGTTTTTCATCATTGTAAAATTAGAGTTTTTTTTTAACCTAGACTCTGTCCCTCAGATCATACAGCCCAGCTTTCCTCATCCCTGAAATTCAACACAACACTTACAGAGAGAAACACACACAGCTTTCACAAAGATCACCATATTTTCTTCTGGACGTCAATAAATTATATTGTTCCTATAGGTTGCCCCTTCCATTGTGGGCAGAATATTAGTTTGTATCAGACCAAGGGCCATAACTAGCCATTGCTGTTATTCTTCATCTTCAACCTCTGGCATAGATAGCAAAAGGATAAACACTGTAGGCATGAGGTTGTCCTGAGAATTTTCTGGATTTGCTATTGTCTTCTCCTGAATGAGTCTATGGTGGTAAGACATTTTTCTTTTGAGTTTTCCTCCTATTCAGTCTTGTACAAGGGTAACCACATGGCACAGGGGAGACAGGCCATGGCTCTATTAGACTTACGGCCTAACAAAACTTGAGCAAGGTGTCTAGAGTCATCCCAAAGGATGACTATGTCCATTACAAGTACATTCAAAGCAGGTTCCTTCTATCATGCCAGCGGGGAGTTAACCTCAGAAGACCAGCCACATGAGCAAAGGCTTGAGCCACCATCTGAAGAGGTCTCCTACGTGCCTCACTAAGGTGATTTACAAGGAATGAAAGCCTCTTTCTCCTTGTTAAACCATCTTAACAACCTGCCTGATGTGGGATCAGTTAGTGGTGACAGGGTTGCAGCCAGCTGTTAGTAGAATGGGGCATAGAAGAATGGGGCATCACATATGCCCTTCCACTGGCAGGGTGGAGCAGTGAGAGGCCCTGGGCTGAGACTCAGGAAAGGTGTGGTGGGACCTGACTGGACAGACATCAGCCATTTAAAATTAGGCATCAAGCCTATGCTGGTCATCTAGGGTTGATCTGGGCAGTGAGAGATAAGATACTGCGCCTCATACAAAGGAAGTTGACCAAAACAGGAGGTATGATGTCCACTGGATGTGCCAGTCCATCTCCATGGATGGTGGAAATAAGATGGCAGCTTGCTGAGGCTGGGTGTCTGATTTTTCAGGGTAACAGTTAGAGAGTTAATCAGCTTTCTTGATTAACTCCAGGACCAGTAGGCCATACATTTCTACCTGCCTTGGCTTGGATTTAGGCCAGCCATAAAACACAGAAACACCACTGTTGTCTTTTTTTTTTCAAAATTCCTTGAACCCTTTGGACAAGAAGACCTGTTCAATGGTTAGGTGTTTTAATCATCCTTCTCCGCCTCACAGTGCAGAGACTGGTGTTAAATCCACCACCCACTAAAAAGCAACTGTAGGGAGATGGGGGTGTGAACAGCAATAATACACTGTCTGACTCCAGAGCTGGAAGTGCTGATACAAAGCCAAGGTCCATCCACTTCAAAGAAACATACTGGACGGACCTGACTTGCCTTGAAAATGCAGAGCAGCACTTACAAAGGGATGTTCAGCATAAGGCAGGCATTTTACTATTAAGTGTAATTGATTTACATTCAGATAGATCAAATCCTTTATTTCAAAAGAATTTTATGCTCAATTCTCTTTAATTCATATCCACTTATGGTAAAACAGTCAAGCTAATCACAGAAATAATTTGAAGTAGCTATTTCCATAAACAAGCAATTAGGCACTTTTAAAATGAGTTGTGGATGTGCTTTTAATATAAAATTAGATATAGTCTTCATTGATAATCTTAGCATTAAGCAGAGTGCTATTCAGTCTCTGCTTTTAAAAGATTTTTACAGTTGCAGTGATCCTTTATTATGAAGTGCAAGGTAGACACATAAATACTCATCCAGCTGGCCAGCAGTGATGGACTTTCCAAGTTGGGGGTGGGATGGGCTCTCTCCAAACGAAACTCTTGCATCTTTTTTGTGGCATGACCTGCACAGATGCCCTGCCTGGGTGAGGACTCAATGGATCAAGTGTGAATACACATCCAACTCCACCAATTTCAAAATGCTGGGCCTTTCAAGATGGCCTGTGCAGATAAACTTTGGGCTTCCCAGAGAAACTGTTACAGAGGAGAAATAAGTTACGGTAGATCTGTAACCTGGACCCAAGTTAACAGCACCTGGAGTGCCTGAAACGTGAGTTGGAGGTGTGTAGTGCATCCCCTTCCAGGGGTCCAGCAGGATGCTCTGCCCGCCTCCTGCATATCCCAGCTCTCCACTCACCCAAGATGCTTACAGCTCCAGCTGCAAGCAGGTTGGCAGGGTTAAATCTCTGACAGCTCTTTTGGGAAGAGTAAGAGGTTAGGAACAAGAGGGGTCTTCCCAGAAGAAGTGTGTGGGCACACAGTTGGTGCAGGGCTGCTGGCTTTGGGGGAAGAGCCTGGCTGGGGTCTGTGCATGTGAGCTTCACAGCGTAGGTGTGAGAAATGCCCCATGCAAGGGAGGGCGACAGTAAGAGCAGCTCATCAGGCGCACCATCCACCGGGCAGACCCAGCCACGGGCTGGCTGAACTCTGTTGTGGGGGTTGTCTGCTGCTACCTAAACTAAAATACATTTTACAGCCCAACAGCTACTTTTCTGTTCCTAAATAAATATCGATTTATAGAAGACCCAAATTGGCTATCTCTTTACATGCACATTTTTCAGGCTGAAAACGTAGTAGTCTGTATAAAGATGGTGTTGTAAAAGAAACAATAACAAAAAAAACTTGAGTAAAGATAGTACAAATATTTCAGTAAAAAAGAAGAATATAAATTTTGAAAAATGCCTTATTGAACTGCTGCTTCTTCCTCTTGGAAAGGGCAGCATAAGAAATCTCAGATGATTTATTGTGAATGATAAAGGCCCATCATCTGCTGCCTTTTCCCAGGATGGAGAGGATAAGCTACCTTGTTATCATCATGGTGCCTAGCACTCGCAATGAGCCACGCAGTTAACATTCAGGGGATTGCTTACTGCTCAGATAAGCAGCACTGAACTTCTTGCCTTTAAAGAAGGTTGAAAGACAGGGTGGCTTTTCCCAACTGAATACACACAGATGGTTTTCTGCTGTAAAAAAAAAATAAATTGTATTTTGTCAGAAAAATGAGCAAGAAGGTATATTCTGTCAGCCAAACCATGCATAAAATTGTGATCTTTCTGGTTTTTCACTATAGTATTCATTCTATGTAAATCAAGCTAATTCAGAGAATCAGGATTACAGATTTCCTGTTTTCTTGCCAGGTGAATAAAGGCTCTTTGAACTATTTTTTGTCTGTGTGTTTAAAACAAAGAGAATTCATTACCTTATGTATTATTTGGTGGGGTTTTATTTCCCAATAAAATAAATATTTGTGTTCAACAACTATTTCCACAAATAAATATTTGTGTTCAATAATACAATCTTTCCTTTCAACCATGTGACATTTTTTCTTCCTTACAGATATTTTTGTCATGCAGCAGAATCCCATACTCTTGATTTTTCATATTTAAACATTTCCTAAAAGGCAATACTTGGCAACACTGCAAGACAAATGCCCCTTGTAGGCAGAGCTGGAGAACTCTGAATCCTTTACCTGGTGTCAATACTAGAATGTTCCTATAGTTTTTGATTCTTTGCAGTGATTTTCCAAATTACGAGTAATTATTTTAGAGCCAAACTGCACCAAATAATCCTGACCTAAAGCAAGAACAGCTGAAAGCTGTGATTTACTCAGCATCTTCATCTCCCACTACATTCAACGGGAGCAAAGGGAATTCAGGAATCACAAAAAATTCAAATTCTGAATGAAGAACAATATTTTGTCCTATTTGATTCCTCCTGAGAAAGCCTGGACATAACTCAATATGTTCCTGTTAAGTATTAGTTTTGTATTTTCCACTAATTCACATAATGTCAGTTACATAGTTTTTAATAACCCTCTGACCTGTAGTACTTCTGACCCAGGACAAAAACATAGCTGCATTGTAGTAAATAGCAATACTCCCCCAGTGTGTTACATACAACATCCAGACCCAGAAACCGTTTTTCTTCCACCCACACCCTGCAGCTGGTGGAACATGACACAACTGCCACGTGTTGGACAAGACAGAGCATATTCAACCCAAAGGTCTATGTGGTTCAGGGGAAATTTTATGTGTTTCCAGTGTTGGAGGTGTCTGTGTGGATCACAATGGGAAAATTTCAGTCTCCCAGGAGTCGGGCATTTCAGGGACGCTGTCTTTTGGAGCCTTGAAATGCAGCCTTTCCCAAAAAATGTGATCTAAGATGCTACTGCAACGTTCATGGTGCTGGTGGAAAGAGCTGGGCTGAGAACTGGTCTGCAGAGCCACCCCAGAGTCAAAGCCAGGGGTTCTCCCCACCAAAGACTGCAAAGGTTCCCAGGACTGGGCAGTATCCCAGCGTGTGGCTCTGGAGTTGCCTGCCAGGGCTGGGGTTTTATCTTGGGCGCTTTGAAAATTTATCAAACACATGAAATGCCGCAGACAACGGTCCAGGTTGAAAGAATCAGCGCTTTGGCTGTGCCAGCAAACACCGAGATAGCTCTTGATAAGGAATTAGACTGCTGCAGCAGTGTAAAGTACATCGTGTTTTTGAAACCAAGGTAATGAGACAAGGAGCGAGAAACAAAAAACCAATTACAGCTACAACTATTTCAATTACATGCTGGTATATTTCAGAAAACTTTCTTGAATCTTCCTTCCCTAACCTCAACTGCTGCATTTAATTTTTTCATTATTTTAATATGAAGATGAAATAGAAACAATTCCAACCTCAGAATTGCTCTTTCTATGGCATTAAATTGAGTGAAAGGTTTTGAAATACGTTCCAAAATACTTTTTGCAAAGAGCCCTTTTTAATTGATTTTTTTTCACAGAATCACCTAATTGTTTTAAAGATATTAAATGGGTGGGCAAGGATATGAATAAAATGAAGATTGCTATTGAAAATTTGCATCTTGTCTGAAAAGGCTTGGTCTAAGTTGCTAAAAATTAAAAGAAGCTGTAGGTATCTTAGATTTCGATGAAAGAATTACAATTTGCATGGAGCGCCCCATAAATTTTTGTCTATTGGCTCTGAAAACAAAAAGAAAAGGAATACTGGGCAAATTAAGCAGTGACGAGGCTGTGACACATGTGGACACTTGCAGTTGCATTTCTGGAAAGCACTTCCCAGATCAGAGCCAAAAGCATCTTTTCTGTCTTCAGAGGAGTTGCTAACTCTGTTAGGAAGACAAGGGTAAAATCTATAGTACTTATTTAATTCCATGGTGCTGTGTCTTCATAAGTCTCCTGTGTTCAAAACGGCATCTTTCTCAGGGAGACAGGGCCTTTATTCAGTGTAGTCCTGAGGGAGTTATGGCAATGCTCTTTTCCCCATGTTTATGATTTTCTCACATTGTAGCTGTGTTTTCCCCTTTCCCTCAGAAACTACTGGAGCCTCTTGCAGAGCAACAGTAATCTGTTGTTTGTTACCAAACAGGAGGACAAAACATGTAGCATGCATGGTATGTCTGCTGTTGAAGTATGTTCCTCCTGCTTGCCTTTGATTAAGTTCTTACAAGGCTGAAGAAAACACTTAGTAAAAATATCTCAGGCCTGACAAATTTTTCTCATTTTGAAATCCCTAAACAGCTAGAAACTCGACCAAACTTTCTGAAATGGCCCAGACTGGGCTTCTGGTGCTGTAAGTGGCTTCATGTTCAAGATCAGAGAAAGTGCCATCCTGCTGAAAATTTTAGTAATTTTCGACCTCAGATAGCCCACTTATTTGAAATTAACACCACAGCTACACAGTCAGCTATGCAATGGAATTGACTCAGCTCTAAATTAACCCTATCACATTAGTTTTCAGGCAATTAGCCTCACGCCTGTAGGAGGAGGTGACACAGGTGGTGGTGCTCAGGGATAGTGGGGGGACAGGACAAGACTGCCCCTAGCAGCACATCAGCATATGTGGTGTGGCCACATCCTGAGCTCATGTACCTGTGTGTTGAACCTCACCCAGAGGGCACCGCTCTGAAAGACAAAACCAGTTAAGAGTTGTCAGAGCTCTGCCTTTGGTAGCCCTTTTGCAGGCTCTGGAAAGAACAGCTCCCACAAGCACCCCTGGGCAACCACAGATGCAGGGCTGATGCACACATGACTTTTTCTACATTCACAGAGCAAGTCTCACACAAAGTTTTCCCAGCTTTCATTTTTCTTTTGCCGTGATAAGAAAAAGAATCGTGATGAAAGAGGATGAGAGCCATTAAAACCTCAATATTCTGTTGCAGTGGTTGGTTTATGGCCTCATTTTGCAGCAGCTTTTTTATCAGGTGTGCAGCTTCATTGCCTGTCCTATAAGCCCACACACTTCAAGAGTTTATTATCTGCAGGACACTGTGCTCCTGTTTCCAGAATAGCAGATACCAGGCACATGAACTGCTCTGGAGTGAACATTACAGAAGACCTGATTCTCTAATTTGTTAGCCAATGCTAACACTCTCTCCACAGGTTTCTGTGAACATAGAAGGAAAAAACCTGTGTGTGGGAAATCAGACCTTGCATTGCTGGTAACTTTTATTGAAAAACTAGGGTGTTTCACACAGCACTATTGCATGAAAAATAACTGTGCTTAATTTTCTATTAATTGCCTGCCCTTAGCCAAACCCAATTAAAGTTTTGTGGTACCCCTTAGGTGATGGAACATTCACTATCTCACACCTTGAAGATGGGTGCTTGGAAAATGCCCTGCTTTGACCTCCACAATATGGCAAAAGCTCACACATTGAAAACTGTAAACATATTCCAACTCACATTTATTCATGTTACTGCTTTCACATTGATGTGGTGCAAGGTACTGCTCATTTCAGATGGGGTTACCGACATGCCCCAGTAAACTTTTGATATCTTTTATACCGTGAACTAATACTGTACTCAGAACATTAATAAATACTTGAAAAGTCTGTAAATGGCCTACACTGAACTCCTCCGTAAAAGCATTTACCTTATTTAAATGGATTTATTTTGGTGTCAAAATATATTATACCATGAACTGACGGATGCAACTGTTCTGACAAATTTTGTGCTCCTGGTATGGTCTTTGTCACTAGCGAAAGTCTGTCTGAGTTCAGGATTGAGCAGAAACTGATGAAGAACCTGCAGAGCCAAACTAGATTTGATCTTAAGATGCTCACTTTGCTCTCATTAAAAGCAGCAGGTCTTGAAGAAACGTAGTGCTTCCCAGGGAGCTCCTGCGTGCTGGTGCTCAATGGTCTGCAGCTCTGGTGACACCTCAGTCCAGGATGAAATGTTGGATGCTTCAACATCAACCCAGGATGAAATGTTGGATGCTTCAAGCTCCTTTGAGTTCTCTGAGCACATCAGACTTCCTTGCACGCACGTGTGCATGTGTGTGTGTGTGCGTGCGTGTGCTACTCACCATCCCCACAGAGCAATACCAAGCAGCCATGCTAGGTACTTCATGTAGTGGTCCCTGCCTGTGCCCTTTAGACATAGCCTTCATGGCAGACGTGGTTGCCGTTGATAAGGCTGAAAGTGGCGAGGGAATGGTTGGTGCTCTTGAGGGAGGTCATTCGTGTGGTGCTCCTGGCCATGCTCTGGGACCGGATAAGAAGGCGAGCTCTGCAGCAGAACAGCTGGTTGTTGAACTGCTTCCGAAAGCTCTTGCTGAGCAGGTAGAGAGCAAATGGGTTGACACAAGAGTTAGTGAATGCCAGGATCCGTGCACAGATGCTGGCAATGAAATGCAGCACTGAAGTGTCCACTTCTGAGTAGTGGTAGGAACGGTATAAATAGATGATGTGAGTTGGAAGCCAGCAGAAGGCGAAGAGGCACACAAAGACCAGTACTGTCCTGGCCAGACGTTTACGGGATTCAATCTGGAAGAAGAAAGAGAAATGCAGATTAGCAGCTATTCCCAGCTCATATCACTAGCTATTTTGCTAACTATATGCTGCAGCTTTGGGGCTACTGTGTGGTAGGCAGCACAGCCAAAGAAGGGCAAACTGGACCACAGGTGAACACAGATTCAAGAACCCTCCTCATCTCTCCTCAATCCCCTTCCCCTGAAACCAAAGAATTCTGAAAATTTATTATATAAGGAAGTAGTCTTTCCTTTCCTGTTTAGGACTAAAACTCTTGTCACTTTGTACAATCTCAGATCAGACAACAGAAGTGCAGACACCTGCATTAGTTATCCCCTTATAATATATATGTTTTTATGCAATTTATATATATTAACTTATTACTATTATTATTATTAATTATGGGGTAGCGGTCTGGTATATTTCACAGAGCACAGAGGCAGGACGTTCTGCCACGGGGCCATGTGGTATATGTAAACAAAAGTGCTGCCAGCAGCTCAGGGTCCTTAGAGACCAAGTGCAGCACTCAGAGGCCAAGGGAGCCAAAGAAACCAATAGAGGAAATTCTCTACTTGGAGAAACACTGAGGCAACAGCGAGGTAGACCCTTCAGCTGAAAGAGCCGGGGCTACTAGGAAAAGGTAGATGTAGGTGGTGAATAGATGAACTTAGCATAATTTGAGCTTTGTTGGGGAGAGGTGCTTTTACAATGTCAGCTCGTACGCAGAATAACCTTCATGCAGATAAACCACACTTTGTTTTACTTACACGTACAGGCTTGGAGCCAACACAAAGGTATTGCTCAACTGAGGGGAGCTGAGGTAAATTATACCTTGCTTTTTGTCCACCTGTGCTGCACACTAAGATAACAATGCCACTGAAAACCACATCTTTCAAGAGCCATGACAGAGTTTACCCAAAAGGATAGGACAGACTGGATTGCCCAGAAAGACCTGCTGAAATACACTGCTCCCTGGAAGAGGTTGCACAGCCAGAAGTTTGCAGGCACAGAAAGTGTAACAATGCTGACTTTTCAGGGCTTCATAATGTTCTTTTCTCTGGTAAACCTCTTCCCTGGCACTCCTACAGAATTTGTTGCAGACTGCTCCATGTATTTGAGTAGGATATGAATAGCCTGCAACTGTCCCCAGCGCCAGCACCACTGCCCTGGTTTTTGCCCTGCTGCAGCTGTGGTGCCTGGTCACACTCCATCCTCACTCCCTTTCTGAGCTGAATGGGTACATCAGAAACTCAGCATCTCACAAAGGCTGATGTTTTCTCAGGACAGCTGCAAGGAAAGAGTAGTCAGGAGAGACCTGACAAGCCCATTGTGACTTTATTTTGTGCCCCGTTAATGGCACTGACTGGAAATCAGACATTGAGCTTGGGAAGGATTGACATGTACTAGATGATAATGTCTCCAGTGAGCGGCCTGAAAATTAAATCCTTTGAGAAAGGGCTCTCCTTGGCTAAACCATATATTCTTTTAAAATGTATCCTTAATTTGATACAGGGCTATTGAGGCCACATCTGCACTACAAAGAAAGGAAGCAACACAATAAAGAAATCGATACTCGTTATCTCAGATGGAGACCTATAGCTCCTGAATGTACTGCAGGATGGGAATGATGGACTGATGGTGCTAGGCTGAAGCCTGGTCTTTTCCTTTCTTTAGAGCTCTCCCCCCAAAACAAAAGGGGGAAAGGGCTGTTTTTACTACTCACTTTATTTTCACTAAGCAAAACAGTCATCACATCAGCAGAAAAATGGCCTGCAGGGGAGAAAGATTTACACACACTGAAAAGGGGAAAAGGATAAGGATTCAGGGATCGCACATAATTTAATGGGCAGAAAACAGCTTCCCAGCCCTACTGTTTTACCTTAGCACCTGAAGGCTATGTGAGATGATTGTGTTAGGTCATCGTAAGGTGAAAATATCAGCTGGGTGCAATTATATGGACATTTGTTCAGCTGAAGAATGGCTTGTGTCAGTTTAGCTTAGGTTGAAGCACACCTCAGTTGAAAAGAAGAGGTAACGTAAATAAGATAAATATGTCAGGGTAAATAAGTTTAGAAGCAAGTTACCCTGCTGTTGCTTTCCTGCTTGAAAAACCTAAGGCTCAGATGCATTCAGCTTTAAGCACTGATCTGAAATCCCTGGTTGCTCATGCAGGATTTGGATTTCACCCTGGAGAGGACTCTTTATATCTCCAGTTGCTTACAACAGGAAACAGTCTTCATTTGAAAGGCTGGAGTTAGGTTTCCTAGGTCCTAGCTAAATCCTCTCACTCGGTTCAGGGCTCACATATTTTCAGCTGTGCACTTTCAACCAGAGCATGAAACTCAATTGAAATACATGGGTCCCAGCTGAGCAGGCTCAAGCATGAGCTCCTGCAGTGGGACGGTTTGTGGAATTTCATAAAAACTTCCATTCACAAATGACAGTAATAGAAGTATCTCTGCTTTCAGGGTACAAAGGGAAGATTAAAAGACTCCATTATTTGGAGCAAACGGCCTGCCTATATAAATCAAAGACTGTCTTATGCTGAAACCTGAGACTACCAACTATTGGAACAGAAGAAGATTGACCAGTCTGGCTTACTAGAGGGCAAACAACAGGAGACAGGTTGTTCTGTCAACACCATTCCTCTCCAGAGATCACAGAAAAAGAGACATTTTTAGAATTGGAATGACCAAAAGGTTTAAGGAAAGAAGCCAGGACTCTCCTCTTCTCTTGA
Source organism: Nycticryphes semicollaris (assembly GCA_013400055.1). Classification (NCBI taxonomy): domain Eukaryota; kingdom Metazoa; phylum Chordata; class Aves; order Charadriiformes; family Rostratulidae; genus Nycticryphes; species Nycticryphes semicollaris. Next base: position 356,652 of record VXBJ01007861.1, read on the forward strand.
GACTTCACACTGCAAAAATCGCACCGTTCACAAGACATATAACTTCAGTGTATCTATGAGGACTCCACACTGTTCTGCTCTGTCCTCCTTTCTGCACCCACCACCTTCCTTGTCTGGTCTCCACTACCCCAGTCCTTCTTTAATTTGTACTGATTTCTCAACATGGCACAGCACCAGCAGATGAGAACGGGAGCCATGGTGAGCACAGGAGGCATCGCTGTTCTCAAGGAGCAGTTGTGCACCACCCTGCTTGACCAGTGCTCCTGGCCCTGGGGGGTCCTTGCAGAAGGGGCTTTCCCCACTTCCTCTCCGCCTTTGCTGTGTCCCATTTGCTTTTCAGTCTGGAGAGCCTAATTACAGAGCCAGCATTTCCCTCTGTGTGAAGAGGGACTCCTTTGTGGAGCAAGTCTTAATCCAAGGTCCTCTCTCTGACAAAGCAACTTCGAGAAGTTTTGATTTTCTGCTGCCACCCCCCAGCTTTGATCTCCAAATGTAATTCCCAGGTCTGTCTCTTTCCCTGTATCCTAGTCAATACCTTCCCAGGCTTTGGCATGACATCCTGCTGTGTTTGCCATGGTAACCACCCTGCCAAAGTCTCTGAACTTAGAAACAGGTTGAGATGCTTTAACTGTTAAGTGCTGTGCCATGACCTGTGACAACAATTTCAACTCTTTTAGCCCACCTACTCTATTAAAATTAACAGTCTGTCCCAGTGTAAATTTCCCTGTATGCTCACTCTTTACTCCCAGATTCACAGGGAATGTGGATTTTTGAAGAAAGTTAACTCTCTACCTGTTTCCTCACGTGCATGTTTCCTTCCACAGGGATGTTGTAAGCGCTCCGGATCAAATTCTTAGCAATGAAATAATAATATACTGAAATGACAGATAGAGGAATGATATAAAAGATCAGAAATGATGCCATTGAGTGAATTTTGGGATGCAGCCCATCAGAATGCGGATAAGGAGCACAGCTGATGAAGGTTTTATTAGTCCCTTTGTCATGGAAAGGATGCAGATCTGAAAACACTGCTTCAGGGATGGCAAGCAACATGGATACAATCCAGATTATAGCAGCTCTCACACAAATCTTCATCAGTGCATGGGATGCTTGCATCTCCATTGGCCTTACTATAGCTTTATACCTAAAAGATAAGAAAGAAAGAAAGAAAAAAAGAAATTAAGAAAGAAATTATTGACCACAACTCTCAGGCCTTTTATTATTGTTTGTCCCTTTCATTTAGGAAAAAAATCCCAAACAAAATCCGTCTTTACTCAAGACTGATTTCCCCCTCCTGTTTTAAATTTCGATATTTTCAATGGATTTCTCATTTTAAATCTGAGCCACCTGTCATGGATCCATTCAGTTTCACCTGTATTGATTCTGAGTTCATTTAATTTGTAATCGACACAACAAAGCAGGGACCTGCCTGACATTAGTTTATATCTATGTCCAAATAACATTAAGATAGGAAGTGCAATCACAAGCTTCTCTTCAAAAGCATACAGAAGTTTAGGCCACTTCACAGAATAGTGTTGAAAGAAACTGAATGGAGATTTTGCCACACATTTCAGTTTGAGCTGTGAGTACCCTGACCTCCGGCAAGCCAAATCTGAAGTTTACATAAGCTAAAGAGAGCATGTTGCTCACTTTAATAGCTGTCCTGGAAGGAGTGCACGCTCCAAGTAAATAATGTTTCGCATATGTGTTTAAGCAACACAGTAGAAGAAAAAAGGATCATTAGGAAGGAATATCTACAGGTTTTGAAAGTTATCATCTAGGATCATTATCATAACAACTACAATCTGTTAGATGCTTTTTTCCAGGATCTACCTCACACTGCCCATGGCCCATTTGGTCCCTTGGTCACTATCAGCTCCCTGGAGATTGATGGGTGCCTGGGTCCTAGGCTGGCCTAGTTTTGTCATGGCAGAGTACATCCCTATGTGGCTGCTCCAGAGTCCATTTCTATGCTCCTGCCAGGGTCCTAGCTCTTCCAGCCAGCCAAATTGGGCACTGGGGCAGGAGCAAGCGTATGCATGCCCTGTCTGAGACCAGGCAGCAGACAGCAGGGTCCATCTGTCTGGCAGCCCAAGACAGGGACTCTCCATGTATGCGATCCACTCCCCACATGCTGCATTATTCTGAAGCTCAGCGTTTCAGAGAGGAGTCTATCAGCCCTGTGCTGTTCTAACTGGGTAATTGCCTTATTTGCAGGATAAGCATACATTCAACTTCTAGTTATAAGCAGTACCCCTTTCAGCACTCCTATCATTTCCCTCTATGTATGTATATATGTGTATACATCTGTGTGTGCATCTTTTCTATACATATATTTTATATATATACATGTATATACATGTAGTACCTACAGATTTACATTTACATTCACATTTGCTTATATTTCTATGTATAAAGGTATAAAGACTGCATCTGGACATCCCATTATTTGCAGATGTTTCTTCATACAATCCCACAGGTGTCTTGTGTAGGTGATTGTTTTCTTCAACAGACTACAAACACCTTGGTCTTCTGTTTCAGCTTTTATTCTCCAAGCTCTCCGGCTCCCCTTTTATTCCAGCTATACAGCTACAGTGCTAGACACAGTATTTTTCAGGCTTGCTTAGCACTTCTTTAACTTTCATCCTGAAGATGGGGATTAAGTGGTGTCATACTACAAAGCACAATCTTCCAGTGCAAGATCACCTTGTCAGGCGAAGAAAATCACAGCACTTAAATAAATATGAAGTTACAACTATTGCAGTAATAAAATAGAATAGCTAGGCAGATTGCTAAAATAATGTACTGAAATAGCTCAATTTATAGTCTGATTTGCCAGTTATAGATTATTGACAGAAACACTAGCTAACTGAACATCTTCAGCAAACCCTAAGGAAGATAAATGCAAAAGGAAATTAATTGCATAGCTGTTCATAAAAGTAGTTAATTTCTAGGTATTTCAGCAGATGCTTATTGTATGCTTATCAACATTGCATGTAAGTTTTATTTTTCAGGGATTTTCTTACATAATATAGCCAGCTGAGAGAATTGATTTCCAGTAACATGAATAAATTGAAGAATACAGAGAAAGAGAGATTCTGTTTTATTTTTATTCATGTTATTAGAGTCAGAAAATGCATCAATTTTAAATTATTAGTATCTTTTAATTAGAGAAGGCATTCCCAAACAACATAATTTTGAAAGAACATAATCACTAATGGCTTGGAATGCTAGCACTGATTATTAGGCATTTTGTTTATTTTTCAAAGCAGATGTAAAAGAAGGTCTGAGACATGGCTTGCTTGCGAAGGGCTCAGTGTAGACCCAAATCATGAGGTCAAAAGCATAAAAAGATAAAACAGAAAAAAACAAAGGTAGAAAACAGGTTTTGAAAATGTAAGTTCTCAGATGTAGGAACACAGGTAGATATTTTCTTAAGAGCCTGACAATTGAATCAAATTATTTTGCTGACTATCTGCATGACTTCTTTGATGATGGGCTAACTTACTCAGAAATCTTCAGCAATCTATGTTATCCTCTGAGTATTAATGCTTAATTGATCAACATTGATCTGGTGGGAGTCTCCCTTTCTGGCCACCTTGCTCATGTGTTGATGGGTCTCTCTTCCAGCTTGCATCACCACAGCTCTACTTTCCCACACCAGCCTGGGTTCAGGACAGTGGCTGTAGGGGCTGTTCTATGTAAGGGCATGGGGATAGGGGCAGGCATAATCTATTGGAACCCCTCAGGCTAGGGCTGGGAGGCCAATGGAAGATGTGCCTACAGTTAGTGCTTAGGAAGTGAAAAAAATTGCATCTCGTGGTCAGTTTCGCTGAGAAGGATCAGAAACTTCTTCACTCTTTTACTTTTCCACACCGCTTTCCTGACATGGTCAGTGTTGTTTTTTGTAATTTATTTGACATTTCTTACAAACTTCAGCAAGGTAGACTGGATTTGAGCAGCATCCGATCCTGGTTTTCAGCACCTGTATTTCCAGCTTGTTTCAAGCTTTCCACAGCTTTGACCTCTGCAACTTCTAAAAAGAAATTTAGAAATTGAAAAACTAATTGAAAACAATGAGTTAGCCTGAGACACGTAACTTTCCCTTATTGAACGCTCAGCTTTTGAATAATCCAATACATTTTGAAGGGAATGTTGATAAATATGCCTATATACCTCAGTGAATCCTCATGCAAAGGTCTTAAAACAGCATTATTTTCAACCCACGCAGTAACATGGTCTGTGAGAGTATGTGTCACACTGCATGCTCAGCTTGTCTGCAGTAGATCCAGACATGGCCCTGGATTTATCACCTCTGCTTGCTCTCACATTCAGTCTTTCTAATTATTGTGTGATACTACTTTTTTTCAGCTGAACTCCTTTCCCGGCCTGCTCATAAAGATATTTTTGAAAAAGATAAAAACCTGGAGGTATGACTCATGCCCTACAACAAAGGCCAAAACTTAAAAAGAAAAATATGCCTTCTGAAGATTCAGTTGAATGAAAAATGATACAGTCAAGAACTCATGTCAACTCCAATCTCTCTCCAGTTGTCAAATGGTGCAAATGAAAATGACTGGGTTGATGATCTGATAGGAAATATGAAAGAGCCACTGACCTTTACTACCACTCTCTCTTTGATCTTCTTTGTTCCCACTGTGCTTGTGAAGCAGCAGCCTGCATCGTGCACAGCAGCTACCAATGACCTGGCCAGGATGGTTATCAGTGATCTCTGTGTCTCGCAGTCTTGTTCAAAGAAGCCCACACAAAGAATTTACATGCGGGGCTATCTTAAGCGCACTAATATAATTACAGTTCATAAGGCACTGTGAAGAGTCACTGAAGGGCAATCCTCTCCTCCACCACCCATGGTAAAGCTGGTACCATCCCTCTTCTCCAAGTGAGTCTCCAGGCCTCTAAAAGCAGCCTGGTGAAAGGGTTGCTTCAACCCAAAATCCCAAAACTCAACATATAATGCAGGCTCCCTTCTTAACCTAATCCCCAAAATTCATTGTGGATTGGTATGAGCCCACAGGGTGTCTTCCTCTCCACTGAATCCTCAAAAATATCTAATCTGTCTCTTGGGATCTCCATCGTGCTCATTGAATAGTTGTCTCTTACAGCTAAACTACTGAAATGATCACAAACCCCTAAAAAGTGACACACGCAAGATTTTCCTGTTGTAAATACTTTTCCCAGTATTAATAATAAGCCAGGTTAATAAACCAGGGAAACTGGAAAACTGTGTCACTATCCTTGTGTTAATAATAAAGTAACTACCAATAACATCACCTACTGTACTCTAAAACTTTTACTATGCATACACCGGTTAATACTGTACACTTAGCCCTAAAGCTGCAGCTTCAAATATAAACACAGAAGTAGCTTTAGCATGAAAAAGGCAGTTAGAGATATAGTATCCAAAAGCACAGATCAAAATAAGGCCCCAAATGGATGTCAAAGTTTCCTAGATGCAGTTTCTCTGCTGGTGCAAAATAATTGAGCCTTCTTTGTGCTCCTCAGCTGACCCAAGAAAATACACACCAGCTAAAGCATAAACAGACATTGCCCTCAAAGCTATATTGCCTATATGTTCCTAAGCATAGAGATATGAAGGGTTGTAATTTTGCTCTCATCCTCGGGAAGAAAGGACTTTATCCCTAAGGCAGCAGCCCCAGTGCATCCCTCGTGTTTTCCTGCTGTCGCCTTCATCCATTTAACTTGTGCCTGCTACAACAGCCACAAAAATTAAATTAAATTAAAACAACTAAAGTTTGGGAGGAAAATCAGATGAATCCCTTGTATTTTAAATAAATTTAGATCCATTTATCTCACTGGTGTTAGTTTTTTTAGGGAGGTAACTATGTTGTGTGGGGAAGCTGGTGCTGTAGGCAGACTTAGCTTGCTTTCATCTTTTATGTTTGCTTTGTGTTAATGCCTTTCTCCCTTCCCTTGTGTCAGCAATTAAAGCTAATATAGACAGCCCATACAACAGCCCTCTTGTGTATGTGGTAGGTACAGGTTGCATAAAAAGGGGCAGTTCTTTTTAAAGTTGGAAGATACCACATACTTTCTGCAACGTCTTTACAAGTGGTAGGTCAGTGGATCCTAATTTCAATGAAATTTTTTTGTGTCCTGGGTAATAACTGCAGCTGCGGCCATTGACAATGGGAAAGAACCATCCCTCCCTCATGGCAGTGAAGATAGCCAGATGGCTGGCCACACAGATAGGTAGCTGTTGGAGATGTTCTTGGTGACCAAATATGACAGCAAGGATTGTACAGCAGATATGTGCTGGCCACTTCATCCCTCTCATCTATTGAATTTGACTTAATAAGAGGCACTAAGTTGCTTTTATAACACTTTCTTCCTTGCTTTTCTTCAGCAGTAGGAGTGTAGCAAGGGAAAATGGCTGAAAGAGGCTCTGTCACAGAGTACTTCCTTTTTTTATCACAGTCCTTCCAAGCATGCCTATCTTCCTACAGCTGAACTTCACCCTTGCAAGAAATATAAGAACAGAAAAAAACCACTTCCTCGTCCTTCCTACAGGGAAACGGGACACTGTTTCTCAAAAATGAGTTTGCAGTACTACTTACATTTCAAGTAAAGTTTCCTCCAGATAATATCATCCGTCACTGTATCTGACACTGTTTACATAAAAAGATCCTCGGCTCTGAATTCGTATAATGGTTTAAAAAACCAAGTGTATTAAAACCTGTTCAAACAAAATTTCAGAAGGTTTGCCCGCCCTTGCTTCTTTACCGACCCCATTGTTTAGACTGTGTCAGGCTGGCGGAAAGATTTGCTACATTGCTGCTTTCTGTTTTTCCTCTGAAGCGAGAAATCCACTTACAAACTTTTGCATCTGTTTAAACTAAGCTCTATTTTGAGATGTTGGGCTCAACATCTGAAACTTAAATTAAAAAGCAGGGGTTAGGTGGAATGGACTGATGTCTTACAAAAATAGTCATGTAAGTTGCTGTGAAGTGAAAAGGCCGAGTTTTTCCCAGCTCTAGAAAATGAGCTCCTGATATTGCCACAGCTTCCTATGATAATGATGAAAGAACTGCCTCTCAGTCAGCACATCCCCATATTTCTTCTGTTCCCACCTGTAATTGAAAGAGGGAGAAAAGATTTGCAATTCAGAGGTCTTCTGATTCCCAGTCATCTGTTCCTTTTTGGAAGCTTAAGGCACACACATTGATCTGGTCTTGGCCCATGAATAGGCTGAACGAAACTCTTCTCATTAGAAGTTTGTAATTATGTTCTACTAGCATCACATTATTGTTTTGCCCACATAATATGAAGGACTGGATTAATTACCATGCAAAAAAAAAGAAAAAAGCCTCAAGCAACAGAGAAAAACCTGATGCTATGCAAAAACTGCATAAATGAAGTGTGTGGAGCCTTGTTGAGTGTGAAACTCTGCTTGGAAAACAAAGAAAAAGTCTTACTAAATATCTGAAGAAATTTATGAGAAATGCAATGCCCAAACTTTCTTTATTGTTTCCATCATGAATGTTATGAATATTCATAGCTCTGAAGACAAATAATTCAATAAATCCACAAAATTGCTAGACTGTCTAACCCATCATACACTCTCACAATCTATTCTGGGTCTATCTGCTTTCTGCATACGTAGTTAAGATTATCATTATTATGCATGATTCTTGTGAGAACATCTGTTATTAAAATCTTTACTTCAGTAAATTGCATACGGGCACAAAGACATCTCTGATGGGCTAGTTTTAAATACATTGGCAGGTACTGCCTACTTTTCTCTCTTTTTATTAAATAACATTTAAATGGAAAGAAAAAAAGAGGCATTGATGGAAGTGACATAGTTCTTATTTTTTGAAGCCTGTGTTCGAATTTCAGTCTCTATACCTGTGTGCAGTCTCTATACCTGTGTGTTGCTACATCATCCTGGAATCTGGACAAAAGTGATTTTCAGTCCTATGGAATGGCTAATGTCAAAATTGACGCAGAGTGTTTTAGAGACCATTGAACTGCACTACACATTGGGGAGGGAGAGCTTACAGAGTAACCTTTTGATAGTGAATATGCCATCCACAGCATAAAATATTTCACAAATTAACTATACATATGGAAAACAATGGATGCAAAGGTTACTGAACGTTCTAGTTGGAGTCCCGTGGAAGATGCTTTCCTTATTGGAAAGACTCCCTTTACAGGCAGGGTATTTGTTCTCTGTAGGTGATCTTCAGCCAAGACTCTGAATGAAATCCTGATTCCAAGTCAAAGATTTCCATGAGGCCAGTCTCACACTTTGTCACAGTCCTTACAAATGGATGTGACGCTGTCTAAAGGAGGGGTAGGACCCATTCATTTGAAAACATTCTTTGATTTCAAAACCAGAGAGTCTCCCCCCAGCAGCCAATAACCCAGCTCCTTAGAACAAGCTGATCGCTGATGCTGGTTTCTAAGTGCTTCACGCCCAGTACAGTCAGAGATATGTGCCTGCTCATGCCATGTGGCACCACATCACATGCTGGTGGAGCAGTTTGTTGGTGCTGGATTTGCAATGTGGTGTGCATCCAGAGTGGACCTGGGATGGGTTGGTGCTGGCTTTCTGGCCAGCAGGCATGGGAAGGGGCAAGCCACGGTGATGCTTTCCTCCCGAGGTTTTGCTGTCTCACCCCAAGTCTCCAGGATTGTCATTTGCATGGGACCAGGGTCTCAGTGAGCCTGAGGACTGAATTCTTACCAGGGCAGGTAAAGTTGGATCCTCAGACAGAGCCCTCATCTCACTAGAGAATCAGCCTTATTTCTCCTGAAAGCACCATCTTTTGTGCATAAAACCAGCATCAATGGCGTAATTGGTGGCATAATTGCTGGATATCTCATGGAGCCAGTTATAGTAATGGTAGTTTCTCAACCCAAAGCATCCTGCCTGTGATGTGCAATAAACAAAAACTGTATATTGTTCTGACAGAGAAAGAAGAGTTCATCATTGACCTAAAAATTAGCTGTTCCTTAAGCTACAGCAGCCATGTTGTGTGGTGTACTTATATTAAATGTGTGGAAAGAGAATAAGAATATACATATATATATATATATGTGGAACTTTAGAGAAGCAGGTTTCCTAAAATTAAAAGCAGTTTGCAGATCAACTGACTGGGAATATAAATGTTAAAGGAGCAATGCTAATTATACATTAGTAGCTGACCCCCAGCCTCCTCCCTTGTCTCACCACCTCACCCTGAAAAAAACTGTGCAGGGCAAAATGCTTCCCTGAATCAGAGAAAATGAGTACTCATGCTAAAACCTCAAAGAAGTAATTAAAAAAATCAATATACAACAGATGGGAAAAAAAGCAAAAGTAAATGACAGCAAATATTGGAGTTTAAAAATGTCAGTGACTGATAAGAAAAGCTGGAGGAGCCAACAAAATATCAAAGGTCACTGCGTAACAGACAAACATACATTTTTAAATACATTAGGAACAAAAAGAGATCAGCAAGTCTGCCATACATATAAGTGGTGATGACATGAGCAATGATGAGACAAGGTGAAAAGACTAGGTATTTGTCTTTAAGGCCAAATGTGGGGGAGGTACCTATACCATGTGTGCAGTGGTATACAACAGAAAACTTGTCAGCTGTATTGAAGAAGATGTGAGCTAACACCTGCTAACAAAAACCACTCTCACACCAACAGACCTGAATAATTTACACCTAGGAATACTAAAGGAACCAGCTGGGGAACAACTGGTGTTAATTTTTTTACAAATTTTGAAAAAGTTGAGAAATTCCCAGGAAGTGGAGAACTGGCTCCAAAGTTGTGAAGTTCAGAAAACTGGAAGGTGTTACTGACAAAACTGCAAGTATTTGCTTTGCCCAAGGCCAGTTGTAGATAAAATAATGGAGAGGTTAAACCCCTAAGAGACGATAATTAATATGAATCTGTCTTGTTCAATGCATGGCAGTTATAGGTGGTTTTTTTATCTTCTCACAACAGTACAAGTGATGTACACCATGCTGGTATACAAGGGAGGTGCAGTCTGCATGGACACATTGGTATGAGTGATGGTGCATGCAGATATGCACATGCATGTGCTGGGGCACACGTGGTGATGCCTCCCCTATCCTCTGCCCCTCTCCCATGCGATAAGGACTAAAATTAGCAGTTTGGGCCTGGGAGGTGGAGCTGTGCTAGATGGGGTCCCAAGTCTCCCTAGCAGGTCCTCAAACGTGTCGGTTAAAAGTAGCAACGTGTGGAGCCATTTCTAGCTTGAGCCCTGAGAACCTGTTCTAGCTGCAATGTAATTTATTGTGTATATCAGTTGCCTTGAGCAGGCTATAAAACCTTTGCTGGGAAAGTTTGCAGATGACAGTGGCTGACCTGACTGTAAAAATACTGTAGAGTTATTGGGATAAATGGCCATAGTCGAACAGAAGCCATTTTAACACAGCCCACTGTCAAATAGTGTACCTAGCACTCAAGCAAGTAGACTATGCAAAGAAATTGGGAGTCTTTCAAAGGAAAGAGGAGACTGAGATAAGACAGTAGGAGCATTTCTTGTACACCTGATGAAATGAGATATCCTATGCCATTTGGGGAACTACAGGCCTGTCAGTCTGACCTCAGTGCCTGGGAAGGTCATGGAACAGATCATCCTGAATGTCATTATGCAGTGGTTGAAGGACGTCCAGGTGACCAGGCCCAGCCAGTATGGATTCATGAGAGGCAGTTCCTGCTTAACAAACCTGATCTCCTTCTATGACAAAGTGATCTGCTTGGTGGATGAGGGGAAGACTGTGGATGTTGTTTACCTGGACTTTAGCAAGGCCTTTGATACAGTCTCCCACAGTATCCTCCTGGAGAAACTGGCTGCCCATGGCTTGGATGGGAGTACTCTCTGCTAGGTTAAAAACTGGCTGGAGAGCCAGTGATGGTGAGTGGAGTTAAATCCAGTCGGTGGCTGATCATGTGTGTTGGCCCCCAGGGATCAGTATTGAGGCCAATTCTCTTTAACATCTTTATCAATGATCTGGATGAGGGGATTGAATGCACCCTCAGTAAGTTTGCAGATGACACTAAACTAGGTGGGAGTGTCGAGCTGCTTGAGGGTAGAAAGGCTTTGCAGAGAGATCTGGACAGGCTGGATTGATGGGATGAGGTTCAATAAGGACAAGTGCTGGGTCCTGCACTTGGGTCACAACAACCCCATGCAGTGCTACAGGCTTGGGGAAGAGTGGCTGGAGAGCTGCTTGGCAGAAAAGGACCTGGGCGTGTCGGTCAACAGATGGCTGAACATGAGCCAGCAGTGTGCCCAGGTGGCCAAGGCGGCCAACAGCATCCTGGCCTGTATCCAGAACAGCGTGGTGAGACAACTCGGGAGGTGATCTCCCCCTCTACTGGGCACTGGTGACCTCAAGTACTGTGTCCAGTTTTGGTCTCCTTAGCACAAAAAAGACTCTGAGGTGCTAGAGCAGGTCCAGAGAAGGGCAACAAAGATAGTGAGGGGTCTGGAGAGTAAGCCTGATGAGGGGAGGCTGAGGGAGAGGGTGTTGTTCAGCCTGGAGAAGAGGAGGCTGAGGGGAGACTTTATTGCTCTCTACAACTACGTGAAAGCAGGTTGTAGAGTGGCAAGGGTTGATCTCTTTTCCCAAGTCTCAGGCAACAGGACAAGAGGAAATGGTCTCAAGTTGCACCAGGGGAGGTTCAGATTGGATATTAGGAAAAAATTCTACATGGAAAGGTTTATCAAGCATTGGAATGGGCTGCCCAGGGAAGTAGTTGAGGCACCATCCCTGGAGGTATTTAAAAGATGGGTTGACATAGTGTTCAGTGACATGGTTTAGAGATGGGTTGTTGGCTTTTATTAAGGTTAGGCTGATAGTTGGACTAGATGATCTCAAAGGTCCCTTTCAACCTAGACAACTATATGATTCTCACTGTGTCAGGGTTGTAGTGTAATCTAGCTAGTATAAAACTAAATCAGTTATATAATGCTTAAGTCCTTTCCATGACTTCAGTAAACACATGATGTCATAAGAAAACATCATCTCCATATGAACTTTCAGCTGCATGTGATGTTGAACAATCTAGTGCTATCCCTGAATACTCTTATTATAGAATCACAGAATGGTTTGGATTGGAGGGGATCTAGTCCACCCTGCCTGCCATGGGCAGGGACACCTGGCAACTAGACCAGGTTGCTCAAAGCCCAGTCCAGCCTGACCTCGAACACTTCCAATGATAGGGCACAACTTCCCTGGGCAACCTATTCCAGTGCCTCTCCACCTGCATAATAAAAAATTTCTTCTGTATGTCCAACCTAAACCTAACCTCTTTTTGTCTAAAACCTTTGCTCCTTCTCCTGTCAGTACAGGCATGAATAGTCTCCTCTGTCTTTTTTATAAGCCCCTTTAAGTACTGAAAGGCCACAACTAGGTCTCCGTGGAGCCTTCTCTTCTCCAGGCTAAACAATCCCAGCTTTCTCAGCCTTTCAATTATGCTATTAGTTAGATTGCTGTGCAGTGCTTAGAGGTCAGATGAATTCCAGTTTGAAAGATGACATGAGTCCCAAGCAGTGGGGGTAACAGGATGCTGCAGACACATGAGGGGGACAGGGTGACACATGCACCTCTAGTCTGAATATTCAGACAGTTGCCTACTATCACTACAAAGATCTGTTTTAATCCAAATCCCATTAAATATTCAGCAGCCTCTGTGCATGGGTACAGGTATGAAATGCTGCTGAACTGGATGACTAGTGTAGTCATTGCTAGACCAGCATCTGCATCTGTGGCTCTCTCAGGTCATTCGACTATCCATGACTAAATCTCATGTTCCAGGGATGTCTGCAGGTGTGAAGAAACACTTTTCCCTCTCAGGGTGTCATCGTACTGTTTTCTGTCCTGCCTCCCCTTAGAGCTGCAGAGACTGGCTGTAGCTGGAGGGCAAGCAAGGACAGGATGAGCAGAGCTCTGGCAACATTTCTGCCTTTGACACTCCACAGTCTTCTGCACTCTGGTTAAACTGATCACAAGCTTGGCATCAGGAGGGGAGTTTCCTGCAAGAAAATACATCTTGCCGCATTTCTCTACAGCATAGCAATTGGTGTGCTGCCTTGTAGTGCATCAGCACTATGAAGGTCCCAAGCACCATGCCTAGGGCACATGTTGGTATTTTGGAGGCTGAAATCCACTGCTTCACCTGAGGTCATGCGCTATAGGCAGTGTCATGGAGAATCAAAGAGTCTACTATGGGCAAGAGCTCACAGCTCCACAGTGCCTTACATGGTATGGAGTGAAGTGGGCATGTGGGTGTAGAACTGGTGAGAAACAAGGTGAGATATCTCGGCAGGGCTAGTGCTGGAGTTTCTCTTCAAAATAAAAGGAAAAAGGTTTATTACAAGGGCTGTTTGTGAGCAAAGCAGCTACTGAATGTTTCGTTGTATATATTCTCCTTTTTCAGCTCAGCTCCCTTCTACCCTTCTCTGCCAGGCTGTTGTCCGCATCTGAACACCAAGAAGTAACACATGAGCTGATGGGACCACCATGAGCTCATCTCCCTGCAGCAATGCTGACATCCCAGCCCACCACATTCAGTCTGACACGCAGCCGGCAAATTCTCCATGGCCAGTCGCTCTCCTTATTAACACTGTGTGCAGCACCTCGTACCATGAGACCATGACAACTGATTGGGGTTTTTAGGTTTTACTGAAATGTAAACAATAGGTAATCCAACTTTTCTCTCTTTTGATTGCTTAAATATTGACAGTCTCCAGCACATTAGCAGTGACTCTAACTTCAGATTTGAACACCAGCCCCACTGATATAAATGGGAGCTCTAATGTTCCTGGTTATAGAAGTGCATCTATTGTGTTTTGGCCATCTGCTCCAGCTAATCAAGATATTCAGAAAGTTTGTGCTGTTTGATCTGTTTCTCTTGGTGCACGGATGCAGGGTCTGAGGAAATGAGAGCTTAAACCAAGGGTGTTTATATTGTATTGACACAGTGGCCAGCAACACAGGATCTAAGACTCTGTACATCAGCTGAGAGAGATATGTGTCTCTCTGCACGTACCCTGTGTCATCACCAGAGGAAGACCAGTGGCACAGGCACTGTACTAGTGGCAAGGGTTGAGGAGTGGCTGCCCAGAGCTTCAGTGGGAAGGAAAGCTTTGGGCTGTGGTCTAGAGGCCCTCTGTTTTTCTTCCCTGGCTTGGAAGGACCGATGTTCTGTCTGAGATCACATCAGTGGATCCAAAATGTACACATGGGGGTATCATTCTGCTGATTTGCATTGACTGGATTAGGGCCTGCCTTAGTAGTTCAGAGTGGCTTTCTCTGCCACCCTTTCAAAACCTGCCCGAGGCTGCACAGTAAATTATAGCACAAGTGAATCGCCCCAAAATTGTGCCTTAGTGACCTGAAGTGATTTCACAAATGGTGTGACTAGACTGCCGAGAATAAATTCATAACCACTGTGGACCTGACATCTTGCAACTCATGGTATTAAAAAAAAAAAGAAGAATCACTCTGTAAAATAACTCAGTGGAAATCCTGTTTGGCTTTCCATAGCTTTATTTTAGGGTGGCACACTTCCCCTAATCCTTGAGGATATATAATCCAGTGATGGTAAAATAAAACAAGTGAACTGGCATGTACATATTACTCCTCCTTTGGTATTTACATAATATTAATATTAGGGGCTGGCGACATCCAAATCACAGAAGCAATATGCAAAAATCTTTGTTTAGTAGGCTTATTTAAAAACTTCTTTCCAGAATTTCTAGATTTGTTTTTTTTTCCTTCCACTACTGTGTTTTGAGGAGAGAGTTTTATATGATGTTTTTTATTTCTTAGATAAACAAATTGTCATATGAGTTCAGAGGAATATCAAAATATTTGGTTGTGACCTGCTCCAAGGGACCCAGCGCAGCTGGAAGCACCACAGCATCCCTGTATCCATCCATGTATCCAAACACTGAGGCCAACATTACAAGGCCAGTGTCCTCATTTCAGTTCTTAGAGTTCCCATGCGACCACAATTCCTACTGTCTGCAACTGGCCTACTGTCTGCAACTGTTCTTACCAGGGTAAGCCACCTAACCTCACCTGTAATGTCACCCCATGTGTCTCACTATGCCATCACTCCCTCCACACAGGCCAGCAGGCAGCTCCAGGAGGCACGCATCGCTGCAGTCTTCCAACACTATAGTCCAGATCATCCAAGGTGCTTAAATTAAAGATGCTGCTTGGAAACTTCAATTACACTTTACATTTACTCTGCTGTGTGCTTGTAAAAACAGCATTATTTCAGGAAGGTTTCACTGCATGAGCACCAGGGCATTTCGATTTTTCACTACCTCAGCAAAACAGTGGGGAAGTATGATCAGTGCTCGACAGCTTGGGTAATTCAAATGCAAATGTATAAACCTTGTCAGTCATGGCAGAATCAGTCAATTAAATAAAGACATCTCCCATGGCAAGGGCAATTAAATGGGCTGCCTTTCTTCTTACTGAGCAAAGATTTTCCTTAATTTCCTGTCACTTGCTGAGCCAGCGTTGGCTTTTCTGCCAGGGCTAGTGGCCCAGGTGTGACCGCTCTCACAGGCGTCTCTATATCCCTTCTCCTTGCACTGAGAAGGAAGAGGAGATTGAGAGCAGGCTGGTGGGAGAACTCAAACTCTCTCTTTGCTGGGACGAGCTGAGCCACAGCTGAAGAAACCTGCTGCCTTGACAGAGCAGAGCAGCAGGGCAGACAGATGTCCTTCCCCTGCCAACCTCATTTACAGTCCTAAAACACACAAGCACGCATACACACGCATCAACTGCATGTTTCCTTGCTCTTGTATACTCAGCCCTGGCGCCTTATCACTCGTGGAGGGTGGCTGTAAGCACACCACAGACCTTAACCCTCTCCTGGCTGCTCTGCAAATTTCAGTTTCAAGTTCCAAGCTTGCAGGAGAACAGGTAGTGCCAACAGCTCCCGCTCTTCCCACAAATGCAGCTAGAGAAGCTCCCTACAGCCAGGGAAGTTGTCCCACAGAAATTAAATATCTGATATCATTAACTCTTCTTTGTCCTTTCTCCAACATACTCTTGAGTAATTAAACTTTTGTCTAAGGGGATCTCATGATTGTACACAGAGCTCCTGGGGACCATTTGGCTACGCCCTTCCCAACCAAACCTGTGCAGGCATGCTCGTGTGTGTCCATATGCAGGCAGAGCACCTTGCAGGCTGGGAGGCTCCCGCTGCAGGAAAAGCTGTGATGAGCAATTTGTCCCTCTCTTTTACTTGAGAAAAGTTTGCATGTGAGCAGTCAATCCTCTGCATGACTACCAGCTCTTGGTGGGTCAAACCACTGAGCAGCTTTAGGTGTTCTGTGGTGGAGACTGGCAATGAACTAAGCATCTTCAGTTACAAGGAGATGACAAATTCAGTATTATTAACACTGCCTAACACATGGGAAAGTGGAAATTGAAACAATAAAAGTCTATCTCAGGAAGGCATACCCTTGTGCCCATGATGTGGGATGTGCAAGAATCTATTAAAATTGGCCCTCTTGTTTTCAGAAGGTGATCCAAATCACCTGAGATGATTTGTAAAACTGCCATAACATATATCAGTGTCTCACTGCTCTCTCATGTATCGCATCTGCCCATCACACCTACTCACTGCCTTTCAACTCGTGTTTCAGTGGTCACCTCTTTGGAAATGACCCTGTTGTATCACACCCCAATGCTTTTCTTTCTTTGCATGGCAGATTTCTGACCCCTGCAATGCCAGGACTCTCCAGGCATCACCACTTCACCTTCAGTGATGCCAGCAGTTGTTCCCACTTTCTTTTGTCAGTGGAAGGACACTGGAACTGAGGGGATTTTATTATTACTTTTTGCAGAAAATGAATTATAAACAAAAGATCTGTGGTGCACTGACAAGCATCCCTTGTGAGACAGTGCCATGTGATGCTATTCACAGCAGATGAAGGATTTTTTTTTTCTCCTGTGGTCTATGGCTTTTGTTATTGAGAACAGGGATGTTCATGTGCCTCTTTTGAGCATTTCAGGTAGGGCTCACATCACCAAACATCAGCCATCTCAAATGTGGGCATCTAATCAATATCAAGCATAAAGGCTTCCTCTGTATTCAAAGTGGGGAGACAGGATAAGTCATCACATTAGGATGTCTATCTCCTCTGCAGGTGTCTCTTTCCATGGACTAGAGGACACCTTGCTGACTATCCTGGAGTGGCTTGTCACCTCAGACAGTAAAAGCCAAGTGAGAAGAGCCATTCCTGAGCAGCGTTACCTGCTGGACTCCTGAGTCCTTGTGTTACCCTGGTCTCCCCACCATGCCCCTGTCTTCTGCAGGTGCTTCACTGTAGGTCTGAGCTGCTGCTCATCCTTGGTGCAACACCATGTCTGACCTCAGAAATGCCTGTCAATGGAACACTCCCAGCATCAGGCTCAGCATCTCCCTGCCCTAGGGGCCACAGCAAGGGTATTGGGCTGCCAGTCCCTTTGCAGACCCAGGCAAGCGTCACCATGCCAGTCACAGTTGACTTGCATCTTGGAAGTTTTCCCTGTACATGTTATTTTCCTAATGATTCTGTCATGGCCCTAGATTTCAGGGTGACAGTTTTAAGAAACTAAAGATAGACTAATGGGCTGAGCTGAAAAAATACAGACTGTACTATTTTGTACCAAAATTATCCCAGCACTTCTGTTAGTATACCAAAGAGAAACTTCAGTAAACATAATAGATAAAGGCCATTTGTGGTTCTATGCACAGCATTTAAGCTTCATAGATCTAATAAAGGTAAAAGTTTTGTTATCGTCTCCTTCTGCAGGGGATAACAGATGTATTAGAAAAGGGTAAAACAATCTGTTGGAAACGGGAACATCAAGTCTTCTCCCATGTGGATGCCTATTTCCCTTATTGCCAAGTGGCATTGAAAAGTGTGGTAAGGCTTGATCACCAGAGCAGCACAATCGTTAAGAGGATCCAGATAAAGCTGAAGTTGAGGATTTGAAGTCACCAAATCCCATGTTTTCCACAGCTGTTGTTTTCTGTTCTGTTCATTCACTTCTGGCAAAAAAACACTACTGATGTGCTGCTCAGTAAAAGCATTTGCAATGTTTGCTCTATGTGGCACATGATCAGACAGCAACAAATCTCTCTAATGTAATTGTCTTTAAGATGCATATTTCTTTTCTGGATATCCTTAAAACAACTTATATTACAGCTTTGGAAAAGTGAGTTTCTTGGAGAAATATTTATTTATTTTCCTAATATTTTCTTCATAGCAAGCAGGGGAGGTCCAGTCACCACATGAAACTCAGGAGTGAAAGTGTAGATGGTCCTTTACTAGAAGATTAGTGCACTTCTTCAACTCTTTTAGAGCAAATTGCTTAAAGACTTTTGTCTTTTCGCCTATTTGTCATCTACTTGTGGGGCAGACAGTGCTATTTTAATAAGAGCACAAACATGGGGGAGTTAATAAACGTTCTGGCTCTGAAGCAGTATGGAGTCATCTGCTTTCATTGACACCACATGCTGTATACTGAAATATGTCTACAAACTACCTTGAAAACTGGACAAAAATAGTCTGATGTTTTAAGTTAGGAGGCTAGCAGGAGAGATGAAGAGTGGCATGCAAGGGTCTTCCTAGAGCAAACCTAGTTTCACTTGTGACCAAGAAATACAATCCCCAGGTCTTTTTTGAGCAAAACAAAACTGAAATAATTTCTCTCACTGGAAATATTAGTACTTCTGCAAGATTGTATAACTTTAGCATAGCAACAATGTATTCCTTAATCTCTTTCTGAAGCATGCGGATTAGAAATAAAACATCCTGGCTTCTCTGATGTACATAGCAGTTTCTGTAAAAGCCAACAATCCAATAATTACTTAAAACCTTTCCATAAAGGTAAGCTTCATCCTTCCAAATAAAATTCAAGTTACAACGTCTTTTGAATTTAAATCTGAATGATCTGGGACAGTTTTCCAAAGCCTCACAGAAATGTAGAATAACACTGGCTTTTTAGAAGCATATTATTTGTTAAAATCAAATTTGTTTTCACATATTCTAAAATAGCATAGCTATTGCATGTTATTTTTAGCCAACAATATTGGAAGACAAAGTTTCTGAACCAACAGCACAGATCAGTTTTGATTGGATAAGGGGCAAATGGTTGAATCAAGGGAAATACCCTGGCTATAGCAGCGATGCCTGGCTTTAGGCATCCTCATTTTAATATTTGGAACATATTTCATTAAATATTGCCTCATATATAATTAGCCTTAAGGAAGCAAACCGCTAGAAATAATTTATTCTAACTGCACTTTAAATGGCTGCTCCTGTGTCTTCACACTTCATGAAATATGAATCAATTATCTTTTTGGCAAATATGAACATGCTATCTTTTAACAGAGCTTCATTGATGGCATTTTCTCTCACTGGTCTTTAGCTTGATCTGCTCTTGTTTTTCTTTTAACTAAGCTAGGCTCTTAGTTAAACTGCACAAACATTTAGTTTAGCCTAGAAAAAGTATCCTGTGTTCAGTCTGAATCCTCCTCAAGTTGTGTGCTCATAGCCACCAGAAATTAACTGAAGTTGTTCTTTTTCCCTCATTAGGTTAAAAATATACTTCTTACTTGAAAATATGCATTCATAATCATGCATTTTATGGAGTCGTAACTATGCAGACTTCTTTTCAAGGCTTACCTGTCAGCTGAGAGAGCAGTGAGAGTAAAGACCGACACCCCCACAGAAGTGAGCTGTATGAAGGGAATAAGTTTGCATCCAGTTCGACCGAACAGCCACTCGTCAGCAAGGTACCTGCTGGCATCCACGGGCACACAAGTCACTAAAAGCAGCAGGTCTCCCAGAGCCAGACTGGAGATGAACAAATTAGGGACGTTTCTCATTGATTTCACAGTACAGAAGATCTTAATTAAAGTGATATTGCCAATAAGGCCTATCAAAATGATGATCCCATAGATGGTGGGGATAGCGTAGAGGAACGCTGGGTAGAACCAGTCGTCGTCGAGGAGTGTGAGATTTGCGCTCTGGTTTACAGAGATGTTGTAGAGAATAAAGTTGTCTGTTTCTAAATCTAGCAGAAGGCACTCTCCAGATGCCATTGTCCTAATTTGCTCTCCTCAGAAGACAGCTTTCTTTTTTGAAAAGCCTCAAATAAATTTCTTGCTTTAATTTGCTGCTGCTTGCTGGCTTTAAACAGTCAGAAGAGTTTAAAAGTCATATCACTTTGTGACACATCTTGACAATAAACAAAGCAAAAAGCAACTTCAGCTTGGTCAACAGTACTGTTTCCATAAGGTGAAAGGAGAACATCTCTTAACATGGTTTGAATCCCCAAACTTGCCTTTTCCTCATTGACTTGTCTCACTGTTAGGTATTCCTCAGCTCGGAAGTCCATTTATCAAATTCAAAGACCAGTGAGTGGGAGGCATTTTCAAAAGCGAGGCTTGTTAAATTCCCAGCTTCAGGTCTGCCGGGAAGAACCGAGTCCGAAACAAGGGAATTACACAAAGCAAGAACTTTTGGTAGTTACTGTCACGCTGCATTGCAAATCCCTCCCGGCTTTCAGCACCTGCGCTCGCCAGCTGGATTTAAAGTGAGGCAAAAGCAGGGCTCCGCTGACGGCTCGGATCCTGTAGGCAGGATCTTCTGGACGTCAATTCTTCCCCTGCTTCCCATGATGAGAGCAGGCTTGCTTAAATGACTGCGATAATTCCGTGGGAGCCGCCGGCGAGCGCCGGAGAATGCCAGCCACCTACTGGACAATCTAATCACTGCCTGGGTGGAAGGGGAATAAATAGCACAGCAAAATCACTGTTAACTCTTTAGATGATATTAAATAAATAAATTAAAAACCAACAAACCAAACGAAACAAAATATACAGTCTGCTCATTTATAATTCGGTTCATCGCCCCCCTGAAAAAGAAAACAAAAAAGAAAAAAAAAGAAAAAAAAGAAGAATTAATTTGTTTCATACTGCAAATAATGTGATCAGAAAAGTAATCACACCTTCTTAAATGAGAGCACATGTACTTTGTTTGCACTCTAATATTCAATTGCTCCAATGAAAGAGAATAATGATATGAAGCCAAATTCATCCCCCACGGCAAATGAACTGAATAAGGCCAATTAAGATAAAATCAACATTAGAGTTAAGGTAGGCAAATGAGTATTATCACTACGCACCTGCAGTTAACCAGGGAAACCTGAACTCTGTACAATTTTTGTTAATGTTTTAATTAGGAGGTAACAATAAGGAGGACAAGGTTCACTGCTCAATGAGATCATTTCTATTTATGAGGTACTCATCATACTAGTATCTATATATGATGCATGTTTAGATGCAGCAGAGAGAAACTTCCTTGGCTTATAGCAGTCTGGAAAAGCTTTCTTAGAGCTTAATTAAGATATAACTATTACTGATGCCTTACTACTTTATAACAGTTAAGCTATTTATGATTATATACAAGGACTTTCTGGACTACAGAAAAATACAGTCATTTTGGAAACCAGCCTGCAGAATTAAATGAAGATGGAATTTATATTTTCCCTTGCAACTGTTCATTTTTGCAGGCAAAAGGGTGTTTTACCAACTGCTAGAATTGCTTGGAAGTGAGGGGGGAGGCGATTCAAATCAGGCACTAGAGTATTATCACTGGCTTCTAGATAAAGGAAGCATTTCAGGACACGATCTGGAAAATCTCCAGGCTCTCGGGAGCCATGTCCCCGGGTGGGATTGTGAGTGGGAGACTTCAGTAGCTGTTTTTCAACCTCGTTCTTGTGACCTGGGTCAGTGTTTTCAGCTGTTTTGCCACTGTTCACTCTAAGTCAACAAAGGACTTATGTGTACCCTTAACTTTAAGTAGGGCTCCTTATATACTTTTTTTCAAGGCAAGCACCCAAGAGAGTGCTGTGCTGAGAGCTCAAGAAAACATAAGAGAAGCCAAATTTTCTGGTATTCCTTTACTTCAAAAGCCTGCTTTTAAAATTAGACCTGAGGTTGCCACCATTAAAAGCAGAGCTACTGTGCACAGGTGAAAGTTTTCTGTGGGTCTGGGCCAGCTCAGTGCAAAGCTGAGAACTGGGTAGAGGTCAGTCTGGAGGCACTGCCGTGTTTGGCTCAGCAGGGTTTACCAAAGGCACAGAGAAGCACCATGGAGCTATGGAAGCAGCCCAGCCATCCTACATGGTAAGACACCTCTCCCAGAAGTTTTCCCAGGATATTTGGGAGTTTGGTTAGAGGGACTGCCATGACAAAGGGACAGATGCTTCCCCTACTTTGCTTTCTGAGTTTTGGGATACAGTGCACAGGACATTGCTGGAAGTAAGAGGAAGAAGCCTCTCGGTGTAACCCTGATGGCCCTGTGCTCAGCAGCCTGGTCAGCAGTTGGCAGTAACTTTCTCTGAGCAGGAGCTAGAGATCTCCTATGGTTCCTTCCTGTTTAAATGAATTTGTGACTCTGGCATGTTTAAACCTACCAGTCAGAGACATAACAGGTCTAGTACTCATCGTGAGCCTTTATTCTTCCTGATAACAAAATGGTCTGTTTGCCAAAAAACCTCTAATAGAACCGCTAAGTCATCCTTCCCTCCCTTCCTGCCCCCTTCCCTTCCCTCTCCTCCCCTTCCCTTCCATTCTTCCTCGGATCCTAAGGAGGATAATATAGACTTAGTTTAGATCATTAAAACATTCATCATATATGTTGGACTTAATAGACAGTTTTGGGGTACATAACTACTAACAACATGCGGGGCACAGGTTTTATTCACAATTGCCTAGCCTACAACGTTCCCCAGAAATAACTTAGAAATGTTGAGGATGTTTCCCAGAGATTTTTTTGTCTTGTCATAAATTGCTTATGAGAGGTTTTATTTAATACAAATGATGTACCTTTTCCCTCATGCCACTCTAGTATTTTTCTTCCCTGAGCAGGCAAAATGTCTGGGCATTTGTATGAGGACAGCCACCCCTGCTGTAGTGTTCATTTCAAGCTCCCAAGCCTTCCTTCAAAGGAAGGTAAGCATCAATACCCAATATTTTGCCAGTGGAGTAACCTTCATGCATGCACAAAAGAAAGAATTGATGGCACAAAATTACTTAACAGGCTGTTGGCAGAGTTGCGAATAGAATAATGCAGGTCTCCCAAGCCTGGTCCTGCATTATAATGGTTTTGTTGGACAATGAGACATTCCACAGATTCTTTCAACAGATGATTTTTTTAATCTCTCAACCTTTATCCAGTCTCAAAATGACAGCTGCAGAGACAATCTCCTTACTCCTTAATTGTGCACAATGGGGGAGACTCGTAAAAGAGCTCAATGGGTAAAATTTTCAAAAGCAGTTAAACCTATTTGAAAGGTAATGAAATTTAGGTTCCTACATTGCTCATGAGCTCACCACCCAGAAATGGAGCCAGAGTTTCAAACAAATGCAATCTGCATTGAGAAAAGTACATGAGGGCCCATTTTTCAAAGGCACTTGGAGAGCTGCAGCTGCCACGGTGACAGCTACAGGCAGATTTTTCAAAGAGTCCAAATACCCAGTGTACCAAGGTCTTTTGAAAGACACTGATCATTTATTCTGCATACCTAAATGGACTTCTTTTGAAATTCTAGTGCAACAGAGGGTTTCTGAGCCCCTGTGAAGTCTCATGAGAGATGCTCTAGTGACGGGAGCCAGAGGACATTTTTATTGCTGTCACCTGCAGACCCTGAGGCTGGCCAAGGCTGGCACAGCCATTGCCTTGGAGGGCAGGAGCACACCAGCTGCATCAGGCTGGTCAGTCCATACAGCACCCTCCACACTTGGTACCTCCAGCACCCAGGGGACAGGGGTCTACAGGGATAATTTCCCAGAGACCATTGCTTTTTTCCAAGAGTGTCACATTTGTTATTTTACCACAATATGACTTTACTTTGTAGTGGCCTCTTGCATATCTTCTTGGAGGAGATGTATAAACTCCATTCAACAGTCAAGTATCAGGAGAGAAGTCCCTGTGCTCGGGGCTCTGCTGTTTCTGGAAAGTGGATTACTGGGGCTAGGAGTCAGTGATCAAGGATTTCTTCCTGCTAAGCTTGTGGAATGCAACATCCGTTGTTTTACCAAACAGTCTCTTTCCGCCAACTGTTCATCTACCAGAGGGAACAAAGTAGTGGAAAGCATCCTGCCTATGATCTGTTCAAGCAGATTCTTTATTTTTTTTGCTGTCACCCCCACCTGCTCACATCATGCTCTGTGTCTCAGTTTGCCACAGTCACTAAAATTAACAATATCTGTTCACAAAAGGGTAATTTTCTAACCCATACCATTCCAGGGATTTGAATTACAGCAGAGCTTCACAGTTAGTTAGTTACATTAAAGTGTTTTGGGTTTTTTTTTTTTTGAACAGAGATTCAGGCTCATACCTGCGTGACTGGAGGTCAGAGGATCTGGGAGGGAAAGTCCTCTGAGTGATTACTATATGCTGGTTTCATGCATGTATAAAAATGGAAATGAAGCATTGTCAAGTTTTCTCCTTCATCACGCAGCCTTTCTGAGGCACAGCCTGTACTGCAAAGGAAGATGCAGGCCACAGAATGTGAAGCAAAATTCCTTCAGTTTGTTACTGAAATTCATAAATCCCCTACTCCCAGCATCTAATCATGACACAGAGTCATCAAAATCTGACACAGCTGGAAGGGATATGTGAACTGGATAACACCTAGGATGCGTGCTCTTGGAGAAGGAAGTATTTGAAGGAGAGACCATGCAGATAGCTATTTACAGGTATCTCCTGCCAGGCTGGAAGATTAACAGAGCCAAAAGCATAACGGCATCTGAAAATGCAACAAGTGAGGGAGTAAGGCTGCATAGTGGGTCACTGGGAGCAGGAAAACAGCCTGTGCCTGGTAAATGAGGGATGAGAACGAACTTGAGAGTGAAGAAAGCTGTACAAGATACTCTCAAGGAGGGGACAGTTAGAAAAAGTGTACAGAGTCCTGGTGTGAGCCAACTACAAGGAAAAAGACCTTGGCCGCATCCCTCTGAACAGACTGGAGGAGCAGCACTGCATTTTTTGAGAGCAGATAATGATGTAGCAGGCAAGGTATCAAACAGTGAGCATCTGGGAAAGAAACCTTAGCTATAAAAGGGATAGGAAAAGCTACATCCCACATACTTTACACAGACCTCACCCCTGCAAGACAGATAGACCTGAGGATGCAGAGAGATGAAAAAGTAGAAAGTGGGCTTGAGTGAATAAGCAACCAAGAAAAGTGCTGCCACCTTAGTGCAGAGAAAACACTAACATCTCTTCTAACAGTGCTGAGCTCCTGCTGGCAACTGATCATTCCCACGGAAACATTGCAAGACAAAATTTCCATCCTGGTAGATGGAGGGAAAGCAAAGTCACAGACATTTGAAAGTCATCTCCATGAACAGAAGACATGTTTGTGGATGGAGGGGCAAAGAAGAGCACAAAAGGAAGAGCATTGCAGTATCCCACAAGGAGGTGAGGAGAAATGAAAGATCAAAGATACTGCTGAAGGGAAAAAGTAGACAGAAAAAGGGAGAGCTGCTGAGGAAAGCAAGACAAGATTTTGGGTTAAGTGTATAATCAAATATATCATCCCAAGTAACTAGCTGGCCAAGGAAATTGAGGCTAGTGGCAGAGTGTAAGCTAGATAAGGCTAAAAAGAAAGAATTACAGACTTTTGTGCAAGAAATTTCAGTGAGGTGGGAGGGGAGGAAGACAGATTAAAAGTCTGGGTTGGAGTTGAAAGAGAAGATGCTCTTCTTCCACGGAAATTCTGTTTTCCACAGTAAGAAGCTGGGTACACGGAGGCTGGGGGCCATAGCATCACAAAGGTCAAGGAAAAGGTGCATACGCCATTCTTGTCCTCAGTTTCCTAATTTTTCCTGAAGGGCACTTTATAGCTGGGTGCTTTGGTCAAAAGTTCCTGGAAGGTGCATGTCTCCTCCTCTTGGCTGACAGTGGGGCCAGCATTTCCCTGTGGTTTCTGGCCCTTAGCAGGGATGTGGAAGTATTTCCCTGGAAAGAGAGCAAAGGAGAGCAGGGCATGGAATGGCATACATGCTGCAAAACAGGGATCTGCAGGCCTGTAACAGCAATCTGAAGGCTACAAACCTGTCCTGCTAACATATTTTTTTCAGATCTTACTGTCAGAGGCCCCTGAACTCTGTTGGGACCATTAGCAGTTACCTCAGTACCAATTTAAAAGACTTTACTTGACAGGTGAAATTTGGGCAGAGTCTGAGTGTTTACTTAAACATTACAAAACCACAGAATAGTAGGAGTTGGAAGGGATGTTCAGGGATCACCTAGTCTACTCCCCACTGTCAGGTTCACCTAGAGCAAGCTGGACAGGAATGCATCTAGCTGTGTTCTAAATATCTCCAGGGAAGAATATTCCACAACCTTTCTGGGCAGCCTGTTCCAGTGCTCGGTCACCCTCGAAGTAAAGCAATTTTTCCTCATGTTGAGAAGGAATTTCCTGTGTTGCGGTTTGTGCCCATTATACCTTTTCCTGTTTCTGGGCACCACTGAAAAGAATCTGCCCCCATTAACTCTGGCAAGGCCAGACAGGAATGCTGAAGGCCGTAAGATCTAGATTGAGATCTTAAATTGTAAGCATTGACCCTTAGCTGTATCACTTCACAAGGATCTGTAGATGCTGATTTAAGAAGACTAAATTTTCTCTCTGGCCCTTGCATGCAGAAGCAGCATTCAGGACCTGTCAGCCCTTGTAGCTCTTTCCCTGGAGCTGAGCAGTGCTGACAGTTTCACCCCTGGTTTCACTCCCTTCCCTGCTACATCCCAGTGCCCTCCTGTGGGCTCCTGGGGTTGGGACATCCTTTTTCCTTCCAGTATTGTCACTGACAAGCAGCTGGTGCAATAAATTATTGCTAAATGCATGCTATTCTTTCCCTTTTATAAAGCAAGATGTACTATTATTTTTTGTTCTTCATCTTAGCTGTCATGGGAGAGGACAATTCCCCTCCTAACAGGAAAACAGACAAAAATGACAATATTGTTATTATTAATAATAAAAAGTGTGCTATGGAAGATTTGAACAAATGAAACAACACAGCATCAAATACACATTTTAAGGAGAAAATGGTAAATTGCATTATTAAGAAGGATGTTTAAACTTATTTTCTAAACAGATGATTTCAAAGTTATCTGGCAAAAATCACCAAGAAATGTACTGGAGGAATACAGCAATGTAATATCATCATCTTTATATTGTACTTGAGGGAAGTTTTGGAAAGAAAGAAAAAAAATCACATAATGTAGAGTGGTATTCAATAATGATAACTGAACAAATGGTTTTTCTCTGCATCCAGTATCTGTTTTGTTTTCTGCTACCTCCTCTCAGAGGGGAAGGAGAGCAGATCTCGGATAAGGGCAATGACTTTGCCTCCTAATTTACAAGGGAGGGCTGCTACGGCTGTGACAGGTAAAGGGGAGAGGAGCCGGCTTGAGCTCCCGCCGATGCTTGGGATGAACCTGGATGCTTCGGGGCGAATCCCAGCAGCTGCCTTGCCACCCCTCGGCGGTGTGCCACGGCAGAGAGGGAACCCCCAAAACACCGAATCAAACCCTTACAGAGGCGCTGAGAAAGTCCTGCGCGATTTGTTCAAGCCAGTACGATGGGAGCCCCAGCAGAAGCCGCTCGGCGGGGCTGGGCCGCCCCCGCTTCTCGCCGGGGCTAGAAGGCGGGGGGGTTGTCGTTCCTCGGGGGATGCTAACCCCCTCGGGATCCCCCTCCTGGCTCTCCCCGGCCGACGGGTGAGCAGAGCCGCTAGAGGACAGGGCTGAGCCGGGTTCCGGGCCTGGGACGACCGGGCGCCCGCTCGGTACGGCTGCGGTATGCGGGGGTGGCACGCCTCCTTGTTAGAGGTGGTAGGACGTGGAGGTGGCTCCCCTCGCTCCCTGGCGTAGCTCCTTGCAGTGTACAGGTTTAATCAGGGAGGAAAAGGGCCTTAAGAGCAGGGCCGGGTTTTAATCTCGGGGATTTCCTCCTCCAGATCAAGACAGCAACCCCAATTTGTATCATCCCACCACGGGTAGCAAGAGCCAGAGGAGACTGCAGGAGTGGGTAATCAGAGACTGCCGCTTTCTCACAATCAGTGAGAAATAAGAAATCGGGAGACATAAGCCAGCAAGAAACAGTTAGCAAACCATAAAAGTACAAAACCCCCAAATCCCAACCAATCTTTAATAAGGTCACAAATAAAGCCATGTAAGAAGGATGGAGAGCCATTTGTGAAGGTGTTTGGAAAGCATCCCACATGAGCTCTTGAAACCAAGTCCACCCTCTGGGACAGAGAAATGGCTAAGAGGATGTCACTATGCTCTTGGGAGGACAAGAGAAATGGGAAAATAAGATGCTGGCAAACCACTCTGCTGCACTGAGCTGTGCTGACAGGCGACTGGTGTAGAAGATCCTCCTGCAGCAGTGAAAGAGACAGAAATTGGGCAGAGCTTTCCCTCTTGTGTCAGTTTAATGTTGGGTTTAATTTGTGGGCTGTGCTCCCTTAACCCCACCACCCATTCGCAAGATTCATCAACAGACTTATGTATTTGACTGTCTCTGTCTTTCTTGCTAAAGTTTGGCTGAATTTAAGATACGAGGACACAGACTAGTATGTTTGATGAGCAAGGGAAGAATGGGGTTTTCTGGAAAGCAAAACCACCTACCAGTGTAGTCTGATTTCTTAAAATACCTCCTATGAATGTGGCAGTGATGGGTTTCGTGCCAAGAAATGGGTTTGCTCTGACAAAGGGTAGCAGAAAAAAAGATGGTGCAAATGTTGCACTGGTGTCCAGCAAGGGTATTGTAGGCCAGAAGTCTTATTTCTTATGTCTGAAGAAGACAGTATATGCAAAATAAAATCAGTAGCTATGTGGAGAAATACATGGTGGGGGGGAAAAATAAATGCAGTATTCACAGAGGGAAGTGATAGTTCAGAAACCTAACGCTTTAAGTTAGGCATCAGCACGGTTGTAAATAAGGGTCATCAGACAATACACATGCACTTGGACGCTCTGAAAGCTTTTGGAAATGTACAGTTCAATAACATTCACAAAATAAGAAACTGAGAATTGTAATGAGTCACTTTTTGCCAAGGAGAAAGGCAACCAGTGGCACCCTGGAGAGAAGTTCTGCACTCTGTGCAGACCGAAATATTTGAAGTGGTCTGGAAAAGGAAGTGAGCTGTGAGGGACCATGGTCTGTTGGTGGTCCTGAGTTGCCCAAGGCAGCAACAAGGAAAGCTGATTGCTAGGACTGCCAGAAAATTTGATGTTTGGGTTGAGGGGCTGAACAATAAAAGACAAGAAACACAATGTAGTACTCATTGGAATACCCATATTTGATAGGATCTAGACACCCTGTTTCCAGTAAGAAAAGCAACCTTGGAATTAATTCTCTGAAAACATGAGCTTAGTGCACACAGACCTAAAGGTAAACAATGAGGAGAAAGCGATGAAGGAATAAGGAGGGACCGAGACATTAATTTTAATGCCTGGGTTTTCTGTCCTTTACAAATAGTAACAATAATCGCACTAAAGAACAGGAACTGCTCAGCGTGGTGTGAAATGCCTTAATCTGCATTAACCAGCAGTTATTACATGGTAATGTTTGAAGCTACTGGGACACACTTATTTGCAGAAAATTGGACAATGCTGAAGTGTTGGGTGGCAATCTTTAGTTTTTATTGGTTTTGAATGGAAGTACTTCCATTGTCTTCTGCTAAGAAACTGGTTATGTGCTACCAAAACCATGGACATTATTGTCCATACCTCCTAAATTAATCTGCAGGCTGATCTGAAAGCCATAATGTATAACCACTGTCATCTCAGACCCACAAAAATATTGTGATCATTGGGAGTTAAATACCTAAATGCTTTGTGAATCCAGTTATCCGCAGCTGACTTCTTATCCAGTGGCTATAAATCAACAGAACTGATAAAACATAGATTAAATTTTAAATAATGATCTTTGGATGCTTTCCTACATTCCTGTGGTAATTAACATATGGACATATTCAAGGCTTACATTCTCTAATGGGCAGTCGTGTTTCATCTATGAAGACAAGATATGACTCCTAGGCTCTGCCAACGTGCTAACTAATGCATCACTGTCAAGAATATCTTAATATCATAAGAATCCAAGCTGAGATAAAGGTTACAGTCTATTGATACTCATTCCTGGGCTCAGAGGAGAGAGTAGATATTTGATATAATCGCCACCTCAGTGACACCTGACAGAGGTCCACAGCTCTGCTCATCAGTGAAGTTTATATCTACTGCTAGAGGTGCCATAAGCTTAAGAAGTCCGAATAATAGGAAAATAATTTAAAAGTCAGTCTCTGCTATCACCATTATCAGATCTTCTAATTAACTAAACAGAAAAGCACTGAAAGGGAACTGCAGTTTCAGACAAATATGGATTTCTATGGTAGCAACCATGTTTTTAATTTCACATTCAGTTCCCCTGAATGAAATCCCAAATTCCCATCATAATCTGGGATACCTCAGTTTTTTTGTCAACCCAAATGAGGACAGTTGACAATGCACTGAAAACATTTATTTTTCAGTGTTCTCCAATAAATTCAAATTAATTAGTTTCATTTCAGCTGAATAAGTAATTGCATTTCCCATTTTGTGACGTTACTGTGTAAAAATTTTATTTAGGGAGCTGACTGCCATAAATCTCTCTTGTGAGCTAAATGTCGCAGCATCCTCCATGATGCCCCACATGACTGACTTCTCAAGAAAAAGCACATTTACACACTGGAAAATACAGCTGGATCCATAAAAGATAACACGGCAATAAATTACAGCTCTGTGCAGGAGCAGACTGATATGGTATGTAATTTAATAATTATTTTTATAATTGATATTGAATGAGACATTTCTAATCTGTTCGGGAAAATAGCGGATTGCAGTTTGAAACAATCCAAACCTAAAGACTTAATTTGGAGTCTCCTGATGGGAAATTTGGGTCTGTATTTTCAGTCAGAAGTCATTCTTACAAAAAAAACAAGAGCCCCTGCAGTGTGCCGTGTGTCCTGCTGTCCACAAGCTGATGAGAAATTAAGGGGGATTTGGAACTTTCTGCAGTTTAAAACTTCAAGAAGTGGAGGGATTAAAAATGAAACAAGGCAAGAAATTGGGTTTCACGATTGAACAATTAGGGGTTACAGGTGAACAATTATTTGAAGACTTAAGATACCTATAGTGAAAGAAGCTCCTGACATAATAAAGTGTTCAGTAGTCACAGTATGGCCATGAGCTACCAGCAGGCTGGTGAGTAAAATGATCTCAGAAGTGTTCAAGACCAGGCTGGATAGGGCTTTGAGCAACCTGGTCTAGTGGGAGGTGTCCCTGCCCATGGCAGGGGAGGTGGAACTCGATGATCTTTAAGGTCCCTTCCAACTCCAACCATTCTATGATTCTGTGATCTTATCTTATCCATCTGTGCATGCTCTCTGTGACACAAGACCAAATTCAGTAGCTCCCTGAGAGAGGGTTTTGAGGAGAGCAGAGGCTTAAATAATTCCCCTCTCCCCACCACCAGCAAGAATATTTCCTGCACCATAGCGCTGAGAAGGAAAAGAAAAGTGGACAAGGAAATTTCATCACAGCTGTGAGGCAACAGCCAATGGTGTGGGGCTGGGATCAAGCACCTGGGGACTGGGACTGGGTGGGACCTCCTCACAGCGGGAACTCTGCTGCAGCCCTCCCTAAGAGAACCTGCACTTTTGCTTCGAGCTCTGTGGTTTCAACTGAGGAATAGACTGTGTTAGTGGAAGGCAAGGCTAACTGGCCAAGGAGATGTATTCAGAGGAGTGTTGTGTATAAAGAGCTTCTGAAAACACATGGGTTGAAAGATATTCAGAGCAGTCTTGTGATATCTCTGAGCATCTAACCTAGGATGAACTAAAGTAGCAAAAAAAAAAAAAAAGAAGGAAAATCAGTCATTTACAACAGGCAATTAGATTATCTATGAAGACAGAG
This sequence comes from Nycticryphes semicollaris, assembly GCA_013400055.1. Lineage (NCBI taxonomy): Eukaryota > Metazoa > Chordata > Aves > Charadriiformes > Rostratulidae > Nycticryphes > Nycticryphes semicollaris. Next base: position 388,705 of record VXBJ01007861.1, read on the forward strand.
GGAAGGGGAAGGCTTTGAAATAGAATTACAGGGCTGAAATAACGGAGCTTTTATCCCCGGAAAAGATATTGCATTGGAAGGGAACCTGAATGTGTGAAATTGGTCAAGCTTTATCTTATTTGGAGCATAGCTTTGCTTACAATGAGACAGAGAGCCAATTCTGATATCACACTGTTTTTCTAATGGCATAACTTTGCTGAACTCAGTGGTTTACTGTCTTGATTTACCACAAAAATGCACATAACAATGTTCAGCAAATTCAATTCTGCATTTATAGCAACCACAGAAAGAGGCAAGACTGAGATTCAGACCTGTGAGTGCACTCAGAAAAGCCATCCCTGAATCAGGAGAAGAAAGCTCACCAACCTTTGTAAACAAGAGAGACACAACGTGCAGTTCCTGCTCCATCTACAGAGAATTCATTCCTAAGCATGGGGAAGAAGACTGTCAAATGTTTGTAGAGAATCTGCCAATGGACATGATTTACCAAAACCTCAATTCACTTATGTCATTCCACTAAAATATAGCTCTTCTTCAGCCACAGCTTCCTAAGCTGGATGTTAGCTATATGAAATAAGAGAGATGAGAGTTCTCTGGCGTTTACAGCCCTAACAGTGGCTGTAATGCCTCACTGTGAATGCCACAGGGAAAAAAATCTTTCAGAAAGATGCATAAGCTCTCAGCTAAAATTAAATCAGAGTAAAACACTATCTATATTCATGTATGTATTGACAGCGCTCAATGCTAGTTTCTAAGTTCTGGCAAGTCAGTGTCCCGTCTTATTTAACTGAATAAACAAATTACTGTTTTTCTGGGCAGACAGACAAGTGGGTGGAAAATAAATGACTTTTTGAATCATTTCCTCAGCATAACACGGTGCTTCAGCAAACATCCTATTCATAGAAAACCCAAATAAGCAGCTTCTGATATAATACAACAAGTATAACCATTGCTTTTTCTGCATTTCATGGAAGTAATCCTATTATCTGTCAGACTGCAATGTTAGAAGAGACAGGAATTCAAGTACAAAGTGAATATATCACCCTAGAAGTTCAGTGAAACTTTGAAAAAAGGAAAAGACAAAAGCATTTGACAAATGCTTTGAGGATCCTTTCCCAAGAAATGATTTTATGCAATCATTCAACTGAAGCTGTAGATGTGACCTTGATCTCTTTGTTTCTATCCCTTTTCCTGAGACACATGCACCTAGGACATTTACTTACTTTGGAGTGCTTTTCATCCACTGTGCAATCTACTTATTAGCCTACTTCTAGTTTGCCTGAGTTAATTTGAATACAATATGCTGTGCTAGAAAATGCAAAAGAACTGTTAATAGCTGTCAGTAAATTTGTGTTTACAGAGATTGCTTCCAGCTGAATTGAATAGATTTGATCATAATATGCTCCTGTATGCTCAGTAGATGTATGTCACTTTAGAAGAGCTTCACTTTTCAGCATCCCTAGGGCAGGAGCTACAACATTAATACTCACACCACACAGGGCTCCCAGGTGATACAGAATATGCATTTTTTCACTCAAATGTAAAATCTAAAGTAAACCCCTTAGATAATGTATAATTATTGGCTTTTTCTCTACTGTCTAAATTCCCTTTCAAACTACCTCTGACACTTGTGTTGAAACCTGGGGTGGAAGAAAAGGCAAGGAAGTTCCCTATCGTGAGCATGTGCTGTACCATCACCTACATGGTGTCTTCCAAAAAGTTACACTTGTTCAGGTCTCTGAACAACAGAGATATAAAATCTGTTTATACAGCCAAAAGACAGCTCTCCAGTTCTTTCCCAGATCCTGGTCCGCTGATTGTCCATGCAGAATAAAACATGACTCCAAGGCTGAACCAATTATTTTCTTTCCAAACAAAACCATAGACCACTTTCAGCAGTCAGTGAGTGAAAAGGCGTCATCAAATTTGCCTCCTTTAACCCAACACAGTCTTCCAAGACTACTTGTATGTGTCTGACACACTTATGTATTCTACAATTTTCCTTATGCTACCACATCCCAAAGCACATGTGAGAAACTGGATGTGAGAACAGACAGAAAACAGGATGTCTTAAAGCTCACTTGCTGCAAAATATCTACCACTTGTGTACATGATGTAACATCACAGGAGGTATGTCCTTGGTTCTCATAACAACTAGATCTTGTTTGCCCCAAGAAACTTGTCTGCAACTCATCTGCTGTGCAGGCCCCAGCACTGCCCAGTGGGCAGAGGCAGAGGGGGCTTGCATAGCAACAGTGTTGGGCAATAATTGGAAAGGAATAGGTAACCATCACGTTGACTGGTGAAACCATGAGTCAATATGAGTCAATGAGGACTATAAATAACTGTTGCCCCATGCTGCAAATGCGACCCTCACCACTGTTGACCCTTGCCATCATTATGATTCAAGAGACCTGAGAATGATGGGTCAACAGGACGCTGTTGGCTCTGGAGGACCTTCAAGTCATGGGGTGGCATGGACCTAAGCGGATCTGCGGACCTAACATCTTGGTGGTGATCTTTCTTGCTTTGCTCAGTAATACTGGTTCTCTTTTCCTTCTTTCCTATACCTCTGCCTTTTCTCTATCACCATCTGGCATTATTTTAAGGTAAGAGTAGTAAAGCTATGACAAACAGCATCTGACCTTGTTTGGGTCTTAATTGTATCCTTGGAATCATTGCGAATCCCTCTTGGACCAACTGAACTGAGACCTTACAGCATGTCCTACATGGTGTTGGTTTCCCACTGTGCAAATATGATTCTGGTGGACTACAGCCCAGGCCTTCATGTATTTCAGACACTACAAACTGAGAAAATACATGACAAAGTATGTGAGTATTAGGCCATGAGCTGGTACCCAGAGGAGGCCTGTATCAAGTGCCGTACAGTGTGTATGCACTAGCCAATATGTGCAGGGCAGGCTTGGACAGCAATGGTGAGACCTTGTGAACCCTGGCAGTCAGAAACTAATTCCCAGACCAGGAACGTTTAGCAGTGCACCAGAAAACAGATAACACCAGAAAAGTAAAAAAATGATCTTACACATGCATGAGCTGCACAATATCAGCTCTAAATAGTGATTGTCCCCAAATGTCTGTGTGTGTGTGTTAAAATCAAATGAATATCAGAAATTCTTGACTGACACATACCCAAATACCAGTACTGGGGCTGACTGATATACAGCTGGAGCTGTTATTAACTTCTTCTCAGGCAAAAGAGTTAATATATCTTATACAATATGAACATATTGTGAACAACGTGAAGAACATCTGGGTCCTCAGCTTTCACTTCACAAATCTGACAAGAAAGATCAGAACTTCAGTAGGCATTTATTTTGCAAAGCTATTGTCAAGAAAGGTAAAGGAGAAGAGCCACCCTCGGAAAAATAATTGTTCTGGTGGGGTATTTGACACACAAAAGAAAGCCATCAGAGAAGTTTGAATTATCAACATCTGTAACACACCAGCCACACTGTCACACTGCAAATCCTTTGTAAGAACTTGAACAATGACTGAGAACAAGAGCATCCAGCATCCTTCACCCACTTTCTGTGAGGTTAAGCTTCGAGTCTAATCAACTGGTGTTCTGGGTGTGCCAAAATGGAGATGTCATACTAACGAGAAAAATGTTAGGGGAAGGAAGAATAGAAATAATTAAATACTTGGCCCTCCAAATCTAAAAAAAAAAAAAAATATTCAGTCCCTTAGATGGAAAATAAAAAAATCAAGACATTTTACAGTAGTAATAGTTCAGACTGCTCTCTGTAATGTATAATACAAATTCACCATTTTAAGTGTGTTAAATGTGATGCAGGTAAAATGAGACCATGTCCACAGCAGTAGCTAAACCAACTTTCAGATAGACCAAAGCAACACAGCTGTAAAGCTTCAGCCACATCTGAAAACCCAGTACAGACCTTTTGGTTCTTTTTCAAACTCTCAGTTGTCAAAAGGGAGGTTTTCCATTAACACTGGTAGGCTTAACTGTGAACACTCTCTGTGACGTCTAACTACAGCTGCTTTCCTGCCATGAAAACCTTGCCTAAACCGGAGACTAAAAAGTATCGTTACTTGTACACAGGAAGACACCCTACATTCCTGATCTGAATAGCACCAATTTGAGACTAAAGAACCAGAAAAGCAAGAAAACGTTATTATGAAATCTCTGTGAGGGAGCTGACAGATGAAAATACCTTTTTTGACAGTAACCCCTGTGTGTGTAAAGGCAATTTGAAGTGCTGCTTTTTTATGTGGGCTAACACAGCAGGTGAAGGCACTTCACCTCACTGCCCAAGCTGTTCTTTTGCTCAGAATGGTTACTGACAGTGCTCATTCAATGTTTCATGAGGATAAAGTAACCCACAATTAAAAGCTATGAGCAAAAGTCTTCCACTATGAGTAATCATGTATCTACTTGTCCGTGGAGCTTGAAGACTCTTGCTTAAAGTTGCAGGAAATTTGTCAACATTCCACTGAACATCCGTCAGTGTTTCCAACCCTGCAAACTTAGTCTGAAACATGTAATTAGATTAGTAAAACTGCAGGATTCCTGAGGGGCCGGGTCCACCTGACCGAGCCGTGAGAACAGATGCAGGTTCCAGCAGTAACTGTGGGAGTCCTAAATGCTACCAAGCGCAGCAGTAGTGAAGGCACAGCACTTCCAGAGAGACTTTCTCACCTATAAACTCTTCACCTCTGAAAAATTCTGCTCCCCACCTTCTCCTCCAGGGAATGATTAGCAGCAATTGATAAATTTTGGAAATAAGCATGGCTGGTGAGAACCTGGACCTACAGAAACCAACAGTAAAACACACTCTGACTTCAGTACAGTCAGGATTTCACCCCTGTGGCATAGAGTCAAAACCACTCGTGTGATGGCAGAAAATAAAGATGCTTCTGGAGCTTGTTCTGTTCATTCACAGCACACTGAAAGAGTGAACAAGTGGGAAGATGGGAAAGATAAGCACGTGTTAGTGGGGCAGGGCTCGCAATTCGCTCCCAATTCACTCCCAAGGTCGGGGTGCAGAGCAACCCCATAGAGATGTGGCTGCCCATACTTTCCTCTCTGACCCTGTTTTTTCATCTTCTTCCCATTCTTGAGCCTTGCACTCTCTGTCAATGTCTATGGCTCTGAACCTTCCTCAAGTGCAGTAGACATTCCTCCCACCAGCCTATCAGTAATAATTTCCCTCATCTTATCCTTCCTGTTGTTGGTTCAATAGAGTCATTAACATTTTCACTGGAGTCAGCCTAAATGGCCCTAATCAAGAGGAACTGGCACACTGGTAAACTCTCTGCAGATACCTGTCAGGGATGAAGTACTGCTGCCTTTTCTGTAACATATACCAGGATTTGAAAAACTACCCCTCTCCTCAGCTTCTCTGAGTTCATTTTTTATTAGCAATAGAGGAAAGGATGTCAGATTTTTAGATTAATGCCACAGGTCCCACCCCTGACACTTGGGGAGAGATGCAGGACATGATGTACATTCCTGTACCTAATTCTCCTTTCTAGGGTCTAAAATAGGTAGGTGCTTCCTTGTAGGTTCAGACATCACAGCCTATCAATAAAGAGGTAAACAACTGCTTGCTAATGGGTTATGCCCTGAAAGTTAAGTACATTCTCTTACTGATGCAATTCTTATCAAGACAAAGGAGCAGAAATGTTTAATTCTGGAATTGCTGATGTTTACTAACAATGTATAGAAATACCAGCCTCAGCCAGAAGCTGTTGTAATCATACAGCAATTCTGTGGACATTGGAGCAAAGCCCTTTTAAGTATGTTGGAGATTCGTGTCTCTTTCACCGAGAACAGAAACAGACAATGAGGATGGATTGAGAGATACTGGAAATAAAACCCCTGTCTCCCTGCAAGACCATTATCAAGCCTAGGTGTGTTAGTTCTGGCAGAAATACTTGCATGGAGTAGCAATGCATATTGTCTGAGGGATTCAAAGAAAGAAATAGCAGTGAAGTGCTGTCATACAGTGAGCAGAATGAAGTCATAAATAAAACTCTTAACAACTCTGGACATAAAGATCTTTTTCCTAAAAAAAACCCCAACAATCACCTGTAAAACTTTTACACAATCCATGCTCTGTCAAAGCTCTCATGTTGTCGTACTGCATCATGAATCTTTTTGCCAAGTTTTGTGCCCGGTGTCAGCCCCTCTCTTTGTGTTTCAGTGACTCCATTTCAGCTCGTTGAGTGCTTCTGCTCCTATTTACAAGTACAGTTGTAGTCTCTCTGGACAGGTTTTAAAGTACATAGATCTGACTGACGTGAGATAGTATTTGAGTTGACATATGAAATGAGAAGTTTGCTTCTTAATAGCTATTTATTTCTCCTTGGAAATGCCAAATTCACTTGTGCCCACGCTGGCAATGATTTGTGCTTATGAAGATTTATAACTGAGTCATAGATACTCTGAAATAGCCTGAGTATCCCACAGCAAGTGTGTGACAGGAACATGTGCAGGACTAAAAAGGATTGGACTGGGAACAGTAAGACCTTTCACGCTGACATAATAATGCCTTGACATTTTATTGCTCTTTCTGCTATGTCTACCTTTGCACCTGGGACCCTACTGCATTATCTGTACTGATGCTGGTCAATACTTTATGCCATAGGTGAGATCAGTGAGACTACTCGTGATGTAAGATGCTGCTCCCTGTAAGTGATGGTCTTGTTGTCCCTAATGAGCTCAAATTATTCAAATAGTGTTCAAATGACAAGTGTAGAGATGACAATACCGGACAGGGATAATGAGTTAGACTGTGTGTGTGAAGTTAAATCTTTTTCTACTGTTATAAAATGGAAACATTTATAAAGAGAGCTCAGATTATGAATTACTCAACTGCTTTTTGTATCAGATGTGTAATTCCTCTTTCCTCACTTTTGCAGAGTGCTGTTTTTCACAGGACAATCTATAAAATGAACAGCCTGGGTATTTATGGAAGGAACCTTTCCTTTTTCATTAACCAAACAGGATAAAAATCACAGTAGGCTCTATAGTACGTTTTGCCTTAGGAACGTGTGAATTGAGATTAGTCAACAATTAAGTTATTTGGTATTGATTTTACACGCACTATTAACTGACTAACTCCCAGTTAGCAGAAAGTCTTAACACCGTGTGAAGAAGAATCTTTATCTTAATGTTGGTTTTTCCAAAGGCAAATAGTATAACATTATCTGTGTCAATTTTCACAAAAATGTTCTCATTCTATTTTTATTCCTCTAAAATAATATCTGAACAGCTTTCTTCCATACATAGTTGTTTGGTGGATTTTTTTTATTTTTTTTTTCACTCAGCTGAGGAAATGTAATCCCTGCATTTTCAGACAAGTAAACAGTATGATAAGTTTGAAAATAAGAATGTGTAGCTCTAGCTTTCACTCATTTCTTGTGACTGTCACCAGAATATGGTCAAGTTCCCCTTGCTGTGTGGGGGATTATGGTTTCTCCTTTAGATCAGTGAGGTTTGAGAGTACTCAACAACTTGCAGAACAAAGCAAAAAACTGTTGCCATTAAAAGCCTCTACTAAATAGTATCCATGGGCAAATCAAAAGTTGATCACCTGTTTTAATCCAAACCAACATAAACATGCGAGCAGTTCCACCTCAGGTGGTAGGTGAGCAGGACTGCAGACCATTTCTGCTCAGAGAAGAGGCCATCTTGCATGCCACACAGAGCCCATGGGAACAGCCACATGCAAGTCTCACAGCACAAAGACCTCCTTGCTTCTGGAGCTCCAGGACAGGACCAGGATCAAGGGGATCAGCACAGAGAGCAATGGCAAGGTGAGCGCCGGAGTGGCGGCTTCCCAGGAAAAGCAGTACCTTTGCAAGAACAAAGCACAAGCCACCGGTAGCCTGGGAATAAAAGTTTTTTTGCTCCTGACAGCAAAGCTTTAAGCTGTGAACAGTGGTGACAGCTGTCAAAATGGAGGTCCTGCCTGCCCACAGCTGGGCTGTGCATTTTCCATGTCCACCTTGGTGCTCCCATGAGCACTCATGCACCTGGGCAGCCTCAAGAAGCTGGCATCCAGCTGACAACAGGAAGAAATGCAAAAATGTTTTTTTTAAATCCAGAGTAGCTCCCAGCCATTGCCAGAGAATGCCAATGGAGCTGGGGACACTCCATCAGGTAAGCTGCATGCTGTGGGAGAATGGGCCAGACCCTCCATACTCACCGGGAGGTAGCATGCATTGTGTTGGAGCTTGCCTCATGCTGTAAAACAGGGAGCAGGATCTTTCAGCAACCCATTCAAATTCTCAGTTATGTCGGAGCTACCAAGTACTCCATAAGAGGCAGACGGTAAGCCATGAAACAGCTGCCCCCTGTTCTGAGCATGTGTTTGGATAGCATGAAGAGGGCACCATGAGCTTTGGGACTGGCAGTGCTGTTGGGCTTTGCCTTCTGACCCCCCCTAACGGAGGAGGAGCACCGGAAAAGCTGGAGAAAGGAAAAGAAGCTCCTCCTTTCTGACCTATAGGAAAACCTGCAACACCTAACCACCTGTGTGCCAGTATATTCTCTCACACCAGCACTGCCTTGTCTTCTCCACCCTACAACCCTCAGTTTTGGGGGTGGAAATTGCCAAGTAAGATACCATGGGTGAGCTAGAGCACAGGCAGGCAGGCAACTCGGGGAGGCAGCAGGGCAGGCATCTGATACTTTCTGTGAAGAGGAAGGGAATACTCCCACCCCTGCACCACCCACTAGAGCACTGGGGGAAAGCATATTATCTTCAGTGCCTTGTGTTCTTCGACTCTGGCTGCAAAGCACTTTCCTCCTGGTCCCCATGATGGTGGTAAGGGAAAAGTGTTGTTGCAGTGCCCCATCTAACTGTGCAACTACAGACGGCTGCCTGCAGCTTCTACCCAGTCTCTAAGATCTGGATGTGCCTTGAAGTTTCTTTTCCAACAGCAATTATTCCTCTGATAAAAGCAGGTTTTTTAAAGACAGCTTTTTTCACTCCATCGCCTTTAAAGCAGGGCCATAAATCATACTAAATGTCTCTACGTTATGTAAATTGGCTCCTTTGCAGAACATATTTCATTTAGTATAAACAGAGCAATTACACTCTGACGTTTGCCCAAAATTGCTATATCTTTTGTCCTTTCTGAAGGGGGACTTTTCATCTGTGTCATCTTTTCTCTTATGTTATGCGTTAAGTGAGAACGTTTTGCAAGTCCCAACCCTCCCTTTTAAAAACCAGCTGTGTTTGACCTGCCATCTCCCTGGCCCTCTTTCTGATGTGTGTCTTTTCTGCTGGTCCACTCAATCTCCTTCGCTGTTTGTGCATTCCCTTCATGTACTAGGTGAAAGTTTCTTTCTCCCTTTTCTCAACACTTGTTGTACTTTGATACAGGGCATCTAAATAGTGTCCTGTTCCACCATGTCATGGCAAAACTTCTCAAGCAGGTTCTATTATGTCAATTCATTATTATTTTCCCTAGCTTCTCTGGTTTCCACACCGTTCATCCTAAGGATGTCTTTGACACAAAGAGTTGGGAACTAGAGCACTTCTGCTTCTCTGCAACACTGATGTTGCATCATGTGCTGGCTTTGTAGCTTTGTAGTTTGCATCAGTTACCCATAACAATAAGGTTTTGAATCTAAAGATCCAAGAGAACCTGAACAAGATAAGGACAATGAAAGTAGCAATTCCACAATATGGCTTTTAGAGAAAGGCATGGAAGCCTCAAAAATACAGAGCTCAAATGTTCTTAAGGTATCTAGAGAAATATGGAAATAAAAAGACAGAGACAGTAATTCTCAGTAATGTATTTCTTTTATCTGGTTAATGACTTAATTAATTACTGAGAGTTAAGATCAGTTTTGTGTGCCATTTTTATAAACCTAAGATATAAGCTAAGAGATGTCTGGCTTTGAACATCCAAGATGATTCCTCAGCTGCTTGAAGTCTAAGCTACAGCACAGTTAAAAAGCTCCAACACACTCTTCTGTTAAAAGATTAATTTCTGTGCAGTTAAAGTCTTTATTGCTGTAACTATTTCAGATAGAAAAATCCATGATGACAATTTGCTCCTCTACATCATTTATTTTCCTAATTGTTTTCCTGCAGTGCTGCTTTAATAACAGAGACACATGGAGTCAGTCACCCCGACAAAGCACGTTTTCAGTTAGGAGCATTTTTCAGACTGAAGTCTCTGTAGGTACTGCTAGAAACTCACTGTTGCTTTCACCCCTACAGGCATCATCTTTCCTTGTCCTTCTGTCAGTGTTTTCGAACAAAAAAAATCAAGTAATTCTTCTGCAGCCATAGTTTTTTAGTCAGAATTATCTGCAGTGCTGGAAACTCTTCACCACTTCAGAAGTTAAAGCAATGAATTGTATCGGTTTTTCTTGTGGCCAGCACCTACAGCACTTCGTAATTGATACGGACTGTTTTCTAAAGAATGCTCATCAAAGGAAGCTTGCCACTATTCAATTATTTGAATGTTTCCAGTCTCAGATGAATTGACCACACTGACTCTGCAGAATTTACCACAGAGTAAATTTTTGCTGCTACGACTAATCTTTTTTTCTCCCCTCCTCTCTTTTTTTGGTTTTTTTTTTTTTTTTTTTTTTTTTTCAAGCTAATTAATGTTCCAATAGCTGGAAGATATATTCACTTTGTCAATCTACATCACGGGTCTTGATAAAACCGTGGATACTTCTGCAAAATTAGGACTGTGCTGAAGGAAGTTTTGTTCACTTCAGTATAACTGGCTGTTGAAATCTCAGCTGGCTTCCAAAACAGGTGAACACTTCCAACAAACCCCATTTTTTGCTTTCACCTCACCAGCCTCACCCCACTTCTCCAGCTGTATTATCTGCTTTTGAGGCAATGAGCCTCTTCTTAATCTTCTACCAGCTAATTCTTTATATTTAACCATTCCATTGAACATCCCATGACCTTGTTCTTGGAAATATCTGGTGTTCATTCAGTAACACCCTGCCATGATCAACTGTCCACAAACAACCTTTGAAAGAGACTGGATGTTTTTTGTGTAGTGGGTAAGGCAGATTGACAGCATGGTTAAAGCAATTAGGATCAAGATCATATTGCTTTCTTATGGATTGTCCCATTAGTATGTTCTTTCCTTTCAGTGACCTGGCACCTTTAAAGCTGTTTTCCCACTTGAGCTATCAGCTTCCATACACAGTACAGTCCCATAATAAATGGAAGCGCAGGGCAGGATTTTGCCTCAAGATTCTGCACTCAGTGATTCTAGCTGGAGATATTCTTAAAATCTTCAATTGCTCTTCTGCAAAATGAAAAATTGCTTGCATACTTACACTAAAGCTACAGTTTTGCATCCACTGACCACTCCCATGTGTGTGACTCTGTCCATGATTTACCTTTGCACTTAAGGGTTTTATGTGACCTGTTTTCCTCAGCCTCAGAAAAAGAGTAACAAAGGAAAAATCTATGGACTTTAAACCTCTCTGGAGCCTCAGCTCACAAACTAAGAAATCATATTCTGTGAGGTGTCACTGTTTATTGTTTTCAGTCACAGAAAATGTCTCATGACCAAAATCGTAAAAACTGTTTATTTAAATGTTCAAACCAGTGACAGTCTTTTCATTCCCCGTTAGAAAAGTTTTAGTGTATCCTTTATTTTATTTGAGCACACTGTAGGCAAATCATCCTTGTTTGCCTCCATGGCAACCCCTTCTCCCTCTCCTTTTCAGTCCTTAGAGGGGAAAACCTTCCTTTCCATTGGGCCTCTCAAAAGCTCACTGCCAGCCCTGGATGCCACTTTGACACTGTTCCCAAGCCCTCCTGATTCATTACGGCCCTGCATGGCAGCTGTTACACGCTGTTCCTGCTGCCCATGGGCTTTGGAGGCAGAAGAGGGGAGAAGTCCTGACTTGTTTACAGTAAACCATTACCTGCCTTCACCGCGCAGGGTCTAACGATGCACTGGCTGCACTCAGCAATGCTGCAGGACATCAGAGACATTATTTATCTTGCTAAAAGCAGTGATGTTAATTTGGTATGCAGGAAAAAAAGGGGCAAATCTGTGGTCACATAAGTTTGCTCTGTAAGATGCCCTCTGACCCAAATGCTGAGGACAGGCAGAGTCTTCATGTGGAGCTGGGCTTGACCATGCTTTTGGCTGGATGGTTTGAGAGGAAAGGGCAGCTCACTCCTGTGGAGCAGGTGGAAATGCAGTTAGAAAACTGAGTAATAAAAAGATTTCCCATGGGGCTTGCTCTGCACAGGTGCCGTGTGGGAAATCTGTGACGTGCTACAGAGCCGTTATCCCCACTGGGACTAGGACTATAAGGGCCAGCAGAGCGGTCAACTTTATTTCCCATGCTTGCATTATAAATCATGCGTATTTCTAAAGTCTTGGCCACCAATATTGGTCTCTAATGTTGATGTAAACTAGATCCCCAGGGAGTACAATTTTTTTCAGAAGAAGAAAACTGTACCAAGTTTTCTCAAATGGGAAGGAGCCCTCTTTGATCCAGCCTTTTGGTGTATTCAAGAGTCGTGGGCAAGGGCTGTTTAATGAGGTCTGAGAACCCACCCTAGACAAACCCTCTGGCAGCAGACAGAAAGCATGGGGTGTTTCATGCCTAAAGTTTAGATCTGGATCCACCAGATGATTGCAGAAGTATTTAATCTTGACCCAATACTCTGAGTGATCTGGGAGTATTTTGAGGAATAAAACCAGTGATTTCGTTTTCATTTATTTCATAACAATATTTATCACTTATAGTAACTAGGACAGCTTCCTGAAGTTTTGGAAAAGCCTTAATGAATTCTTACTTAATTTAATGAAGCACCATGGAGCCCATATTGCTTTTCAAACACTTGCAGTGTGCTAGTCATTACTCACCTGCCTCCATCTTTCAATCAACAGCTCTGGGAGGCAGAAAGATAAAAAAAAACCCATCTGCTGAATACACTCAGAGAAAACATTTGCTATTGCTTACAGAAATTAAATGTGTTTGTAGAAAATTGAATGATTCTGTAAATGCTTCGCAGCAGGAGTAAATTTACTACCAGTTTTATTTATAATGGTTCAGTCAGCAAATAATAGCACTTGATGATAAAAAATTACTGTTATTTAGAAATATAAGTTTGACATAGATAAAAAGGCAGTCTTGATAGAATGGCTTGACTATTTTGCATTTAAAGTGGGGGACCATAATTGAGACCAAGATCTCATGAATATATGACGTATGATTGCATCATAAGTTGAGAATGGGGAGCTTACTGCAAAGGTTTGTGAAAAGAACCTTGCAATCTGAAATCACAGATCAAAGCCAGCAAACATGCATCCTTCATAGCCTATATTACCTCAAAATCCCATATAAAATTAACTATTTCCTCCCAAACTGCTTAACACCACTAAGTCCAATTGATTCTAAGTATAACAAGGACATGTGTATTAACTAAATACAATTTGTTTTCTTCCTTTCTTTCTCATTCCCAGAGGGAGAACAGTAAATATGGAAACAAATTCTCAGCACAAATCAGAAGCAGGTGCAGTTTCTTGTTTGGTGTTCTAAATATTTTATTTTCTTTTCTGACGTGCTTCTTTCCCAAATTTTTCTATTAAATGTAAATGAACCCAATGAAGTTCATGTGGAAAACAATGCGAGTGAAGTTTCCTGATGGATATATTGTGATAGTCTGAAAAAATAAGTCATTAGTGTCCTCTGGGAAATCCTTTCCGGGCAGAGTGGGACTGGCTATACTTGCTTTGTGGACAATTATGTCATGTTAACTTCTGGCAGGAGAATACATAGATGACCCATGGCTATATGACACATAAGGGCATATAGAAGAATGAACTTCAAAACACTTAAGTAGAAAGAAATCTGATCTATGCAATTGCCCGTCAAAACTATCAGCTCCATGCTTCTTCTCTGTCCTTTATTTCCTATGGAAAATCCTCAGGAAATTGTACCGACTGCCCCAGAATCACCTTTGTCTGCACTCTGGATGATCAAACAGGTTTTGAAGTGCCAGCCACTTACTGTAGTCATGCTGTTAGATGAGGATATTCTAAACAGGCAGAGTAAGTCAGAGCTAAATCTTCCCTAACCCTTCATAACAGAGATCAGTTGACTTGTGTTTTTGGGCTAGACTTCAGCATTTTAGCAAAACACCGCTTTGGGCTGTTTTGTGACATACCTTCTTCCTTCAGCAAGGGTGTTTATATTTTAGTTACAAGGGAGTAATCTCCTTTTGCAATGTTTGTGTCTGCGGTAGCCTTGCTCTTCTAAGAGCAATCACCTTCAAGGGAAGGACAGGTTCTTCCTCACTATTTTATAGGCATTTTTAATACTGGTTAGGTCTTAATGGAATTTTCTTTTAGGTCTACAGGAGGAGTACGCAGATGCCTCAGGCCATCTTTCCCCCAGCAGTGGTTAGTGCTGTAGGAAAGCCCAGCCCACTGTGGGAAATGCTCAGGTCCTGGGGAAAATACTGGGAGAGGGTGTTGAATGTCCAGGCAAGTCCTGGAAATGGGGAGCTGTGCCATGCAGCAATGGGAGAGAGGCAATACTGCATCTCCTGTTGCACCTCTGCAGACAAGTGGCCTTCCTCTCACCACACAGGTCTTCAGCAAGGCTCCATGGCTGCAGCGGTGAGTGCTTTCACCACTTCCCCTACACCTGGGCTGGTATCCCTGCCCACTGCCCTGCAGCTACTCTGGCAAACCATGGCTGCTCCCAAGCATATTAATATTTTCACCAGATTTCTGTCATTTTGCTCTTATTGGCCTGCACTGGGGCAAGCCAGGGCTGTGGTGAGGGAGCTGTGTATGACACAATGAGACAGAGATCTCCTTCACCCTGCCTGTTAATAAATTTTGGCTTTTCGCTCCTTAATTAGGATGTGCCGGGCTTTATTTGTCGGTGCCTCTTGAATAATACTCCTCTGAAACCAGTCTATGAAGAGGCCATCCTTAAGGTGACTAATGAATTTCAGCAAAAGGATTCCCCTTACAGCTAACTATTATGAACTACTGCCTTAGCAGGAAAGACTAAAGGAGTATCAACAGGGATGATGTGTCTGGATGTGAAATGCATGAAATCCCTTTGTGCATTTCACATCCAGACACACAGAGCCCATGAAAGGCTCTGAATCACATACAAATATGGTTTACAAATCCTCTCTGCCCCAATTTTGGTGTAATATATGTTTGAGAGAAATGTTAAAAGATGTTTTCCAAGGTAGTGTACCAAGAACATACAAATACGTACCCAGTCTTCTGACAGGTTGTCTCTTCGGAGTTGTATAAATGTGCCAGTGCTTATTTATATTAAAGACACATACATACCAACAGTTAAGCTCTCTGTGGGTGTACCAAGACATATCCAGGAGCAGACGAAATGCATTATGTCCATGATGCGGTGGAAATAATTCTTTCTCTCTCTTTCTCAGTCAGTGTCAGTTAGCCTGAGCCCTACAACATGATAATGGAGCCAGAGTGATAATTGAGAGCAGGTGTCTGTGTGTGCTCCACAGTGCAACCTGCTGCCGTTACTACATTCAGTTCTCATAAGAATGAGCCCCAGCATTAAAGCAGGATTAAAATTCAGAAGCAATTGCACGAAATAACATATAGAATCTAGCAAAGAATTGCTTACCAAAGAATACCCTTTTCATCTAAGTTTTTCTATCAGTCTCTAGAATACAATAGAAACTCTATTAAGCTTTGTAAGACTTACTCAGTCTGCAGAAGGGACTAGGAAACATTCTTCCAGACTCTGAGGTGTTCCTATATGAATCAGAGAATTCTGTATTCTCTTTGTTATATTGTCAGATTTTATGGGCTTTTTTGGATGCAGATGTAGAGTCTAGAATTAAGACAGTTTCAATTTGCAGATCTGGAGGGGCAGTTCTTCATACAGTCCAGTAAACATTCAGAAATTTAGCCTGAGAGAGGAAAAAATGTAAGTAAAAGGGAGCCTGACATTTATGAGCTTGCATACATCTTTGTAATTCAATCTATATATGCAAGAGTTTCTTTACAACTGAGTGGTTTTGCATCTGAGCAGAGCAGGCAGCAATACTGGAAAAACAAAAAAAGACTAATTTAGAAGATGACATGACCACTTAAATTCAGTTTTAAATTCAAGACTATTTTTGGAACTGTAAGACATGGACACTTCAAATGTAAATCACTGCCACTTGAACACAGCTCACAAGAAACATTACTGAGTAATGGGATGTTTTTGTCCCAAAGAGGCCGAAAGAAAAGAGTGTTTTTTGATTTTCTTTTTGTTTATGAGGTTTCTTACTCTACTCATTCACCATGTGATATAGTTGAGTTTTCAGTCTTTGAGAAAAGATACAAACTTTGCAGGATTTTTCTAATTTTCCATAGAAAGTCTTTTTCTTATGTACCGTATCTGTTTTGGTGTTCTGATTTGAAAGTATTTATTACATATTCATAACAGTATTGATAGAATAACTTGTTGTACGTTCTTACCTCATGTTTTTCTTTACACATAGCTGGTTCTGGGAGGTATTTCCAAAGTAACACTGCTAGATTGATCTTTCATGTTGAAGACCTTTGCATGACATTAGTGTATAATCAGGGGTTAAGCATGTCTCTGTGTATTTCTATAACATCTTACAATATGCTGCTTTCCTCCAAAATACCCTCAGGGAGATGTCTTATTTTCAATCCATAACTGTATAGGCTTTTCCAAGGTACTGACATCAGGCTGCAACATCAAGCAGAGGCAGAGAGAGAGAGACCTGCAGATACGATGTATGGGAGGGAGTCTTGACTTGTACACGTTATCTATGTCTACGCTGATAAATCAAACTAGTGTGAAAAAGCCTGTGCCCAGAGCATCAGAATCTTTTGCAAGATGCTCCAAAATGGGACATTGCTACCCAAACTGACAGCTGTCGTAAGTGGCCTTGATTCACGCTGACTCCCAAATGGTGCTTAGGGCCTTTGGGTACTGGCTGGCCCAGACCAGAACCATACCAGGGACCCTTCTAATGATTTGCTAGTAGAGGTGAACAGGACTCACTGCCTGGAAAGCTCCCTGGTACTGCTTTAACTGCAAAACCACATAAATCTGTAAAAACAAACTCTCTTATCAGTTGTGTTGCAAACCCCAAGTCATGAACACCACATCTGAATTTGTCCTAGCAGTATTGGTACTCAAGGCTATCTCTGGTCTTGGAAAGTAGCTAAATAACAAGAATGGGAATTGGTAAGAACAGCATGATGCTGTTATGACTTTGGGGCCAGAGTGTGCATCTCTGGAGCTCTTACACCTCATAGTCATTTGCTCTAATGAGCCTTTCCACTGTTCTAGTCATGTAAAGCTGCCTTAAGCTGCTTAAAAATTACTTCGTATTGAGATACTTTTTGAACTTCATCCAAATGTGCAAAAGTACAATTTCTAATTCCTAAGTCTGGCAGAAGTCTAGCTTCTTGAAACTGGCAGGGCAATGTAAAATGCTTTTAATGTCAGTGACAGCCGGGCTGAATAACTTTGTTTTGCCATTAACTCCCTGGGCACAGATTCAGACCATATTGTGTTTAAATTAAAGTCACAGGACCCTCATAGGGATCATTAAATAATGTCTTTAAATTGAGCTCTAAACAAAATATTGTTATATTGCTTGAAGTAATAACTGTTTCCAGAGAAATTTCCTTAATGAAAATATTTCCCTTATTTCTCTTATTGTTCATACATTTCTTTTATTATTGACATCTTCCTGTGGATTTGCTGACACCAACACAGCTGATACATGGCTGTTTTTTCTGGAATTGGTTTGTCAGTTTTACCTGAGTGTAGGGTTCTCTTGCACTTTAACAACTTTTCCTTGGATAAACCATCATATATCCACCTGTATTTTTACCCTGCCACAGAGAGTGCAACCCACACTTTCAGTTTGATGTGATAAAACATTATCTGACAGGCTACCACATACCCACCCCAGCATTGCTTCAGGTACTTTGACCATTTCAGAGCTCTGGGCCATTTGGCTTCAGATGCAGATGTTCCTTGGTCTTATCTTTCCTTGGTGTAGACATGTCCGAGGGAGCCCATGAGGCAGCTGGCCCTGGATTACAGACATTTCCCAGGAAGTAAGAAGAATGCTGTCCACAGTTAAATTGCACAGCTGTGTTTTAAGCATGTTTTCATTATCGTTATAAAAATTATGGCAATAATACGTGTGGCAGATTTCTCATGTACCACAAAAAGTGTAATATTAAATGGCGGCATTAGTTGGAAAACAAGAGCCAGCATTAAAATCTTGTGTGACAGACTAATCTGGGAACTTGGGCTGACTGGTGTGCTCCCAGTGGTGGTGGGAAAACTCTCTCCAGAAGCTGACTTTCACCTTGTAACAGGCTATAGACTCCATACAGCCATGCAGCCAGGTACAAAGCTTACACTGAAGCAGAATACTTCAAATCCTGGTTACTGTAGCATAAGATAAATAAAACCAAAGCAAATCTCTGTTTGACCTAAGATACTTCTAGGCAAGCTGGTGGAATAGTACTAACCATCTGTAAGACTGGACCATTTGGCACTTCCAAAGCTTGTCAAACTGTACTGAAAATACCCAGGCACTTTACCATATGCAGTAAGAAGCAAAAATAAAACAAGCTGTGGTGTCTAGCAGTTGGTATGTCACAGATAAGTAAACCCAACAGAACTAAAATTGTAACTATTGACATAAGAGACATAATAACTGCCTCAGGCCAGATGGTGAATGCAGATTGGCATAGTTCTACTGAGGCGAGTGATTTTGTGCTGGTTTATCCCAGCTGATGTGCTGATCCTGGAGTATTACTGACTGAACAGTGGTGGAGTGGCTGCAAGTCATGTAAAATTAGAATCAGCTGCAAGACATCTTGTGGTAGTGTGCAGGCTCATCAGGAGTGATATAAAGGCTTAGTTTTTGCTTTGGAGTTTCTTGGTGCTTCCACAAAAGACTTTTTTAAATCAGGATTTTTAGTGCAAACAAGACAGCTATATTGGAAAATGACATCTGAGCTGCCCACTGGGGCATTGGACAGCATTTCTGCTTCATAAAGTCCCTTTTTGTGGAGATACTTGAGTCTTTATAAACTGGATCCTGAATCCCAAACCTGTTTTTGTTTGTATTGCTCTAAATCACAGGCAACACAACTGAGATTAATGGAGCTACAGCACTGTAAAGTGGTATAAGCTGATGTCTGCCTAAGAGCCAGCACATAGTGGGCAAAAGCAAGCAGGATAATTGCTTTCATTGAATATAGTTAGTATATAGTACTAGAAGTACTGGAGCAACCCTGAGTAGCTGAAATGCAGGTGGCTGGTGATGGGAAAGGGCACAGTAGTGCCAGTTCTTGGCAGGGACGAGGTGCCTTTCATCTGCTCCCCGGGTGGTTTGCCACCTCCCTTGCTCAGTTGTGCTCAGCTACTGCCTGTCCCACCTCCTGCCCACCCTGCCCATACTGTGATGTACGTAGATGTAGGTATCTCTCTGCAGAAATCCCTTGAGGAAAATTAAAGGACTGTGATTTGAAGTTCACTACTGAACCGCAAAGAAACCAAGTTAAATCAGGCTGACGGGCAAGCAGCTGGGACAGCTTGCACCAGCACAGCAAAGCTGGGTGGCATCCACAGCTGCTGTCCTACAACCCCTTGGCTTCAGATTTCACTACTTGCAGTTCAGGGTACACTGCAGACCAGAAACCTTTCACAGCACAGTCAGATGTCTCCCCCAAGACAAGGAGGGTTTCCAGCTGCTCTCGGAGCTTTCAAAGCCATTTCAATCTATTTGGTTCAGTTCTATATATCTTAAATCTATACATCTATACATGGGTAGGTCTGGTCTCAGTGGTCCCCTCTGTGCCTTCTCTTTTCTGCTGCTGAAATGAACCTTACTGCTCCCTTCAACTCCTTGTTTCTGCACAAACCAGGATGCTGGAATAACTTGATAATATCTATGCAAAAAATATACTTGGCATGTGTTATTTTTAGGCAAGATTATTTTCCTTGCATAATTCACATTGCAGCCTCACAAACATGTGGACTGCCTTAATTGAAAGGGCAGCAAATTACTTCATAGTAGCAGAGCTAAATGGTCAGTGATGAGAACCTCTTCAGCCAGAGTCCAGGACCTCAGGAAAGATGGAAATGTATCTATCATTCTGCATATTTTTGCAACCAAAGAGGAAAACTCTCACTTCTGTTTTCTCATTGGTGTCACTTTAGCATCATATATTTATCCTTGACTGCTGTTCATGATAGTTTGGAACGAAAATTAAGGTTTTCACAGGCAGAATGTCTCCCTCTTACAAAATTTGACATCTGGCTTTCCAGTGATTTCATACATCTTATGTGTATAGAGATATATCTACTCATGCATTATAGATAGAAATATATGTATATATACACATATATATGCACACATACTCACACACACTGAAGTCCAGAGTAGCCAGAGATACTTATTACATATATGGAATTCCCTGTTCAGTTCCATTATCTATGAAATATTCTTGATTTTTTTTCCCTTTCAAAGATCCTGAAAAAAAATTTATTCTTCTTTTGGGTAGAGTTAGCACTATAAGTTAAATCTGTGTCCTTTTTCCTCCAGATATTTCACATTATCTACTTTGAATGAGAAATCAAACATTAGTATAATTAACATTTTTAAAATTCAATCAACTTTATTGCCAATTAAAGAAAATACCAAACAATTTAGACATGAGGGTGAGATCAGGTATATGTAAAGTAGAAAAATATCAGATTGCCCTAGTCCTCTCTCAGTTTATTGTCCTTTCCAGCTGCTTCCCTCTTACTTTTTTCTCTCAGTAGTGAAGCAATACCCATATTGCTGGTGCTTCCATAGCCTTGCAAAAGATTTTTGTAGTCTCAGCATCCTTGCTGCACTTATCCAGCTTTGCTTCAGTGCCCCCAGCCCCCCTCCTCCCCGAGTGCCTTTAAATTCTTAGTTTGGGGGCTTTGGGACATTCTTTTACAATTTCAGTGCTTTCACCAGCTGACTCTTCATTTCCAGGTGCTCAGGGGATCAGGGGATCACAACAAGCACACACTGGTTCGGTGTACTACAGCCTGTTTGCATTTCCTCTGAAAATCAGGAGTAGCGTGCAACTTCTGGTCCAGAAGAGGAGACCTTTTCTATTAGACTATATAGGTCTCTGCCCCAGCAGCTGGAGAAACAGGAGCTATGACAGAGACATGAACTGTTCGATTCTATCAATTTTTGATCAAGAACATGCAAAAAAGCCTGATAGATCTAAAACTAAATTGTAAGCCCAGATATGTAAAGATATTTCTGCTCTCTTATTTGTTTGTGGTTTGGGTTTTGGGTTTTTTTGGCTTTTTTTTTTGTTTGTTTGTGGGGGTTTTCTTTAAAGTCTGATAATAATAATAAAGTGATAACTTGTTATGTATATCTAACCTGACTTGTACACAAGTATTGATTCTGAAGCCCAGCAGAATACTCAGATATTCTAAAGAGAGAAACTCATTATTCAAATTGCTTCTGGACCAGCTGGAATTGCTGAATCAAGACTAATTTAAACTAACCCACATACCAATTTTGCTGGGTTTTTTTTTTTTTTTTTGTTTTTTTTTAAGAATAAGACCATCAATAGCCACTAGCTGCAGTTAGAGGTTTACCAGATCAAGAAAACTATGTGCACAAATGATGAGTGATTTTTATCTCCAGCTCACAGCTAGTGTGTGATAAGATGATGCTGTTCAAAGGAAATGTATCCTGCTTATACAAGGCCCATTATTGCACAGATACAATGAGCCATGTAGCTATAGGATAAATTATAAATAAAATGACCATACATTTTTTTTCAGACTAGGCAGGGTGAACAGTGTCTAAGCAAGATGACAGTGGGTTTTTTTATTCCTAGTCATCTGTAGCACTGATGACAATATTCGGTAGTATTCGGTAGTATTTTAGATAAGTGACAGCAAATATCTGTGGCAAGCTGGCAATTAAAGAGTGTGCTTCCTTTAGCTGTTTGCTGTGAAAGGTGGTTTTGATTTTTCTTCCTTTGAAATGCATTATATCATACAATGTCTGCTGAATAGGACATATGTTACAGTTCAAAACCATTGGTGAGACACTGATAAAGAAAAGAGGTTATGTTTTAAATAAATTGTTGTAGCTTCAATTTATTCTGGGAAGACTGAATTGTGGTGTTAAAGCTGCATTATTTCATTCTTGAAAGGACCCAAAGTCACAAACATAAAAATGTTTCGGCATTTAAACAAAGAAATCATCTCCCTTTAAATTGCTTGTAAATTGAAAAAAACCCACACCCCCACATCAGTGTATGACAAAGACAAAAAGATTATCAAACTAGGGGAAATGATAGAGTTAAAATAGCAAGACTTCTCATCACAGTCCTTGGAATTGCCTTTCTGGATCTGACAAATGGACTGCTTAAGTCTAAATAAATGGACTGGTAGATCTGAATATTATAGTCAAACTTTATTCAACAATAGTGCTAAATGCTTTGGAGGAGCAGCTCTGATACTGACAGTGGCCAGATAGTCTGTAAGGGAGGGTTCTTCTTCAGGCAGTTAGCATTTGCCATATGTCCTCAAGCATGAAGAAAAATGTCCTCTATAAATGTGTCCTATCAAATACAATTGCAGATGTTCTCATTAGGTGGAACTGACTCTTCTGCAAATTGCTAAGTTCTTGTTCCCAGCATTATCCTGTCTCAGCAGATTTCATGTGCTGCATACTATGTGAGAAATATTTCCCTTTAGCCTTTCCATTTCACTTAATGTTGCCTTGTTCATGTCTTCTAAGAAAGGGCAAATGAGAGTCCTTTGAATTACCTTCTCTGGATCATTCATTACCATAGGCAGAGGTGGTACAGCTTCCTATTATTAAGTTTGGTATTTCCTATTAAAGTACCCTGTTTTCAGTTGCTTCTACCTTTTCCAGACATGAATGCTTCAGGCTGAAAATGTCAGTGTTACATGCTAGCCTTAAACTGAAGACTTTTCAAAGTTTTCAGGCAAAACAGATTCGCCACTTCTGAGAATGAAGAAAGCAAAGGGGGAGAATAAAAAACCAAACCAACAAACAAAAACCACACCCCAAATTGGTGTAAATAAAAACCTCATGATCTCGTTTTGAGAGAGAGTTAAAACCCAGGCCCTCTGGCCTAGGGTATTGGGACCTCTGGGCTTTCTATCAGTAATGTACCTATTGCCACAGTGGAAAAATCTGTGCAGATTTAGCTACGACCTCAGTCTGAGGAATTTCTGCCGTATCCACCTTCAGGAATAGTCTGGGAGCTTAATAGGTTCCTCTCCTTTGAACATTCACCTGGTGATGTCTGCTCTGTCTACCCAGGTATTTTTCCTTGCAGAGCGATGGAGGCATTCACCCCCTTTGCACCTCCCAGTTCAGCCTGGGTAGAGGCAGGGATGGAAAATTTCTGTGTGGGGTGGAAGGGGAAATATGGAGGAGAATGTTAGGTCAGGGAGAAACTGGAACTCACTAGGTGAGCACATTGGGCATTGGGAAGAGTCAGGCTCCCTCACAGCATGGGAGATGGCTGAAGACCTCAGGTTCACTCACCTTGTGCTTCCAACCAGCAGATGATGGACAATGGCCAGAGTGTCCCATCCCAGCCATGTTGACCCACATAGGGCAGGAGTTGTCCAGAAGATGCAGGTGAATTACCTGTAAGTAATTTAACCTCAGCACCCCCCCATGATGGAAACAATAACACACAAATAAATGAAATGAAAAAATGAAAATTAAGCAATTCAGTGATAAGAAATGCTAGATTTGAGTTTGTCAGTGCAAAGTGACTACATCTTTCATGGGTACTCTATTTTGAAGTCTTTAATTATACGATCACTTATCATTTGGCCAAATGTCACCTCCTCAGTCAAAACACAGAATTAAATTTCTTAAGGGATAAGTATCAGATGTGGCGGAGGACGTAGCTCCTTGTAAGGTCTCTGCATCATTTACTAAAGACAGTGGGAGGAGTTGCAGGAGCCTTTTGGAGGAAAAATCATGATTATATGCTGCTGTGGAGGATCAGCTACAATCACTGCCTCTGCCACTGTACTCCTGTGCAAGACCAGGCAAGGCATATGGTGAGCTTTTCATACATGGGCAAAAATGGTGTGTTCCTCATTTTTTGTGATATGTGATTTGAGACCCTCGGATCAGCTCTACCAAAGCAATGAACTCCCAGATCCACTGCTTGGGTTAGCATATGCTATATAACGCTCTGAAAAAATAAGGTCCAAGTATCTCTAATTGGGTACACAAAATTAATGCATCTTTTTTTACTCTAATAGCTGTGTCTCAGGTCCCTCTTTGCAAAATAGATCCCTACTCATTTGCTGGCTATGTAACAAAAATACAAGTCATTAACAGATCTAGCATCAATAGGCATCAGGGGAAGAAATGAATAATTCTGCCTCCAGTGTGTGGTTTCAGCATCCTGCAGGAGGTAAAACACGGAGCCAAAACAGTGAGAAGGAAAAGCAAGACATGGCAATAAAGAGGTGCTAAATCTGTACTAAAAAAACTAAGGTGCCCAGCAAAAAAACAGTATTGTGTAATTATCAATGGCAGTTATGCCAGTGCTGGGATTATTATGGTAAAAGCAACCAACCAAATGCATCCTGGAGCTCCATTTGTAGTAGTTAACTCATTTACCCAAAGTAGCCCAGTCAGAGCCCCAGAGACCTCAGGGAGGGATGCAGAGCTGCAGCGGGTAGCTGTGGAGATATGTGATGGGTGCTGGCAGCTCTCAGCTGTGAAGACTGGGCTGCCCAAGGACATGCATCCACCAACACATGGGAAGAAGGGCAGGCAGGTCCACAGGCAGGATGGAAATACTCAAGGAGCTGGATGCAGCTTAAGTCCCCAGAATTCTGGGCGTTTGTCCCTGCATGCCCAATGTAATTTTTTTTAATTTAACCCACTGTGGGTAACTTTGTACAGCTCCAGCTCAGTGCTCTACTGTTGCCTCTCCAAAAATAAGAGGCTCAATCTCCGCAGTTTGTCCTCACTTAGAAATCTGAACATTGGGACGTTAATGACCCCTTCTCGAATAACCCTGTTTCTGGCCTACCTATTGAAACAGAATCATCAAAGTGGATATTCTAGGAAAAGCAGCATTGCTCATTTATAGCCCGAATTAACTCACTGCAACATTGATGCTCAATGAGCTGCTTTGTGCTCTAGTGCCTCTTCTCCTCTTCTTTAACAAAGCATTAAAAAAATGTGACCAGACAGACATAAATGTTCACATCCTTTCTTTCTTCCACCAAGAAAAATAGCTAAATACATCTTTGTGTTGGAAAAAATTGAAGTGGCAGGAGGGTGAAGTTAATTTAAGCATGCTCTTCCAGTTCCTCTCCATATTACCATATTAGACATCTGTGTTAAAAACCTTGAGTAAAAAAAAAAAAATTACTTAATTTTTGAGGCCTTGACTGAACTGTTTTTGTCAGGAAAGGGGGATGGTGCTCAGAAAAAGAAAACCTGAAATCTGTTTTCTATAAACAATTTTCCAAACAGTTTCTCAGTTTTAGAAGCAGTTGATTTGCTAGCATAGCATCAAAGTGCATTACAAATTCATTTACCTGAGAGAGATAAAGAAATATCAATTGCAGAATAAACTGCATTTGATCACATCTCAGAAGACACATGTAGATGTGAGGGAGACAAAAAAGTGGCAGCACTGCACTTGACCTAAAGAGCTCCCACCTCCACGAATCTTAGTGAATTCAGCCTAGTCCACATATTCCAAAAAGAATAATTTCTAAAGGAGATGGACATAGTACTGGATGGGTCTTTTCAACACAATACAGAAAATATGGTACATTTTGGCAATGATGTCTGGTAGCTCCTAATTTTTCCAGCCAAGTGGCACTGTGCTTCTGAGACGTACCCAAGGCTCCAGGGGTGTGAGGTCTGAACAACCTTGCCCATCCACAACCAGATGACTTGCAAACACTGCACATGACATAGATAAGGTGTGCAAGTACTCAGAATTCAGAATGTACCCACTGCCAAGCCATCAAAATGTGTTTCTCACCTAAAATGAAGGCAGCGAATGCCTTTCTCCATCCTAGACAGGGCAGCTGTTGACCCAAAATTTCTTGATTCAGAATTTCTGCAGCAAGAATAGGATGGATGGGATTCTCCAGCTGCATGGATGGATGGATGGATGGATGGATGGATGGATGGATGGATGGATGGATTTGACTGCCTCGAGGCAGTAGAGAGAAAGACAACAAAGATGAAATTTGTATGATCTACTATACATGCCTGTAATCAGGATGAGATGACCCATGCCTAGAAATGCCTGCTCCTCTCCACTGGTTGCAGAGGAAGACTAGGCACTGAGATCATGTCAAGAAAGCTGAAGAAGCTACACACATCTAAAGTCAGGCAAGATAAAAATCCCCATGGAAGACTTTGCATTTTCTCCCTTTAACATACCCAGTGAACAAGAAACATGCATTATTACCCTACATGATACAGGGAGCAATTATATTTCCTACTGCACCCGGCTAGCCCAGATGGGAGAGCTAGAATAGAAAAGGCTCCTCACAACTGGTGGGCAGATATAGTTTTTAAGCTGAGCCAGATACAAGAAAATAGAAATGGCCCCCATGCAAGGAGCATAAGAAAAAAACCCTACTCTGCCTACACTGGGTTATAGACTAAATTGGGCTGGAAATAACCTTTGATCCCACTTCTACTTCCATTTTCTTTGCTGTATCTAAAGATAATGTATCACATTTTATAACTATTATAGAACATTTTTTGTGTTATTCAGCACTTCATCAGTATGATTTTCAGTCACAAAATACGTTGTTTCTTAGTTTGATGAAGAAGTCCTATTTGGAGTGGTTTAATGCAGACTACATAGTTGTTATAACAGGGAGAAAACTGGGAATTGAATAATAATGGCACTCGTCTGTTCATGATTAAAAATGATATATTAAAAATGATACCATGCTTCAAAGATAATGTAAGAGGGTATTCATTTTTCTGTGAATCCAGATAAACCTATTCTAAACATATTCCTAGTAAATGAAACCTAGTAAATAAAACCAATTTCAAGTATATAAGCCTATTACTAATTTGAAAGACATATTTTCTGCACTATTAAAGACAGCAGTAGGAGCACAATAGATACAACTAATTTGAATAAAAAACTTTTAGAGTGTCAGTTCAGGGGTGCTAAATGACATTAAGCAGAGTTGTTGCAAAGAATCACCCAGTACACATCTGCCATGGGCACCCTCTTGGGTTGATCAGCTCAAGCAAACCAGCTCTTTAAAGTCCTGTGGGTGCTCATGAGTACTGGCTCAGCTGTGATGCTCTTCAGGACAGATGAATGCTGCTACTGGATGAATCTAACCCTGTCTTCTTCCTGTGGCAGCTTTGATGTCTATCTGAAATTAAAGTGAGACATTAAAAGAGCTGTCTGTTCTATCCAACACTGCAGCAATATTACATTTAAATATATGCTCCTGACTTTGTAAAATGCAAGAATATTAACATAAAAAGTTAACTTGCACTGATTATTTAATATCCTATAACTTCCTGTGTTCATCGTTTTTAAAACATAGCAGTGAAGCAAGGCAGGTGCAAAGGAAAGCACTTAGACTTTAACCTTACTACAGGTAAAGCCTAGAATGACGTTTACATTGATATAGGGAATTAGGCTAGGGAATAAATCCCAACTGTTACAGATTATGAATTTAGAAATGTTATTTTATACATTTATATATACATTCACACGCTCTGAGAGTCATGTATGACTTGAATATTTGTAGGGCTGAAACAGAAACTTTGGGTCTAAGATTGACACTTTTCTTGGGAACGTCTTAGATATGAGCTGAAAGACTCAAGTTACATATGTGGAATGCTGATTAAAATGCAGATTTGAAAGAAAAAAAAATCACAGCAACCAATGTGTATAATTTAACGGCAATACAACACACCAAAAAGCAAAATACCCTCGATGTATTGTGAGAAATATAACTAAATACATTAAAGGAAATGGCTGAAAGTATGATTGCATGATAACTCACATGAAAAGTGGTGCTTATGAGCAGGAGAAATATCTTCTCTGTCTCAAGGTGGTCAGCCAGAACTGGCATAGATCCAACCAAAACTGACACAGTTAAAAATATTTGCGTAGATAACAAAATGCATAACTATTTATTTTAACATTTATCTTAGCTTTGTAGGTTGACTTTATTACTTATAATAAAATGTCATGTTTTCTAAATCTCAGAGTCTGTTTGCTGTTCTGCTCTTCACCCTTTATTCTCTTTCCTTTTGAACAAAGCCTTTGAAAAAACTGAAGTAGGGCTATTAGTGAGGGAAAGGCAGCCTTTTCTAATTTGATAACCTTAAATGGCTAATTCATTGAACAAAACATGCAACATATTCAAAACTGTATATGTGACACATAAACATTAGGTATTACCGAATTTCCAATTGTTGCCTTACTATTTTCCATTTAAAACTATAAATATTTGTGTTGACAGAAACCATTTCTTTTATGTTCACAAAAGGAATAGTTGCCAAAGGGATCAGTTTTCAGATTGTGTTCCTCAGGTGAGTGTTGTGATTTGTGATAGCCGCAAAGTGGTGGCTGTGAAAGGGGCTGAAAAGGAAACGGTACATGGGCACCAACCAGGCCAATGGGCACTTTCCATTCAGGAGACTGGCCTCCTTCCCAGGGATCTAAATCACAGTCTTGGGACTTGTAAGAAATCTTTAATTCCTGCTTGATCAGCTGCAATAAGAGAGACGAACCCAGCTCTCAGCAGCTTGGTGATGGCAAGATTTCCACAGGCAACAAATTATGTCATCCTGCTCTGGAGTCTGTTCCACTGCATTGGAAAGATGCTAGAACAGTCTCTCAAATTTAATGGAAAGCTGTGTCAGATTTATGTAGAGGTCCCTGAAATGATGCTCTTTTGTAGGTGAGGAAGTCCATTGTCAAGGAATAAATCATAAGAGTATTTTATGCTATCTTGTAATGATAACCTTAATTCAACTCTGAAATACTCAGCTACTAGATTAAAAGAACAAAACATAAAAAACGGTTATGACAGAGGGTTAAATAAACATATTCTTTTTTCTGACTGCAGCTGGAAGGATGATTCATAGAAGGAACGAAGCAGGGGTGAGAACTGACACCAGTGTTACTGTACATGTGTCTTTTCTTTTCTCTTTCCTGAAGATGGACCAAGCTGAGACTTGCTAAATCCTACAGATTTGACTTAATGAAACATCCTTTCACATTACAGGACTTTCAGGAATATTGGAAATTCTAATATGGAATAAACAATGTTGAAATATCAAATTATTAATATAAAGAGTAAGTTATTTTCCACTCATTTAGTTACATTTGATTCCAAATAAGAGCACTGCTAACATAAATAATTTTAAGTTGTGAGTTCATTTCCTCCAGACCAGAACACTTGTAAAACCAAATTTAGTTTTATTTCTTTCCTGCTCTCTAGTATCTTTCAGATAAACTCAATCTTTCAGGACTTTTATGAGAAGTACAAATCCTGAAATTTTTTTTTTTTTTGTATTGAAAGCTGATATTCTCACACAGGAACTGGTGGCCAAAAGTTGGGCACCTAAAATGAAAACCTTATCTCACATAAGCAACTTACTATAAAATCATAAATTGAAAGTATTGAATGCCCAGATCTTGCACTTCTTGTTCTCTACAGATTTGAGTCCACCTAGATCTCTTGAGCTTTTAGACTATGTGTTTATTCTAATAAAGGAAATACATGCATATATATATGCAAATCAAAGTAAAGTAATATCTAGTAAAGTAAATATCAAACCCCAGATAATTTAAAAATTGTAATAGTAGTTTCTGTTGAGTTTTTTCCCTGAGCCACCGCACTTCCAAAACAATTCCCAGGGAGTTAGGACAAGCCATTCCCCGAAAGCAGTTATGATGAGGCCACCTTGCTTGAAAAAGGGAAAGGATTTTTGTAGTTTTATGCCACTTGTTCTAAATCCCAGAAGGTCCCAGGAACATTTTAGTTATGCTACAGAGGCAGCCCACAGATATGAATGGCAGAAGAGCAGTTCCTGTACTTTCTGACATTGGAGTGGTTTAGCTGTCAGGATTCATCAGTTACAAATGGGTTTTACCTTCATATTTTTGTGTTCTTAAAGAAAGACTCTGGGACTGACCTTGCATGGAAAATAGCAGATTTTAATTCCCCTGCAGTATTTCAGTGGGTGACTGAGGCTATGTCAATCTCAGCAAGCAGTGCTAAGCAGTCAGGACTTCAGGTCTGTGGGGTGAAACCTCTGATGCTAGTGAGGACCCGACATTCACACTACACAATTTTCAGTGGTTTTACTTATGAGTAGCTCTACTCTACTGAAAGCTTGAAGCATATTAGATATACTTTCTGGATGACAACCTTTGACTTAATTTCATTTGAAATTAATTTAGTTCACGTGCTCCAAGATGCACCCACAATGCAAACCAAAGATAAAGTAGGGATGATCACAAGATTTGTTTCAAAAGCATGCACCCATTTCTAATTAAGGCAGTAGATAAACCCTGAAACAGATTATTAAAAGAAATGATAGCAACCCTCATAGCTATTCTTCCAGCCCTCCCCTAGGGCTCCCTGTCTCTCCTGCTCTTTACAATTCAAAGGCTGAATGAGTGTCTTGACACACAAGTAAATACCTCATCTCCTGAACCACATTATCATCCTATGCTAACATATACATATATATATATGTATATGATTTCAGCCAAATGTTGCAATGAAAAGGAATGTAGGCATTTTAGAGCTGCGTGCAGACAATGATTGGTCTGAGTATTCCTAATCCTATCTGGTGACAGCATTTTGGTGTGTTCCTCAGCACTATTTCCAGTGGGGCTGTATATGAGGTCAGCATGGGCTGTTCCCATGGCCTCCTCAATTTTTGTCACGTCCTCAGCACTGGTTCTGAACTGCTGGCAGTAGCACCACTTGCTGCACAGGTTCACCATCACCGTGTTAGTACAAGAAATGAGAAGAAATACAGTATGAAGTAAATTATGCAGCTGATATGCTCACACCATAGCCTAAGTGTGCTCCTTGACCCAGACTCTACTGCAGCTTCCTGGGGTGAGGTTTGACATTTCTGAAGTAGTCTGAAGGTGACGCAAGTGCCTTCCTGTCATTGTGAAAATATATCCATTTCTATCATGCCCTAATTTTTATTTCCCTCCTCTGTGAGAATAGGTTTTAACTAAAACAGAGGTTTGACTGACCATCACTGATGTTATTATTCTTGCAGTTCATCTGGGACTTCTTTAAATATTTTATGAATCTTCCATATTCTGTCACCACAAAGTGCCCTTAGTAACTGATGGGTCCATGTGTGTGTCCAGATGCAGACATTGCTCATCATTGCTTGTGACAGCTAGTTGCTCATCCCTGCCTTATGGCTTTTTTGATTGTCCTCTGGCTTTATTTTTGGCTCCCCTAGGATTAAAAATACTTAACTAAAAGAACAAGCTAGCTCATGACTTGATGCCCTTAATATTTAGTGCTCTTTGTGTACCCTCTTATTTTTGTGTGACACAAAATACAGAGAGAGAAAAAAGTGACCAAGTGGAAACCTAAGAGAACGGGAGTTAGAATGGGCAAAGAACAAGTGAATGGGAATAGCTCTTTTTCAAAGGGAAGGAAGAGAGGCCCTAGGGAAGACATGAAGCACACAAAGTGGAAAAAAGCAAACAAGAAGAGACAGAATGAACCAGGAATGGGACGGTAGAGTCAGAGTCATATGAGTGAAACATGAGAATTAAAAGTATCAACAGTTTTCAGGAGTGAATGTTTAATACGCGGTTCTGCTGGCTGCACTGCTCTGATTCTGCCCAGGAGGCAGCTTGTTTCAGTGACCTCTTCTGAGGGGCCTCATCCACAACTGCCACCGCCTAAATACTTCCAGCACATTCCCTGTGCATGCAGGTCTTCACTATGACCATAGTAATCTCAGCAACATACCATGGGGTAACTTTAGTTCTTAGTGTGCCTTATAAACAAATTTGATATTTTATTAAATGCTTCTTTTATATTTTATATTTATTAAAATAAAAGTGGGGAACTTGTGTCCATTAGTGTCTGTGCTTAATTTCCAGATTGCATTTATCCAATTATTGCCCTTTTTTCCTTTGAAAGGTCTTACACAATTTTAAACTATTTTTTTAAATCAGTGTTTGTTTTCAGTGTTTACTAAGTGACAGATAACATGAAATATTGCTTTAGGACAGATTAACGCATAGCAGCTTCTTATGAAAACCAGGTGATAAATGACACCATGCATAAATGAAAGATGAGCTGACAAATCTCAGAATGATAGCGTTTCTCTTTAATGTCTTTGCCACAGCCTGCTCACACATCCTTCTTCTTTGAACACAGCTTGGGATCAGACTATCTATTTTTCTTTTCAAGTTGAAACTGAGGATCCATTGAGATGATATATATTCTGCTTACATGAAAAAGCATTTGTGATTATGATGCATTCAGCCAGGATCTGTTTCAGCAACACCAAGACTATTCTCTCTTCCAGGAAGTCTTATTTGAAAGTAAATTGCAATAAAATGAAATCGTGATGCAGTCTGGGAACTGTAATGGTGTTCTTTCTTGTGTCTTTTAAAACATATATATTCAAACAGGTGGAAACAATAGCATTTAAAATAATCTTTCTATGATGACTAGAAGGGAATGACTTGCAAAAGAAATTCAGTAGCTCCAGACAATCAAGGCTCAACTGGGTTAATTTCAAAGCTCAGGAGGGGTGTTTGCTAAATGGAGGACAGACTTGGTGTGGTGCTTGCAAAAAGAGAGTGTAAGAGGACTTTTCTTCCGTTTGCGTTTCTTGCTCTCTCTCCTGCCATGTGGCACCATGGGCACCAACCTCATCAGCAAGGGCAGGCCTTGGAGTACCCAGCCTCATGCCAGATGTTAGGGATGGCTTCAGAAACCAGAGCCCCCTTTCCATTTCAGAAGACAGAGCACAAAAAATCATGGGGAATCCTCAACAATTTTGAGCTCACCAGTTCAAAACGTCTGGGTGCCATGGATTTGTAGACCCTTTAGGTGAAGCTGGCTCCTTGACGTCTCTGCTATGGTGGGCAGGCAGGGGCAGCTGGCAGGGACTTCAGGTTTAACTGAGCCACCCTGTCCATGACTGATGGAGAGGCAGAGGCAAGCTTGCTCCTTTGCTGCCTTTTCTGGGTCTAACCAGGATGAAGTTAACCTCCCCCACAGCAGCCTTTCCAGTGCTGTCCTTTGTATTGCCAGCTAGAAGGGTGTTGATAACACACCAGGGTTTTGGCTACTGGTGAGCAGTACTCACACAGCATCAAGGCTGTCACTCCAACCCCCCTTGGCCCCAAAGACCAGTGTGATGAGGGTGGGCAACCAGCTGGGACCTAAACCAACCAAAGGGATAATCCAGACCATATGATGTTGTGCTCAGCAATAACAGCTAAGGGGGAGGGCATTCATTATTAAGGTGTTGGTCTTCTGAGGCAACCGCTGTACTGAGGTTGCTGAGGCCCTGCTTCCAAGAAAACAGCTGGACATCAGCTGCTGATGGGAAGTAGAGAATAAACCTTTTTTTCTTGCCTTGCTTCTGTGCACAGCCTTTGCTTTTTCTCCTTAAACCGCCTTTTTCTCGACCCATGAGTTTTTCCTCGTATTTCCTCCCCATTTCCTGCTTAGGAGGGGGAGTGATAGAGAGGTTTTTTGGGCATCTGGTGGCCAGCCAAGGTCAGCCTACCACACTGTCTGTCCTCATCTCTCCTGTTACTCTCATGGAGGACTGTGATCACTGACAGAAAAAGTCAAAGCAAACTAAAAACAATAAAACCTTTTCTCAGCTCCCTGCTGTGCTTCCAAGATGCTTACACTTGTGGATGGGAGATGTGGGTATGTTTAACCTACAAAAACCATGAGTCTGGCCTGAACAGAGGACTGTCAAGAGCCTGGGAGAACCTTGCTCTTCATCATTGCCGTCTGACTTCATTCATTTTAGTAGAACAGACTCTGTTCCCAGGCCCAATTTAAAAGCCAGGCTCTTCTCAACAGATCTCATGCATTACATTCAGGCTTCCTTCATCAAGGAGTTAAGGCAAACATGGAGGAATACACTAGTCAGACTTTTATATCTTATGTATTCCAAGTAGAGCTGTAAAAGCTACCACACAAAATAATTCAGTGTATCTGGAAAGGAAAACTAGTCTTTATATGTTGTTTTAGGAGAGCTGAAGGTTTAGGATATGTTGTCTAAGTAAGTAGCTAGTGACTGCCAGGTCTATATACCTTATCCTAAAGATCTTTCTTTCATCACAAGTACCCCTTGAGAAGACAAAGATTAGCACAAAGGGTCTGCAAAAAAAAAAAAAGGTTCTGATGATATCAGTAATTATATCTTTGAGCCACTGGGTTTTGGGGGTTTTTTGGTTTTTTTTCATGATTGAAGCTCAAATGATCAGGCCCTAATACATGACAATGGATCAAGGCATACATTTTACCTTTAAATTCATGATCAATATGTGTGATGGTGAAAATAGACCTGGTGGACCTCAACAAAACATTAAACGTGAATAAAAGGTTTTACTAAATCCTGAAAGGAAGGATTAAGGATTTCACCATTCAACTCTATTAACCATTCAACTGGCAAAACAATCATCTGCCACTCTTTTCAAGATAAGAAAAGTCCCTTTGATATCTTCACAGACAGAAGAGAAGGTGAATAAAACTAGCAATGTCAGCATGGGAAATATCACCAAAGAATTGTGGAGGGTGCTTCTTGATGTGGTGTAGGTAGAACAGAAAAAAAATAAACTGAACCAGTCCCAGTCTTCTTGCTGCTCTCCAGTTGGGCCACAAGCTACCATCAGCAGCTAGTCTGGTTTGGATGCTCTACAAGTTTGATTCAGTGATCTATGAGTGGTATTGAGTGAGAAAACAAAACTCACTCATCTGGTGAAAACGGCCAGCTAGAGAAACTTACTTCCTTGTGCAAGCCAGAATTTTTGCTGTCAGAAGCTTTTCTGGGTACATCTCTGGCTCCTTGGAAAAAGGTTTAGCCTTATTTTTCCTCATGCTTAATGAATAGGAAGAGGTGATTTGTTTTGCAATGTGATCACAGTGTCCCATTCAACTGTGCTAGTAATAGTTTGTTTAGTCCAGCAAATGAAGATAGATGCAGGAACAGTGTACTTATCCTTACTCAGGAAATGACTGCTAGGAGGAAAGGAAGAAAATGTTGAAACCAGGAACCATTGTGGAGGGGTCAAGGAAGGAGGAGAGCACACTGACAGCCCAGAGCAGAGCTCCCCAGCATGGGAGAGCTTTATTAGAGCAGTACTGCAACCCTGAGAGACCACGACAGCATGGGGATGCTCTGGGAAGAGAAAAGCAAAAAGGCAGAGTTAAAGGACTGGTATTTTGTGAGTATTTTGTAGCTGTAGCCTCAGTCTAGGCTTTTATTTGAGAGTGTCACTTGTAACTGCAGCACTCTAGAAACCTGCTGTGTGGGAAAGGTCTAATTAACACTGAATCACCCGTCCCCTGCTCACCTCCATCTCGCCAGTACAGGGAGCAGGCGACAATAAACAGCTCAGCGTAGGTGGCTCTCTTTTATTAGCTAACTGGAGGCTATTGAAAGGAAGGGGAAAAAAAGAAAAGAGTGCCCCAGCTGAGAATTAAGCCAAAAACATCGATTGAATATGGGTTTGGAAAATGGCAGTACTGCCATAGCTAAGAGAACAAATACCAGTTCGTTCCAATACTGGAGAAGTGCAGACAAACTCTCATTGTTCCTTCTCAGCTGAGTCACTTCTTTCATTGCTGGGTGTTAAATGAATAATTTGTGTCATTTTACATTTTGTTATAATTTTGAGTTGTTTTTTCCACTGTTTTTTTATCCAGAAATGCTGAGCTGTCCTATTTGCAGAAATGATAGCCCCAAACCCAACAACCATATCAGGGTATTTAGGGAAACATGGGAGTGTGCACTGGTGATGGGCAGAAGCAAAGACCATCTGGTTAGAAGCACCACACAGGTATGGAGAAGGCACCTGCAGGGAAAGAAAGACCAAGTCTATGTTCACTTTGTGGTCTAGAGCAGTGGAGCGATTCTGGGGCAAATGCCCCGATTGTGACAACCTATAGTGCGCAATGGTTCAGTCTTCAAAGCAGTTTTGGTCCACACTGACTAGATATTGATGCCTCTGTTCCAGGCCCTAAAGGGAACACAAGACTCTGAATCAAAGACTGGTCCTAGCTCTGACCAACATGCAGGGTAAAGGACTGGGATCAGAGCCTTTGGGAATAGGCCAAGATAAGTCCATCAGACTGATGATGGAGTAGATGTCAGGACCTCAGCACCAATGACTAAAAGAATGGATTCACTCCTATTGCCCTGAGCTACTTGTTAATGTGAACATAGGCAAAAATGTTAAATTTTAACTTTAAAAAAATAGAAATATTTTTTGATTGTAAAAATAAGGTATTACTATCACAAATGAGGGCCAGAAATACCAGCAGATGTAAAGTTTCTAGTTCCCTCCTGTTGTTGTTTTGGGAGGCTGAGAAATGTAAGGAAAGAAAAAAGGCAGTGACCACAAGGAGTTAAGTGCCATATATCTAACCCAACCTGATGGGGTGAGAGCTGCTGTCACCTGATGTGTCACACTGGCAACACAATACTCAGCTTCAAAGTGTGTGGAGAAAAGAATAGGTCCTTGGTTTGTGTGTCCTACCTGAAATCTGTAGTTATTCTAATGGGACCCATTAGGTAATAACAATTATTTCACTTGAGATGTGCCTCATTTCCACTGCTTTAAAGAACACAGTGCGGCTAATTAATTAAAAGAGTTTGGGTAATGATCAAGCCAAAAGACATACAATTCATTGATTAAATTGACTCAAGACACAGCTGCTCAATGTGCTTAAATAATAGCATGAACCTCAGGGCTGTTTTTAAGAACTGTTACAATTTCCTTAACAGCACAAGCTTCAGTAAAGTACTTTTCACACTCTTTCTGTGAAAGTAACATTACCTTCAGCTTACCTGAAAGAAACGATCTCACTTCAAATGAACCTGAGTGCTGAGTACCCATAGAAGTTAGAGCCCTGAAGGACCCATCATGAGGTACTTTAAAAGGATTTGCTTTGGTTACCTGTTTTCTGGTAAAACAGACAAGCTCTTCAATACTGAAGATACACTTTTTGTGTTCTAATAATTTGAAAATCTCACCAAGAGAAAATTTACTCATGAGCCAGATACTATCTCTATTATTTCAGGTGTCAGTGTAGCAGCATAACTATTAATTGTTTGCAATAATTAAGCTGTTTACAGCTAAATTAATCTCCTAATAAAAAATAAAATGTTCTGTGCATTAAACACTACATTTCAGTCAGCAAATGAGGAGAAAGAGTAGCTCATAGATTTTTTTTTATGTTATGAAATGAAGAGCTTTTAAATCAACTGTTGTTGCAAGTAATTAGACTGCTAGAAGTCTTGTTCTCTATCTTAATGGAGTATATTATCTGAATTTTTATAGTGGTGCTGTGTGAGAAAGATAGCATTTTCAGTTCAGCAGCTAAGTGATATGAGTTAACTTATCTAAAAATCAGTCCATACAAACCATATCACACCCAGCTGCTCACCTCAGATAGAACATCAGCTGAAGGTCAGAAAAGGACAACAAAGACGACTGAAGTTTCAGACCTGCTTTGGTATGAGCAGCAACTAAGTAAGTTAGAAGACTTTCATGTCCAAAAGAGTTGACTGAAGTGCATGCAGCAGTTTTTTAAAAAATCATAATGCTAAGTTTGTGATCAGGCAGTGACTGTATACTGTTTTGGACTAGATGACCTCCAGAGGTCCATTCCAAGCCCATTTCATTCTGTGATCTCTTAATGTAAAAAGAAAGGCATCAAATGAACTTAGTAGGATGCTGATTCAGAATAAACAAAAGAAAAATCTTCTTCACACATTGCATAATTATACTACCATGCTCATTGCCTTATGATGTTGTGGATGCTAAAAGTTTGAATGCCTTGAAAACAGAGTAAGACAAATTAAAGGAAGAAAAATCCATTAAGGCTTGTTAAATACAAAGATACTACTTAAGGTTTGGGAATATCTAAACTACAAACTGCTGGAGACTAAAAAACACATTAGGGAAGCATTGCTGTGCTTGTCCTGCCCTGATAGCCTTTTGTAAGTGTGAACATGTAGCCACTATCAGAGGCAGGATTTGAAGGTAGCTCAGCTTTTGGTCTGCATAGCTATCCTCAGATTTTATACTCTGTTAGAGTCAGGATATATATGCAGGTAATCCTTACTAGCACTATCTGCATATAAGTAATGTCTGACACTGTAGGTCTTAGCTTTTGCCACAGAGGAGCTTCTGATCTTTGATCCAGGCTGATACAGGTAGAGAATGTGATGATGGATTAGAACACTGCACCTCACAAAATCACTCAGCAACCCAAAATATATTGAGGATCTCTATGGCTCTTAAGTGTTGCTGAGTGTGAGCTATTTCAGGGATGGGTGAGGAAGCCAGAGGGAGTGAGTTTGGAGCTTTCTGTCACTCCTATGGCATAGCTTAGAGACTCAAACACCTTTTGAAATGAATCATGGAATGGAGGCTGCAACAATCGCTGTTGGAAAATCACCATATTTCTAGCCCAGATTTTTCATTGTGCACACTAGAGCAACACATACTAGAAAACTGTACTGTCCTCTTGGTCTCTTCAACGAAAGCAAGCTCTTTAGCTTGCTTTAGCAACCGTAATTCCTTGAATCTTTATTAGATCCAGAACTTTAGTTCCCAAGTTGCCCCTTTCATAAGCCACTAAAGACGTATATTTCATGTCTTCGTACATGAAGTTAAACAAGTTATCAACATAAAGCCCAACCCTTGTACTGTGGCCAACTGTCTTCTTCCAAGTCTTAAGAGAGAACATTCTTTACAAAACATTATATGTATTGAAAACATGTTGTTAATTGCCTACTCGGCAGGTTTTGCTTTTCTCCATCTGTACATTCAAAGGTACTTTAGAGAGGAAGCATTAATATTGTGTTTACTAAGGAGGTCACTGGGTGGTACAACAGATAAGTTGACTGCCCTCAAGGCTTCCCAACATGCTTGATTGCATTCCTCTTGTGTTGCAAGGTCTGTCAGAACCCCAAAATTACTTCTGGCAAATGCCTGGGTGTGACCATCCAGCTCTAGGTGTTCTACTGCAAGACATCCCAATGATGCTGTTCTGTCCAAGAAATTCAAGACTATATATCCACAGCCGAAGTTACACTGCCTACATGTAGCTAAAGATAAAGCTGATATGAATCTATGAGGCAGCACCCTGTGCCTGGTATGAAATGACAGCCCCCAGAGGGGCAAGTCATACACGGGGCCTTAACATCATTTTCAGTGCAGCACACTACAATTTCCCATGCAATATTTACAGGGCTTTCCAGGATGTGTCATTAGAGGGAATGATCCCTGAAAACCTCGTGCTACTCTGTTTCCATTTGAGAGGTCTGACAAACAGGACAGTAATAGCTGTAAAGAGGTGGCTCTGACCTGCAGGAAATCACTATGACACAGTCTGGAGCGTGACAGATGGGAGACAGCTCTTGCTGCAGTCTTTTATGGACAAGTAATACCTCTCTAACCAGATTGCTCTCTGTTTTCGGTTAATACCTTGATTTCCGAAGGAAATTAAATTTTGCAGCTGCATAGTTTGTTGTCCTAGCCATCGTCCTCTCCCCGAGTCCTACTCCAATGCCTACTGAACTTGCTCAACAGGAGCCAAGTTTAGAAGATTAGGAGTCTCAAGGACACAAAGTGCTTCTGGAAAAGCTGCAGCCTGGTAGAGGGAAAATCATATTTGCTTCCCTGTTGACAGCATGCAGCCTGAACCCTTGCTACTTGGCAGCATCTGGACAGCCTGTCAACATCCACCTACTTACTGCTGGTGGGGCATCCAGTCCCTCCAGATCAGTCCCAGCTGTGTTGCCTCCTCCTTGGTATGGGCATCCTATGGGGAGTAGAGGAGTGAGAAGGGGAAGATCCAAAGGGGTACAGTTACTGCAAGAGGACCAATAGCAAGGGGGCTCTGTTGCTTCTCTGAAACAACTGCTTTATCCCATTTATCCCATGGAGCTTTTGTTCTAGACAGCTATCACTGAGCACTGCTGAAGGTGTTCACTGGCCTGCTGCTGACATGAGCCATTTGCTGCTTTGAAGTCAGTCCTGTTGAAAATTAGGGCGTCAGCCCAAACTGCTGCTCAGGAAGGAAAAGAGCCACCCCAGGAAAGATGACAATGCAGAAGCCTATAGATCTGCCTAAGGGGCAGAAGGACAGCACAGAATTTGTGACAGCCCTACTTTTACTTGACTACAAGCAGGCAGGGAGCTCTGAGCTGCCTCACAGATGACACCTTCACAGAATCACAGAATCTCAGACATCCAGAGGTTGGAAGGGGCCTCTAGAGATCATCTAGTCCAAGTGCCCTGTCAAAGCAGGTTCACCTAGAGCAGGTTGCACAAGATTGCATCCAGGCAGGTTTTGAAGATCTCCAGAGAAGGGGAGTCCATGACCTCTCTGGGCAGCCTGTTCCAGTGCTCAGTCATCCTCAAAGTAAAGAAGTTTTTATGGATGTTGAGATGAAATCTCCTGTGTTCCAGTTTGTGCCTATTGCCCCTTGTTCTGTTGCTGGGCATGACTGAAAAGAGTCTGGCCCCATCCTCTTGACACTCGCCCTTTAGTTAGTTATAAGCATTGATGAGATCCCCTGTCAGTCTTCTCCAGGCTAAACAGACTCAGGTCTCTCAGCCTTTCCTCATAAGAGGGGTGCTTGAGTTCTTTAATCATCTTTGTAACTCTCTGCGCTAATTTCTTCACAAACCTTCCAGTGATTAGGCACAGCTCCAGCAATACCATCCAGTTCAGGCATGGCTCAACAGGGTGCAAACAGCACCTATGCAAACAGAGCTGTTGTGTTTGTGGTGGCAGCCAAGAAAAGGACTGAGAGAGGGGGTTCACAAAGCCATCAAAGTGATGAATAAGGTGAATGCAGGACTGTTATTCACCAAACTCTACAATCCTAGAACAAGAGGTCACTTAGAGAATGAGTAGACCAACCTGAGGTGGACAATAGAAAGTATTTTTTTTAAGCAATGGATAGTGAACTTCTGGAATGCGCTGCCCTGGGAAGGAGGCAGGCAACAGCAGCACCTTCCAAAGGGGTTTGGAAAATTTCAACAATAGGTCTATAAGGAGGTAGTAAAGGGAGTAGGCAAAGCTGTAGCTTCCAGCATCCCTAATCCAGCCCTTATGGGTGCTGGGAGTAGATGAGAATACTCAGCAGAAGATGAGCTCAGGTTCTTTCCCAGGTTTACATACAATGAGGCAGGCAGCAGAGCTAAAGGGCACCCTAGTCTGACCCTGCCTACCTTTCTTCTTCTTATGCCCCAACTGTGGCAGATACAACTCAGAAAAACTCCAGAAGTCTGCCTGAAGTCTGCAGAAAGCCCTAGGTATGGTTTCTTGCATAACAATGTAAAACTTCAGTACTTAATGATATTTCTTGAGGCTTTCCTTGAGTACACAGTTTTCCCTCTCATTATGTCTTCACTTTTTTTTTCCCTATAGCTTTGCCAGTCCAGAAACTCCATTTCCTCTTGGAGGACACACTATAATCCTCCCAGCAAAAGGAAATCGAAGGGAGAAATAAGTAAGAGTTATTTCTTTGCCTCAACAACCCTAGACAGATTGGTAAGAAATGAGGAATAGCAAAGAACATTTACATATCCTTACTATTTGCAGAGGCCTGAATATTAACAGGCAGTTTGAAAAAAAAAAAAAAAAAAAAACCAAAAAAACTTTTGAAAGGTTTTTCTTTAATCTCATTTTCTGTGTCCCAGTTTATTACAAATTTCATTTAATAAAGAATAAGAATAATTTTCATTAGGAATTTTATTTCCTCTGCAAAGAAAATAAAGAATCATTAGCGGGGAAAAATTATTCAGGTTTTTGAGACATCTAGTTATGTTGCAGAGCTCAGCTGCCAAATTTCTATAAAAGTCCTTGGGAGATTCTTTCCATGCAGTGAAAAATAACATGTAGCAGTCAAGACTCCTACAATATAATTTAAAATAAACCATTGGAAATATCTAAGTACAAATATAGCAAGTTCTTATTTGTGTTATTGGCTGTGCACAAGAGGCTTTTGACCAGCAAGCAGAATAGTTACGTGAATGGTCATGTTCTTCAGAAGCTTCCTAATCAAATGTGCTTTCCTGTGATGTAAATATTTTTAATAAAGTATGTGCCTGCAATAGTGTTCAGCAGGGGTTACTTAATGAGAATCTGCAGGTTAATTGCTGGAAATGCCTTGCAGAACTGCCTTGGTTTTTTTTCCTCAGTTCAGTAAACAGTATTCTGAAAACAGAGCACACACACAAAGACAAGCCCAGCCATAACTCCTCTTGACAAAGATAGCCATTAGGAATCCATGCAGTCCATACATTAATCCATCATAGAGTTTTATGGAAAATGCTTTGTCTATTATTTTGGAGTGCTTCCTAAAGGATTTGTTTACTTTTGTATCAGTTTAGGTTTCTGTCACCATTTCACTTTCTAGACACTGGCCTAAGTCAACACCCTTTTTGCCATCTGTCCCCTTGCTAACGTCTTCCTCTGCTCCATGGATGCTGACAGCTTTGCTCCCTAGAACAACCTAATTCAGGAGGAGAATTAAGCTCAGGTTTTCCAGATTGATTGTTGTTCGAAGAATGACTTTTCTGCTTCTGATCAGTATGGTGGAAACTTGACCACTTTTCTAGCTGCACTGTTGGGCTTTCATTGCTCCTACAAATCTCAAGGTCCTCCTGGTGCAGATTTTTCTGTTGCAGACTGTTGTCCCACTGGAGGACTATCATCCAGCCTGAGCTCCTGCATAAGGTCAGGATCAGAGCTTTGCACTGTCCTTCTCATAAAAAGCCCATGCATCAAGCTTGTTTGAGCTACGGCAGTATGGTAAGAAAGAATTGAGGGTGTAATTCATTTTCTCTGACTTGTGATACCTACATAACAAAAGTTCACAGATGAATGAGTTGACCAAAATTGCCTTTACTGTCAGTGGGGCAAAATGGACACTTTAATTTTATAATTCATATGCTATTTTCACTGTCCGATTGGAACTGACACAAACTGTGTACCCAATATGCCTGCTTTCACATTGCTTGTCCAGGGAAAAGGTGACTGGCTCAGTTCACCTGTCAGCACTGTCAAGATTTGATCAGACAGGTCTCATCCTCATTGTCAAGTGACAGAAAATCCATCGCAATTCCAGGAAAACCTTTCCAGTGCACCTACTCTGTCTTGAAAATTTCAAATTTGTTTCAGCTTTGGGCTTTCACTATGTTTTTTTCCCACTAGATTAAGGAGGAAATCTACTGTCAGGCACATCTTGCCTCATCTGCCCTCAAATAATAGCTAGTCTTTAAAATCATAAACTAGTATAACCTTCATTATTTATGAGAAGTGGCTGGTGACATTTGTGCAGCAACACTTCAACAGGTAGAAAGTTTAATGAGGACTAACTGTCTAAGCAGCAATAAAGAGTCATGACTCCCAAGTGTAGCCACAGTAGAACAACCTGGATTTCAGTGCAGACACCCCATGCAGACTCTTCTACCCCAAGCCCACACAGCGAGTGTGTTTGAACCACAGCTCTGGTGCCCTTAAAAGGCTGAAATGACTGCTGCTGTCTCTGGGTTAGGTGGTGAGTGAGGCAAGCAATAGTCATGGCAGAGAGGATTCGGCAGATTTCCAAACACCGGAAAAGGCAATGGGAGATTAAGTCTTTCCTTTCCCTGACCCAGGTGAAATAAGGATGTCCTAGTAATATCTGAGTTGTGCCCCAGAGGCCATTTCCTCCAAAAGCTGCTGCTTTGCCTTATGGGGGCGAGCTCCCCAACTCCCCTGCACAGAGCTCTGGCTGCATTTGGAGCTACGCCTTCACAAGAAACCAGGCAGTCCTCTTGTGGCAACAGTTTTCCTTCCATTTTCCATCATTCCTGGCTTGGGGAGGGAGGTCACGCTTATATTTAGAGTTTAAACTACTAAGCAAAGGGCTTGTTCCTCTACTTTTTGAGTGAAAGTGTCTCAAAAACTCTGTGTGTGTAATTTTTATGTAACAAATTATGCTACAATATGTATATAATTTTTTATGTAACAGTAACAGGCTGACCTGCTAAATCACCAGGTAAAGGCAGCCAACCAAATGGACAGTTTAGCCAATTAATTTCAAAAATCAGGCTATTATTTGGCAGCTGAACACTAACACTTCACTAGCACTTTTCACTACAGAGGTGCCATAGTTACATCCTCTATATTTGTGTTGCTACATGGCTTGAAGGGACAAAACAGTAAGACTTTTAACTGTTACAAAATCTGTTACATTTTGCTCGCAATAAGTGAGGTTTTCATTCCAAATGAAACACTTCTTAAAACAATTAAGTAAAACTAGAT
Organism: Nycticryphes semicollaris; assembly: GCA_013400055.1. Classification (NCBI taxonomy): domain Eukaryota; kingdom Metazoa; phylum Chordata; class Aves; order Charadriiformes; family Rostratulidae; genus Nycticryphes; species Nycticryphes semicollaris. The sequence continues at coordinate 433,322 of VXBJ01007861.1, forward strand.
GAGATCTCATTCAGAAGTAATTTCAGGGTAATCGTAGTCCACAAGACTTTACAAAGATCTTCAGTGAGTTTGGTTTGTTTTCTTGGCCTAATAAATGGTACCTGGGTAATTAAGTGGGCAATCTACTTGGAAATCTAAATGCCATTAAGGCAAGAAGAATGGGTTTCTTTTGGGCAGAACATAAAAGACAACTCCAATATGTCCATGAATATTAAGCACTTTCTCTCCTTTCAAGATTTTTCTTCATTTGGCTACCAGTTCTCCCCAGGAAATAGCTTTTCATTACTGCATCCTCATGCCTTCTAAATGAAACCGATTTAGTATCCAAAATAAACACACTAATTTCTGAAAATGCCACCAAGGAACAAAATACACAAATCTACAAGTGGGAAGAAGAAAGTAATTACTTTGAACTAGAAAATGAAGACATTTAATCAGCTGCTGAGTAACAGTCAAACACTAGCTTGTGTGATTTATATAACTTTTATGTGTCATTTTGTACCTATGTAAAACATGATTAGTAGATCATATATCTTTATATTATTAGAAAAAAGGATTTGTTGTACTGAGGCAGATGTACAGTGCTCTAGGTAGGTTATTGCAGACCCTTAGACATTGTCTTGAGATGAAGAATGAAGCTTTAGGGGAAGACATGAATTTACCTTGGAGCTACTCTAACATACAAATCTGCTAGACAATCTTATCAACCTGGAAAGAAGAAACTCAGCATCACTGAAAGGAACAGAATTTAAGCAGAATGCCTGTGTTCTTGCAAGCCCAAGCACATTCAAGTTTGGATCAAATTTATTTTTTTTTTAATTAAAAGTTTATATTCTACATTAAGCTATCCAAGCATCATTAATACAAGTGGGAAACAGTTTTCCTCTAGGAATATCAGCACAAATAAAAAGGTTGTCATCATGTAAGTAGGACTGCTCAATAAAGTTTTCCCAAGGCAAGGGTGTCTGATGTGTGCTGTTGTCTTCTCCTGGTTGTGCTCTGCCTCCGGCCTCAATAAATAGCAGTTCAGATGCTGTCAGCAGTCACAGACAAAGAAATCCTAACAGACTGACAGAATACAAGAAAAAAAGGCATCTGGGTTGATGTCTGCTTCAGAAAAATATGCCCAGACACTGTCAGGTTGCACTAGCAATTGCAAGATTTGTCAGACTGTGTGCCCACAAAGTCTAGATTATACTGCAAAAGGATCACAGTGCTTTTCACAGCTGAAAGTGTTGAGTTCAGAGTAACTCCTCCCCTCTGGCTCAATGCCAAAGTTAGAAAAAATGTGGTCCATCAGCATATTGTCTGGATAGTCACCAACCTACAGACTTGTGCCTCTTCATTGAGAAAAGGAACAACTTATGTCATTTTACAGGTGTGAAATGGAGGGACTGGGGACAGGACCCAGGGTACCTAAACAGATGTTTGAATATTGCATTAGCCATGCAGTCACAGTGCGCCTCCACAGCCATGTGGAAGATCCACAGTCACTTTGGGGGAGACACTTCTGGGAGTCTCCCCCTATCTCCACAGGTTCTGGAGCGAAGCCCAGGTGTGACAGCTAAATTTCAAATATTTAGGTTTAAAAGTGACGATTCCTCTTCTGAGTGATAACATCCAAGAGCATAGAGAAAGCCCAGGACCAAATAGGAGTAAACCTGAAAATTGGGTGCTGGTCTAGTGTTATTGTACACGGAAGATATGATTCACAGACAAAAAGAAAAACTCGGTCTACTGAGAGACCTTCTTGTCCAAAAAATCCCCATGTGAGACATTTGCCTGGTAAGAAATCAAGAGTGAAATGCTAGAGATTGAACCAAAGGCTTTGAAGGGAAGAACAAAGTGATATATATCTCATCTGTGGCTGTCACTCCCTCGGCAGCCGTGGCCTGTCTCCTCTGTCTTGTTAGAAATTATGTCAAACCATTTATTTTCATCCTTTTCTCAAAGCATCTGAGGCAATGTGAAAAGTGGAAAATAATAAATCCAGATGTGATTAGTGAAAATATTATTTGACAGGTCCTTTTCTATGTGAAAGAAGCAAGAATTCAGTCCATTAAAAGACACTAATCAGAAAGTTGTTTTAAAACAGGACCCAAAAAGACAGAAAGAGCTAAAAGTAAGAGTAGAAACAAAACCACAAAACCTCAGTAAAATATTCCAATTAAGTCTTTAAGCTTCCCCTTGTAAACAGCTGAAACTAAATTTCATTTTGTTTACTACTATGGGATGACAAATCTTTTCCTTCTTCAGAGCTATGAATTCTCAATTTCTAGATATGAATCACTCCATTTCATTAACAAGAAGCAGCCGATTGCTGCCATCTTAATTGTAGCCAAAATATTATTTTCAGTAACTTCAAATAACAGGGTATATTGACTTGCAGAGTAATGTGACATGCTCAGGATTTCCAAATTATAAATAGAAGAAAGAGAGAAAATGTACTGGAGTGACATAACTAAACTCAATGATACTATTCTAAACAAAACGCAGAATTGCATTACTCATAGATAACGAGAATTTCCATTGAAAATGGAAGCCACTAGCTTTTCACATAAACATAATTCAGTGTATAAATCATTGATTAACTTCATCTGAACAAGCTGCACAGCAGCCCACAGGCAGCAGAAAGCTTTAGGGAGACTTCTCCAGGTTCCCCACCAGTTGAGCAGGCTCTCCATGTCTGCCAGTGCTTTACCCAAGTTATAAAGGACTCGTGCAACAACACTTTTCACTGTCCCACAGTAAAAAGCCTGTTGTGTTTTGACATCCTCATCTAGCTACTTTTTCTCTCTGACCTTCACATGGAAAGTTGCAGGACTGGGAAAACTAAAGCATTTCTCGAGGACCTGCCAGCTGCCAGGTGCATGCATCAGAGCAAACCCAGTAGGAGGAAGATCAGCAGCACAGAGCACAGGCTAAAATCCTTTTAAGCCACAGAATAAAAGCTGTAAGGAGAAAACAAGGGCAGAGGCTTCTGCACACTGGCTGGAAGGCAATCTTATCAGGTCGTTTCATGCCAGTCTTTGTAGCAGGTTGTAGCAGGTTATTTACTGTAGGCTACTGTAGGCCGATAATGACAGCTGTGTACTTCATTATGTGTAGTACATCAATTCAACTGCATTGTGTACTGCCAGCAAAGTGCTTGGGATTATAGCTTCTCTTGGCATTCACTTTGGCAAAAGCTCATTTTTCCCCTCTATGGAAGTCTGGGTTTGCAATGGTGTCCCCCAAAATATAATAACTGAGACCTTTTCCTAAGAGAGCTTTCCTTAACCTTTGCTGTACCAGGGACCATAAGACCATTGTTTGGGAGCTGTGGACCAGGCCACTCACACCTTCTTTAGGACAAGGTGTGGATGCTGAATGCCCTTTACAGGTGTGTTCCAGCAACACTGTGCACCGCCACCCCCTCCTCAAGGAGGAGACACTCGAAATGTCTGTATTTTAGCAGGAGGTGCCCAGGGATCTTTGCGGACAAGATCTTCTTACTCACCTTTCTGGTATGGTGCCAGCTTGCTCTTTCACATTGCCTGTACTCTTAAAACAGCTTAAGTCTCCTTATCTGCCTTTAAGTCTGCAACTTTTTAACTTCCAAAAGGTGTGACTCCCATGCTGCATTACAAAAATCTAGTGTAACTGCAGATTATCCTGTATTCTCTTTTGTACTTCAGCCCTTTAAAAATGAGAAAATGATGCCTGCTGACTTTTATTCCTTGGCAGCTGTTTATTGCTTTGGGAATAAATTATCTCTGTGTACTGCTGCATGAGGTTCCTTCCACAAATATTACCTGAGTGTGATTCACAGGAGGTAATGTTTACCATCCTTCCATGTGAGGAGATCCTGGGATCCATCACCAAGCAGGGGTTACACCACCAGCAGCCTGAGCACAGCCAGCCTGGTCTTCCATGGGCAGAAGGAAGAAATCCACCAGTGAGGGGCTGAGGTATCTTGCATGGCTTTGGCGGCCACTGTGAGCAGGGTCAGGTCTCTCCTCATTCCATCTAGCCATGCCCTGCTGAGCTTGGGGTGACTGCTGCTTGGAGCTGTGCTTGGCCCCATGGGGGTAACTTCCTGGGACAGGCACATGGCCACTGCCAGCAGTGCACTGGCACACATCCCATCTCTTCCCAGCCGTACTTAGGAGGAGGGAAAGTCCCAACCCAGTCCTCTACTCCCAGCCAGGACTCACCCCAACAACAAGTAGAACAGCATCTACCTCAAAAAGTACAACTGCATTTCATGACCCAGCAGGTCCTTTCTAAATGTACATTAATTTACCAGTGATGGCCACACACCTGCTTTTCTGATTATACTTGGTTCACATCGGGCATGCAAAATTCTTGGGAAGGAACCTTGATTGATTTCCAGGGTCAGCACCACCCACAAATCTTACATTATTTTAAGTTTCAGGTTTGCCTTAGGTAGATGCAAAATCACTTAAGGTACCGTAACTGCACAATGCAAACAGTAGCTATACACAGTCTGTGGAGACTTTATTAAACACTAATGAAAATGGACAAACCAGTGGAAATGCATCACAGTTTTTGGAAACAAGAAGAGTACTCAGAGGGCTGACTGCAAGCAAAACACAAGAGTTCTGCTTGTAATTTGAGTTAATTTCTTAGAGAAGCTCTTGAGATAGAGTAAACAAAACCTCTGGGTATTATTTTTACAAAATAATCATTCTTAAGCTAAAACTTTTTGGACAACAATTTTACACTGAACATAAAATTGAATTGTGAGGAGGAAAGGCAAAAGCAACGGCAATGTAGAGCAAGGCAAAAGGCAAGACAGAAGACAAGGCAAGACACGGAAAGGCAAGGAAAGACAAGCATTTTATACACTGCAATACAAGTGCAATTACTCCTCTCAGTCTGTGAAGAATTAAAAGGGAAGAAGAATCATAAGATCTATATGTAGCTAGTACTCTGGAGTACGCATGTCTTTTGTGCTTGCTTAATGCTGTCACCTGACATGCATAACTAAATTTGTCCCTGTGTCCTTTTTCTTCACTAAAATATATTTTCATGCTGAGTGAGTCACAGCTCCCTGGCTTGGGCTGACTTGGTCCTGCTGAAATCAACCAGGTTACTCGGGGGGAAAAAGTTTTAGACGTTGCTCAATTTTTAGCAAATTTTCTCTACTTGAAAAAGCATTACGTTTGGTTCAAGGCATGGGAAATAGTCTGGGCCAACATTTATCTTTTGGAGACGAGGTTACTCCTCCAAGTGAAAAAAGATGAATCACTTCTTCCTGAAATGATAAGCCATAGACTGTGATTAAAGTCAATTAGAATTTAGTATCATAGCCACTAACAGTAGCATAATTAAATCTGGTTTTAGTAGGAGGTAGTAGACAAATACATAGTAGATAAATCAGAGGCAGGCAAGAAAAATATGTAAATAGAATATAAATTGCTTTTTATTCTTTAATATATGTGTTACCAGAAAAGCAAAAATTACCTCTTGAAAATTTCCTCTGTGAAAAATCTCCCCACAAGTAACTTGTACCCATTACCCTTCATTTTTTATACGTGACTCCTTGTAAAAAGGGAGTCTCCACCTTCTTTGTAGCCAACCTTTAAATACTGGAATATGGTGATAAGGTCTCCACTAAGCCTTCTTTTCTCAAGGCTGAACAAACCCTGTTCAGTCACCCTTTCCTTATACAGCAGGCCTCCCAGTCCTTTGATCATCTTGGAGAAGACTGGGGTAGTGAGTTCTTTATTTCTGCTGGTGATGCCCCTATTGATGCAACCCAGCATCCTGTTGGCTTTCTTTGCCACAGTAGCACACCATTCACTCATACTGAGCTTGTTGTCTTCATGCAGGGTGGCTGTCCTTTCAGAAGTGTCCACTTCCCCACTCTGGTGTCATTGGCAAACTTCATCAAGATCATTTATGAAGACACTAAACAGCATTGGGACCAGCATCAAGCCCTGGGGAACCCCACTTGTGACAGGTTGTCAGTTTGAAAAAGAGCTAATTGCCACTGCCCTCTGTGTGTGACCCATTTCTGTACACCAATTGCTGTGCCCTGGCAAATGCTCGGGTACGTGCTATGTGAACTGGAGCTCGAATGTGACCATGGAGTCCCATATCATACAGGATCTGAAGCAGAAATGTGCTTCCACTGAAGTCCTGCTATGGGAATTTTATTACTGTAGTTAAAATGCAAATATATTCTGTAACAAGTAGGCCTGTTAGCTTCTCAGCTGAGAGTTTCTGGGGTGAGCAGTTGAATGACGACTTTATTTGCAGCAGATAATGAATTCTATTTTCTTATCCTATTTTACCAGACCTGTCACTGACAAGGTGCAGCTGCTACCTAAATTCTGCAGAGAATCTGGACTAGTCATCTGCAGAAAATACCCAGCGTTAAGTTTTCCCTCACTTGGGGAAGTCTTTTCTCTTTTTAAAAAAAATTTAGCTAGAAATAGCTACACGAGAACATCTTCTTATCACAATACAACAATCCTCAGAGCATTTTAATCACTGGGCCCTGTAGTATGAAGCTCTATTCCTTCTTGGTGACTTGGCCTGTTTTGCTTTCTCAGGCCTTGAGAAGTCCTCAAGCACCTAGGACTGAAAGAGCTTGAGTATTAGATCGATTGCTTTAGTGGGAGCCCAGTCTTCTCTCTGGGGGCTGCAGAAGCCTCATGGATGGGAGGAAGGTGCTTAAGGAGAGCTCTCCAGACCCCCCAGAAACAGCCCACAGCTTCTCCTACACTACTTTGTTTTATAATATTGCTATGTATGCAAGATAGGAAAGCTTTGATTCATTCCTGTCCCCCAGTAGCCAACAACAACTAAAGTCAGACACACACATCTCAGCCCACAATCTATCTGCTTTTTAGCCACAGATCTGTTTCTCCTTCTGGTGCTGAAGGTTTTTTGAATATCAGGCACTTCATTTTCACACACTTCTTACTCAAATTCCATTTGAATTGGAAAAAAAGTGCAAAATTTCCTGCAAGCCAATCAAAGAGAGAGAAGAAATGGTCCCTGGTTCCAGATACACATTACAAGATATTTCCAAAAAGGCTGAAAAACTTTGCTTCCAGACCTCCAGGCCCAGACTACACCTACTTGAACATGTGTAGTCCCCAAAGAAGAGGTGTTTGGCCAGACCTTTAGCAGATGCTGACCAAACCTGAAGCATTTCAAATAATGAAGTCACTTACAACCATCCCTAAACTGAGTATCTCAAATTACCATTGCTTTTCCACTTTATGGCTCCATCAGCTATTGCCCTTCTCTCTTTACTCTTCTCCAATATTAAACTCCAGGTTACTTTATTATTCCTGTCACCTACGAAAAAATAGTGTATTATATACGACGAGGCCAAATTTAATAGGCAGTTTCAGGATTCTGTGATTTTATGAACATGTGATATCCAGAGCAGTATTCACTAAATGTGGCTTGGGAAGAGCCTTGGGTCATACAATGGGAACAAAGTTTTAGGAAATTAGTTGCTTGGGATGGATGGATGGATGGATGGATGGATGGATGGATGGATGGATGGATGTGGACGGCCAGGAATGGTATAGAAAGCTATGCTTCATTAGCAGTCCTGAGAAAGGCATTACAGGAAAGTCCCGATTTTCACTCATTTGCACAGAGAGGAGAGTTGGTTTCTTGGGATAGAATTCTAGTGCCACCTCCGGTCCCAGCAACAAAACTGTTCATTGCACTCGTGGGAACAGAAGAAAATGGTTGAATTTAGCTTAACTACAGTCCATAGCCTTATGCAACAGCAGGCCTTAAAAGGCTAATGTACTGAACTGCTCTTGAAGTAAAAAGAATTAAGCCATAGTTAAAGCCACATCAAACAGTAGTGAAATTTATAGGCGAAGAGAGAATGAGAAGCGCTATTAAAAAAAGTGAAGACGTTGCAAGGTAAATGGTGGAGTGGAGAGGACTTTGCTGCCGAAAGCCTTCACACAGTACCAAGCCATGCAACAATTCTTGCAACCACACATGAGAAACGCTAATGGCACAGAGTGTTTTGCCCAAGTCTGACTATGTCGTTCATATTTGTGTGAGCAAATCTGTGCACATGCAGCCGTGGCCATGACTGCCCTGCCTGAGGGAGGAACTCATAAACCAGAGTGAAATCTAAACAATACTACATGTCCTAAGAGTGGGACCCAGGGGGAATCTTGGTACCCAAGCCTAAGAAAGGATCCTAATGCTCATGAGGGACTGCTGGAACATCTTAGGTATTTGCAGTCAGTTGTGGGATCTTGCTGGATCTGAGTAAGTACCTGTTGGGCACGGGAGGCCTGGGCTCAGAGATATGCAGAATAGGCAGGTGTCATCTGTACAGAGAAGGAGGAAGAAATATCACAGAGCAGAGAAATGAAAAGGCAAAAACCAGAATGGAGACAGGGAAAGGAGAGGTAGAAACCTTCTGTAGATCCATTGTGAGTGGGATATTGGGCAGTATTGGCTGAAAGAGTAAATTAGAGGGAAAGCACAAAGGTGAGAGAAGACATTTTCTCTAATGCTAGTCATAGGTTTTTTGACCTCGAAGGACATTTTTTTCCCTGGAAAGCGTGGTCTTCAACTGAAGCTGGCTAAATATCCAGGTTCTCTTTTAGGAGACTGGATGAACCACAGAGCTATAGGGGGACAAGCAAACAGAAATCTTCTCATAGGAAACCTTGTCCAATATAATTAAATCATGTGCAGTGAAAGGCATATGGTCACTGTAGCTGAGTAATCATCTGTTCTATTATCTGAGGCCAAGAAGTTCTGCTATCTATAGGCCATTGGCAAGCATCTATGTGATTAACTGCAACCATCACCTAATTTGGAATCTGCTCTTTTAATTAACTCTGTGTGGCATTTCATCCGCATCTGATTATGTCCAAAAGAGAATCACTTGGACTGTGCTGGCTCTGTCAAGCATCTTTTGACTTGTTACAAAAATGTTGCTCTGGTGTAGGAAAATTATTGCACTTATGTGATTGTGCTCAGTTCTCCTATCTATATGACAAATCCTAACTATAGGAAAAAATATACACAATCTCAGGGTTATGTAATAGTAAACATGATTTTTTTTTCTGAATTAAAAAACCTACCTAACATTTGTCTCATCATCCGAGCTCAAAACTCACAGTACCACTCTTGCTTTAGAATTATTAGGGAATAATAATTTTCAAAATCTTGTGTCAAATTTCTCTTAGTTTACAGCATGTTGAAGAGGTTTTCTGAGGAGATCTGTACGTAGATCCCAAGGCACTCCCACTTAAATGTATTTAGGCAGGTGTATAACTCTGGTATCTCTACCTGGTTTTGTTCAGTAGATTATCTTCCTCAGTAGTGTGCATAGAGAAACATGCAGAACGGACCAGATCCATTCTGACTTGGCATTTCTGTTATTGCAGAAATAAGCAGATGAAAAAGAAAGCTTGAAGATGATTATCTCTGGATGGCTTAGGGCTGTGCTGGGCCTCAAAGAGGAGAAAAAATTCCATCCTGGAAAGTGGAAGAAGCTGCTGATGAGAAAGGTAAGACCTAGGATCAAGTCTTAGTCCTCCTTAGGTCAGACAGGTTGCATAGTACCTGTGACTTGTGGTAGAATCATCGCTGAATAATCACACTGACATCCTTATGAAAATCTACGGCGTTAGAAAATCAGGAGTCAAAATGAAAAGTGAGTATTTTATTGCTGAAATTGAACAGTGCTGTTTTCCACCAAAGCTTCAGCCTGCTCACTTTTTCGCCTTGTTTATCTTTAGCACCGTCTGGCAGAGCAGAATGACACTGCCGTCTCCAAAAACATCACCTGAGGGAGAGCGCCAAGGAATAACATTTTAAGCCTGCCTTTCAAGCCTCATTTTATCTATATTACATATTGGTTTCCAAGCATTTCTTAATCTTATTGATTAAAACATTAGGGTATCTAATTATTATTGGCAACACAAATCACTCTGTTATATCAAACATATCAATTCTTATTATCATGTAACCAATGGTTATACTATTATTATTACAATTTAGCCTTGTACTCTAAATAATCAAAAACAATTGCAGCAAACAACATGAACGTTGTAACTCAACATTTGTTTGTTTTCCTTTCTAATCAACAAATAAGGTCATTATTCACCTTCTGGGCAACAGTACTGAGTTTATATATCCGTAACACCTGCAGTTCATTCTCCTCATTTAAAGCAAACTTCTCAGAACTGTATTTCTGCACAGAATTGTTCAAATTAAATTTTTCAAATTAAATTGTTGAAAATAATTTTCCTAATTTGGGAAACTACTTTGGGATTATAATCCAATTCTCTGTCAATGCATAATTTGTGTAGCCTGTAACAATATCAAGTTCTATTGATAAAATTTTTATCATTCAGCTAGTTCCCCTTCTTATATGAAAAGTCTAATAATAAAATATACTCCAAAATCTGTATGAATTGTTAAAAAAGAAAGGAAGGGGAGAGATAGGAAAGAGAAAGGGAGTGGAGCAGAGGGACAGAAGGAAGGAAGGATGAATAAAAGGGAAGCTAGACAATTTATTCTAATACTAGGTCACCTTCTCCATGAGAGGATTTGTCTTGAACAGTTTACGGGGCACACCATGAGAAATGGAGCAGGAATCATGCATTTTCCCTGATCTTTAGCTGCTATTTGACCACAGTTAATAAATATTGTTAGACTCAGATTATTAAATACCAGTTGAGGTCTGTGCTAGAATAAAATTTTCTTTGTGTACATGTTAGAGGTCAAGTATGGCACTTGCACATAGTCCTTGTGTATGCAGTTTGAAGGTGACCCACAGAATATACATTCAGACATTATGTAAATATATTGTATGTAGGCTGTGTATGGTATAACTGTTATGAGTGAAGAGACATAGGGACAATAAATATCATAGGTGAGATGAATTGTAGCCCTCCCTACAAAAGTTCTCCATAACCACCCTTTTAGTAAAATTGCAAATATTTATTTCTTTGTCTTTTTAAAAAACATAAAACATTAAGTCTCAAAGAAATGTCTATTTTTTTTCTAATATGACATCTAATTTTCCCTCATCATTATTATAACCAATTAAATGATTAATCTTCCTTTACATGTCATTAAAAAGCAAGCTATTTCAAATATTAAAAGCATAAGTTCCTTTTAGCTAACAAACTGGCTTGATAATCCTCCCCATTTGCATATTCTAAAGCACTTGCTATGCTTATATTAACACAAATATAAGTGATACACGGAAGATTTTTATCTGGCCAGGTTGATATGGAACCTGACAGCCTGGTCTCTCTTAATTCCAAAAGCTTCTGTTTTGCTACCTCATCCTCATTACCCTCCCGAACCATTTAGCAAAGGTGACACCTTTTTCAGTCCACCTTGGTGGACTCAAGGTTGCGGGTAAGTCATGGCTGTGAGCAGATGACTACAGGCCCATGAGCAGATCCGCTGAGGGCTCATGCTGCTCAGCCAGAGAAAAACATCAGCAAGGAAGAAGGTCAGTGGACCAGTGAGGTGAGGGAACCCTACAAAGGGGCAGATGGTCTAGGCATGGTGCTCACTCCCACCACTGCTTCTGTATTTTACCCCAAGCCTTTTCATGCATAGATTTGCGCACTGTCCACGAAGAGGAGATCTGAACACAGCGCTTTTCCATCCATATTGAACATCCACATGCCTGTCTACAAAGACACTCCCACACATTCATCTCCTGTGAATCTTATCTTCTTTGCCCTCTCCCTCTTCCTCCTTCCACTTTGTCTCTCATCTAAGAAGTGTGAGCAATGCCTTCAGTCCTGTTCTGCCTTGGATGCTGCTTTCTTATTTCCCAGCAAATGTTTTGAATAAAGGGTATTATGCAAGGAACTAGTGGACAAAATGGACCATGAATTTAACCTAAATGCACTTTTTGAATGCAATGAACACACACTTTAGGTATGCATAGGAGTATGCATGAGCACACACCTGATGTACAACACAACATAAGAATAAAACTCAACAATCTCAAGATTGGAGAGAATACAGGACAGTTCTAGGTGATTTCAGCATCACAGGATTGTGTAGGAGGATGTGTACAGATGTGGGAAAGTTCATTGTAACCTCTTTTGATTTGTTCTAGGTCTTGCTAGTGCTTGCTGCTCTCCTTTCTCCTTCTGTACTTCATGGTAAAACTGAGCTTCGTTGGACAGGGAAAAAAACCTCAAACAATCAGAGGTTTCCTCTTGTATTGTTGGACACTTAAGATTTTCAAAAAGTTGCTGCATTTGTATTTCATTTCATGACTATATGAGTCTCAGAGAGTTTTCTAACACATCATTACTATCAGCAATAAAGTGTTAAGATCAGAAGATTCCATATTGTGTGTGTATTTTCCTGACTAAATTTCAGTAGAATAGTATTCCCAATATCCTGCAGTGTGTAGGTAAGAGAGACAGTCAAAGGATGGATATCATTAGTTTCTAGAAGATTGTGTTTTCTTTTGTTATTTAATTTATTACATAATTATTTTTATGTATTTCAAATGACAAATAATAGCATTGAGTCAGTACCAAGATAACTATAGCTTAGCAACTTATTAACATATATTCAACACTACATGGCTCACTAGAGAGAAAAATTAAGAGTATTAAATTCCTTCCTATGTCTCTGTGGTCAGATATGAGATCCTGCATAGCTGTAGTATACTCTAAATTATACTCCAGCTGTAATACATGCACTGATTATCATTCACCTTACTTGATATATGGTTAAAAGTTAGGCCTTCTCTCTATTTCTTCTTCTCCATTGTCTTCTTTTTGTTTCTCATCTATACCTGAGATATTTCTGAACTTTACTAAAATGCCCTGAAATGGTCCTTCCATATATTCACTTCTTTAAAAAAAAAAGCAAAAAAAAAGCCCGTAGTCATTATGCCTATAATTGAAATGCATCTTATGACTTAGGAGGTTAATATTTCACATTGGCATTTTAACAGGAACTGAAAGGAGAAAGGTGGCAAAGTGTAACACAGCAATGCATAAAAATGTATTTTTTTTTAATCGTAATGAAACAGCAGTCACACATAAAATGCATGTGTGTGGAGCAGGAACGGAGCACAAGGGAAAGCTGGTCACATAGCATCCATTTCCTGATCGCCATAAGAGGAACTGCCCCAGCCTGGCAGTCCTGGACCATTCTGTTTCTGTGTTTCTCTACGGAGATGATGTGATGACTGGGGAGAGGTGGGGGCAGCCATCAGGGGAGGGATGCAGTGGACGTGCGGGTACCAGAAACCCAGCAGAGCAAGGGAATAGCTTGGAAGAACTTGTGCCCAATGTGATGTGCTAATGTTGCTTATCCAGATTTGGAGTTTACCTCATCAGCGGGCTCCTGGCAGGTAAGAAGGGCCTTGAAGAGGCTCCTGTGTCTGCAGAGCAGGGCACAGAGCTCTGGCAGAGAGGAGCAGGGAGAAGAGCAAATGAGCAGCGGCTCTTTGCAGAGCCCTCACATGGAAAATATCTAATTATCTTGAGAGCAGGTCAGAGCACAGGCTGTTTTATTGACAGTGAGGTATGTTTTCTCTTAAAATGCTTTTTGCCTAAATGATGCCTTGCTGTAAGGAAGCTCTTCAGTCACCAATTACAACTTATCTTGTAGTTGGAGAGAACAAAATCACCAAATAGGAGCCTAAATCAGATTCGCCAAGATAACCACATTTTACCCCAGGGAACAACACCCTCAAGCCAACACACAGAGCAGCAGAACCAAGTAATGCTGTTCCCTAGAAAAAAATCCAGTACCTGAGGGCTGAAGACCAGCAGGGTACACCAGACATGAGGAAACATCGGAAGTGATCACCTGGTGTTTATAGCAATTAGGTTTGGGGATATGAAACAACCCTACATTAGGTTTGTTTCCTTTGTAATTACAGTTGAGTTTTGGTGACAGAAGGTGGGCAAACCACAGCGTGCAGCATCATCCTGGCACAGAGTCCTTGGGGTCCATGGATGAGACGCAAAGTGGGCAAAAGATGAACTTCTTCTCGTTGCCCACAACTGCCCGAACTTCCTCCTGATGGGAAGCAGCACATCAATTTTACTCCTCATGGCCAAGCGACCATGGCAGCATATGGTTACCGGCTCAAAATGGAAACTTGGGCAGCTGTCATGGCAACTTTGCCATGACTAGCCTGCTTGGGCTTGTGCTGTCTTAAGTCTGCTTGAGCCTCTAAGTCTGAACAGCCAGAGCAATTGGGAGAAATTTACAATGTCCTTTGTGCAAAGCAGGAGGAGTGTGTATATGTTGTACTGGGCATCTCTGAAGCCCATTATTCTCTGTCACTTTTTACTGGATCCTCCTGTTTCCAGCCCCAGTTTCAGTCTATACGTTAAGCTGCTCAGGAAAAATACCCTTCCCTTTTCCCCCTCCCTTTTCAACTGTCTTGTGAGAGAGCCGCGGTTGAGGTTTAAGTGCCTGTAATGTCACATCACCAAGGCTCCAATGGCTGCCAAATTTCTCAGAGGAAAGCGAGGATGTGAGGTGTAATTTGGAATGATTAAATTGCCTTTGTGCACCACAAAGGGCACAAACACTATTACAAACGTAACTGATGTAATGCATTTCTAAATAATTTTTTAAAAAAATATTTACAAAACAGAGTGCTAACAAAACTACTTCAAAATGTGCTAAAATTAATTCAAGTGAAAGTGTTGTGGGCAGATACAGTCCATGGAATCATTAGGAAGCTAAGCCTCTCTTAGGCCCATCAACAGCAGATGGGTTTAAGCAAAACAGTAATTTATCTTGATTTTTACAGCCTTGGCATTCCGTCTTAACGGCCAATGTCCAGTGTGTCTGCAGCTCTTACTGAGAAAGATTAATAGGCCTTGTCAGATGCAAAACATAATTTTTTTTCTTTCAGGACCTAATTATTTTGTTTAATTGTAAGTTATGTATGGAATTTACTCTTAAAATTATAAATAAATACTACATAAAATTTAGATCATAGCAATTACAGTCAGTGAAAGGAAAGCACAAATCAAATATCCATGAGACTGCCATTCTCCAGTTATGAAAAGCTCTCTCTCAGTAACATTAAACTGCAGGAAATAGATGTTTTGGAAGTTTTAAAAGGATGCAGGTTTGCTCAGCAGTGCACCAAAGGTGCTCACCAGCCTGCAGATGTGTTCATTTTGAACATCCCATTAATACCTTTTTGAAAAAATTACAGAGAAGAAATCTCAAGATAGCAGGAGAATGAGAAAACTGATCTAACTCTTTCCAACACAAAATTTATAGAAGATCAAACAATGTAATATCCCTACATACTGTTATTAAACTTGTTTTCCTTGTAGTTTTCTCCCTGGGATCATGGCATGCCATTGGTATACAATATAAGAGTTCCCAATAAAACGAATAGGGCTATATTCAGAGCTTTTATTTTTAAATTAAAAACCCCCAACATTAAGAGTTTGTTAAAAAACCACCAACTATTAAGAATTTGTTAAAAAAACACACTAGGTAGTAAAGTGACCATGTCCAGTGAGATTTTGATTAAGTGGTTTCTGCTCTATGAACTTCACTTACTGCAGTAAAAGTAGAGAGGGTTAAAGCAATCTAGAAAGACAATCAATATTTCATTGCTTTGGAGCTGAGTAACAGCCATGATGTTTGTAGGACCTGTGCTTTTAAGTTTTACAAGCATCTCCTGATGAATCCTCCCAAAGTCCTATGGGAATGGTTAAATTAATTCTAACCATTTTATAGGTAGCAGCTTTGAAACAGAGGTAGAAAGGCTGACATTTCAAATGCGGGTGTCTTAAATTACAACTTAATCCAACTTCTGACATCTAAACAAAGGTCTGGACAGGAGTTCACTGAAGCCAGCTAAGTTTTCACAGAGTACTTAACTGAGTTCAAAGTCATTTCATACTGGTCACCCAGCAAATGGGACATACAAAATTCATTAACCTTTTAAGAAAATGGGTAGGGTCCTTGTGGAAATGCTGGAGTTACAATTCAGATGTTTCTGGCTTTGGTCCCTATTTTACCTATTCCTATTCCTTTGTTCCCTATTTTTATCTGGCATAGGCAATAGAATGAAATAATACAGAGCTCAGTTGTGCTTATTCTAAATAGCTACAGGAATGTGCAAAAAAGCCCCACAATGATTTTAGTAGTGGATGATGTGCACAATGTTAATTGCTAATTACAATATGTTTGGTCAGAAATAATTTTTTATTTATTCATTATTCAAGCAACTCTAAATGTTCTGCATTAAGGGAAGGTCTACAGAGTACTGGAAACTAGCAAATTATTCTTGAGGAATCAAGAATGCATCTTCACAATACACATCTTCAGAAAAGAGTGCTGTGTTATTTAAACCCTTGGATCCTGACTAAAAAGTTCCCCTGCATCATCTGGTAAATCTAATCCCATTTCTACCAAACAGTGGAATTTAATTACAAAGGCTTGTGAATTTATCATATATAATGATATACTCCCAGATGTTAGGACCATCAGCAGCTTTCTCTGAAGATTAACAACACATAGCAATGTACCCAGGGGGAAACAGCATACTCACCAGTTTACTGATGTGTATATGAGTTCTTCTAAGACAACAAAGGCTTTTCTAAGACGTTAAACAGTAAAACAAATTTACTTAGGCCTGTGTAAATAATAATAGATTATAGTCTCAGATGGTGCACATCTCACTGATAGCATTTGCAAGGGGTTGTTGAGCACTTAACTGTATAACCTTCAGTAAAAATGCTGAAAAACATGTAATAAAAATGCCATCTAATAGTGAACTTTATGGTTTGTTTTAATTTTTAATATTTAAATACATTTAAACTGATAATTAATCTGAAAAATCCTTTCTGAGATAGATAGACTTGAAAAAACACCGCTCCAGTATAAAGACAAATATATTAAAACAGCTGATATTCTAATTTTTCTGCACTGTGATATGCATATTGGAGTTCAGTGGTGGACTCTTGCAGTAGTTTAATTCTGCTGTTAAAGGATATTTTAGAACCTGTATTTTAGAGTAGTACCACCATAGTAAAATATCTTTTCTGGTATAAACATGGGATGTAAAACAAGCCCTATTTTAATAAAAACTCTTAATTTTTAGCATCTCCAGAAAGCCTTTGCAAATAAAACCCTATTAAAAGCATTGCAAGTAAAAATATACCTTCAATCCCAAACAAGAAAGAGCTCAGCAATGATATTATGCACTCCGTAAAATCCCAATGGCACAGGTGAAGTGAACAGAAACATGACATAATTTCAATA
Source organism: Nycticryphes semicollaris (assembly GCA_013400055.1). Classification (NCBI taxonomy): domain Eukaryota; kingdom Metazoa; phylum Chordata; class Aves; order Charadriiformes; family Rostratulidae; genus Nycticryphes; species Nycticryphes semicollaris. Next base: position 450,581 of record VXBJ01007861.1, read on the forward strand.
ACTAGCAAGGGTTCTAAAGTTATCAAACAAACAGAAGTATTTTCCTAGAGCACTTAAAGTTTGATGAAATTTTGGAGGCCAAAAACTTGAACAAAGTCAAAAGTGATTCAGGTGAAGAAGTAAAAAATCTGTCATCAGCAGCTCAGCGTGAAGGTGCAGCTAGAACCTGTGCTGCAGGAGGATCATGAACTATTGGGAAGCTGTGAGATTGTATCAGGGAAATGTTACCCCATTCTTAAAATTCAGACTCTTTTTCTCTTGCTGACCATCATACAAAGGAGGTTAGAAGGACCATTGGTTTGAGTCAACGGGGTGGCACATTCTTACTGTTCAGTAAAAGGTGCACCACAGTTAAGTGGAGTAACTTCAGGTCATGGGCTAGCTATTTTGAGCAATTCAGTCATGCTCTGTTTTCTTGCTAATGGTTTTGGAAAACATACCTTCTCTGTAATAAATTACATTTGCAGAAGTATTTTTTTTAGATGATAGAGGTGAACAAATGCATATACAACACATTATTCCAAGGAACAAGTCAGACAAGGGGAGGAGGTCAAATTACTATATTGACAAATCCAAACAGAAAGGTGAATCTCTGGTGCACACATCAGATCATCAGAAAGTTCTCTACAGACTTCAGAATGGGAAAAGCTTTGTACATTGGCTAGAGTTTTGGTGGGTCTCATGGATGCATAGGCTGCATGCTGCAGTGAATGACATCCTGGGGAAACCAGATGGGCTGGGTATGAATGCTCAGTAAGGGTTCCCATTTGAGGTCAATGTCTATGGCATCATTTAGATGAGGTAGAACTGATAAATATGTGGATGTCACCAGAGCCAGCAACCACCTATACTGTTTCAAGTCAAGGGAGAAAAGTGGCTGCTGTACAATGACAATAACAACAACAGCAAGAAATTAAAGCATTGCTTGTGGCTTGATTCCACTGTCTGCCTCTCTCTCTGGTTGGCAGCTGCGGCAAGACACCTTCCAAAGTTAGGTGCTGTGGTATCAGGAGCCAACAGCTATAAAGTGGAGTTCAGTTACGTATGACAGTGTAAAAGCCTATCCACAGTGGTTAAAATGACTGAGAACTTTATCCATAAACATTTTCTTCTGTGTAGTCTTCTCCATGATGGACTGGACATACCAACAGGGCATACAAAGGAAAGGTTTCAGCATAACAATGGGATGTTGCGGATCACTATTGTGGGTCAAAAATGGTAACTTTGCAGAAGGACAATAAAAAAGCATAGGACAGCCTCCTAATTTATGAAATTATCTGAAGTCTGACTGTAAGAATGACTCTCTGCTCTAGAAACTGTCTGGGAAAAATATTTTGAATGGATTCACTGCTGACCTACTGCCAGATATAGCAATATTTGGGATGGAAAGAAATTATTGTATGTATGTAAAGGGTACGTCGGAGATTGTTTGGCTGATTGTGTATCACAGTGGAAGGGGCAATTGGAGTGGCTCTGGTGACAGACTGAAAAGACCTCATGAAAATTTTAGGTCCAACAACAATAATGTCCCTTAGAAGTATATGATGGTATTTATTTTAACACAGTGAAATGCTCAATACAAAGAAGCACTTGACAAGGCAAATTACAGTATTTGAAGTGTAAATTAGACACTAGATCAGCAGACATGTAATTAGCCAATCAAAAAATATCACAAGTGGATTTTCATGCTCATTGTTTCTGTCCACCCACAGTGGCTTAAACATCCCCTGTATCTCAAAGTGGGGGGGAATGACACTAGTTAATGCATTCTCCTACTGGAAATCTTGGTGGCTACCTGGATCTATCAAGAATTTCTCACCCTCTTATAAGACCAGTCTTGGACTAGGGGGTCACTGTTCCTTTTATTTTCCTGCAAAGTGACTAAGCTTGGAGAGATGGAGTTTGGAGCAACCCCTAAAGCTGAGGTAAATGTTTCCAAAAGGGTATGGATCAGTTCCTGAGCAGTCAAACCACTAGCAACTGTATCAGTTTAGTTTAGTTTCTCTGACAGCCTTTTCTAGGAGAAAGACTTTGTTCCAGGGCACAAGATTTCTCTCTAGAGCTCTGAAAGAACTCACATATCTAACCCAGAAGCCAGGAGGAGAAGTCGCTGCACAAAAATTAGGTTTGCAAAACAGGGCATGTTCTCAAGAGCCTTGAAATATATACCTGAATATAATATAATATAATATAATATAATATAATATAATATAATATATACCTGAAATATATACCTGTACTTGTATAAGTAATATTCTGTAAATCTACTTAAAGCCAAAACAATTTTTAAATGTAAGCTCTGTTCTCAAGTGTAAGATCATCCCAGAAGAACATCTGTTCATTTAAATCTTTCTTGGAGTACGAAGCTCCATTAGCTGGAAGTCCATAGGTGCACTAAATCCCAAACAAAGAGTTGGTACCAAGTACTTTGACTGTCTGGCCCAGAATGTTCTGTAATTTTTAATTTTTAGTCAATTATGGGAAGGAAAGATTGGACTGAGGTTGTGGAGGTCTACTTTCATGGGAATCTTTTTTATGGGTAGTACAAAGTAAACCAAAAATCATGTACTCACGCATATATCTCACAAGTTAAGATTGGGAATTGCTGAAACATTGTCTCAATTAGTAGCACTCAGTACCAGGCAAATACTTACATAGTTTGTGATTTTAATAAGGTATGTGAATTTATAATACCACACTGATAGAATTTTGTATTCACAAACATTGCAACAGCACCACAAAACAGAACATCAAGAAAATTATAAATGAAAATTTGCAACAAATAAATGCAATTATGGAACAAAAAGTGTTCTCATCTTCTGGGCTCTAATTACATGCTTAGTAAAAGGTGGCAAAACAATATTGCAACTCATAAACAGGATTAAATCGGCCTTTAGCAGAAGCGTTGGCCTGTAATACTCCTTTTGAAGCTGATTATGAATAAGGGTAAAAGAGTATCTTAAATGTTAAACCGAATATATTCTTTAAAACTATATTTAAAATTATTAACAGCATTGAAACGTTGAGAAATGTAAGCTAATGAGCTTGAAAAACTTTACTCTGGAGGCAAATTTGTTTGTGTTATAAAAAACTTCTTACTACATGTTTTTAATAGGTCTGTGAGTATTTAAAATCCAATTTAAAGGTATCATAATATAATTTTTAGTTCTTTCTTGTAAAATTTTAATAATAACCACAGAACTTCTCAATTCCCTGAAAGTGCATAAAAACAATTTCAGACAACAAAATGCAGAAGGCAAACTTCCAGTTCCCAAGCCTTCACTCAAAGCAAGTCCAAAACATCTGATGTTTTTCCTAAGGCCTAAACATTTTGTTTGTTCTTTTCACGATACTTTCCCTTTCCTGGGCCAATATCATCATTCAGCCTTTCTTGGAAAGAGACATTTCAGGACCATGGCGACCATAGCTCCTCAATCTCCTAAAGATGGAGATTAGCATCTGCTGGAATATTTCTGCCACTACTGATCGGTCTGTAGCCAGGCAATGACCGTCCACCTGCCTTCATATCAAGTATGAGGATTATAAGACCCAACATATCTGGTTTTCACCCTTCTCTGTCCTTGCTGTCCTTTATTTCTATGTAATTTTCTCCTTATCTGATTCCAAATTATTATTGAATGTAACAGGCTTGTCATTCCTGTAGAAGTGGTACGTTGGCAGGACACTCTAGGAGACACTTAGCAAATGTAGTTAGTAATCTGACTGCTGTCCCTAGAAATATAAGGTTGCAAGACTCATTTTGATTTATTGTTGACAACATAAAAATATCCTATGCCTGTTATGCGTTGCAGAAGAATTTTTGTTACAAGTCGTTTTGAAATGAACAGCAAAAATGCATCAGTCAATACAGACTCATGTCAAAATCTTCATCATTCACTTTCAGTTGTTGAGACAAATTAATAACAGCTACAGACCTTGTCCATTTATCCCTCAATGTGCAAACACTGATGTAACACAGAAACATTTCAGTGGAAGGTGAGGTGACTACTTTCATGTTCACAAGGACTCTGAGGTCAGGGGCCCATAGAGGAAGAAAGGAAACCAGCAGTATTACTTCACCTCTTCTTGCTCAATACACATCCTCAAGGCTAATTCTCATTGCCTAGCCAAAACTCCATGTATTTACAAAACTAACAGGGCTTGGTAAGAGCATGTCTTGCTGGACATGTATTTAAACCTCTTTAGATAATGGCTGCAGTGCTGAGACTGCACTGGATAGCATCATTTCGATGTCTTATCTTATCCTTCCCTACCTGCTACTGCACAACCCACTTTCAAACTTTCTTTTACTTAAGAATATAAGCAGAAATACTTGTAAACCATTTGTGGTTTCTGCTAAACCATGTTGTTGAAAGCAGTGTCAAGAGCTCTTTAAATTGTTGAAACCTAAAGAGGCATCAACCCTTTAATTTTCTCAACATAAGTACAAGTACACAAAAAATGTCCAGAAAGAGCTCACAGTCAATATAAGGTATTACAGGCAAAAAACTGATTACATTCAACCCTGAGGGCAGTGATGGTCCTACCATACAAAAATCCTAACCCTGTGCTAGGCTTTAATTACATACATATCTTCTAACAGACACTTTATGGTTTACATGGTTGTTTTGATGTAACTAAGGTAACCAAGAGGTCCTGGTGTATGCAATTAATTTTCTTGGAGCATCCTCATACTCAAATAAAACAATCTGTTTGAAAGAAGCCTTGTTCCATTGCTTTAAAATTCTTCCAGTTGGTAATATTTTCCTTGACTTATACCATTGAAAAGCACAAACACTTCTGAGCCACACCTCTACCACTCTGTGTTTCCCGGTCTCAGTAATGAATATCTCTGAGATAGTCCACCTTCATTTTTCTGGCCTAGTATTTTATAGACTTACTTAAATTTTCTTTTCAAAGTTGCAGTGCTTTTGTTCATCAATAATGAATGATACACACAGAAGAACAAGAATTCATCTTTAAAACATTATGTATAAGATGGGGCCAAAATTCTATGATGTTTACTTTTGTGAGATACTTTGAATTTTCTTCGTTAAGTTCTAGTGCTTTCGTGCATTGCTAGTAAGTGACATACTGTAAAGGCAGAAAAGCTTTTAAAGTCATAAGGTGTATGACTGAGTCAAAATGTTGTACTGTTAAGTGTCAGTAAGCTCATGCAATGGAAATATGTAATGCTAAGGGTCAGTAAGCTCATACAATGGAAATAGTACTCAAATTCAAAATATCTTGGCTAGTGAGTTCTATCATGGGTTTCTAGTCACTCAAGAAAGAATTGGACATGCTGAGTGGATAAAAACTCAAGAAATATTTCCATTCAATTCCATTTGTAATAGGTGTAAAATTTCTCATTTTGAATAAAGCTGAGTAGAGTATTAAAAGTGATGGCAAGGGAAATGCACATTTAGCGCTGCTACTAGGCCTGCTAGTGAAGCAGCTTTATTTTAAAATCCCTAAACCAGCACAAAGGTGACTGTGTTTTCAAAGATATTCAGTAAGGAAGCACTGAGGCACAGTTTGATAAGAACCATAGGAAAAACATGAGAGAATTTAAAATAAAATGAATGGTAAATTTATGTATAAATACACTGAAAAACATGATTTTCCTCAGTGGATGTGTTTATTCAATATGATCTTCAGTTCTTTATATCATCATTTAGAGATTTTTTTTTCAATTACTGTCTAAATTAATAGAAGCTTTCAGTCTCTGAAACTATGAAAAAATATTAAGCTTTAGCTGTCAAGCATTAAAACTTACTGCACTGAACTCAAGTCATTGTCTCTAAAGGACTAAGGCAAAAAACCCCACCTTAATTATTCACAGATTTAATATACTGAAGTATCATTAACATTCAGGGCTCCATCTTAAAGTAATTAAAATGCAGGAAGACTTAGTAGAGGTCATTTTGAAAAACACCTATCCAGGGGCATGAAGAAGGAGGCTGGCTGGAAGAGAGAAGCAAGACATTTTAAGGAGGAAAACAAATGCTTATTGACTCAGAGGTCAAAAAAAACCCTCAAAGAGCTTTGATTAAAGAGACGTACTTTTATAAAGTGCATTTCATCTGTGTGCTTTGTACATAAGCTCCCTGACACACCACCAGCTCTTTGGAAATAGTTTTCAGTAACGTGGATTTTTTGTACAAACCACTTCTGTCAAGCATTTTATGTTGTGTTTAGCCCTGAACCTTCCATAAGGGAGCCATGTATCCAACAAGGTGCCTTGAGCAGCTCAGTCTTGAGGCCTTCTGAAAAGGAAGTCTGGCTGGTCAACCTAGCTGAAAACTCGGGTAAGCTTTGCTTCTGCAGCAGGTAACACACATGCTTTCTCCTTATTTCCCCCAAATGTTATGCATTTTTTAAAACCATTTTTATTTAAATCTGGATTTCAAATTTAGTTTGCTCAGGATTAAAAGTTTCATTTTATGGTTCTCTGACTCTCAGTAGTTGAAATGGATCCTTAGATAAATGATAAATTATTTTCCTGCAGGACTATTCTCCTGAGATTAGAATGATTAAAATTTTTCGGCTAAAAAAATCCCATTAAGTACCTTATGAGCCAGTGGCAGATTTAGTAGGCACACTTGCCCCAATGCCGTAATGACATAGTCGTGACATTTGAAAGAACAATGTTAACCAAAATGGTTAGTATGCAAAAAAGCTAGTGATGACAGTCCCACATAATCCACCCTTTTTTCTCTACACTCAGCTTTTTTTTTAAGAAAGCCTTTAAAAAGATACATCCTCAGTATGAAAAGAAAGGACAGCCCTGTGATTAAGACATTTGATTTGCATTTCAATTTGAGTCCTGTTCCTGTCTTTCACTTGCATACTACTGTCCCACTTAATTTGCCTGATCCTCATTTTTCTCTTCTATAAAAAAAGACTGGAAAGAGTCAATCCCTGGTTTTGCCTATTTGGACTGGGTGTTTCCAAAGCAGAAACTGAAGGCTGATAGGGACCTTCTCTTCTGAAAAACACTGCAGAATCTCAACTGCTGAAAACTGAAGTTTTCCTAGTCAGCCATTTCTAGATCCACAGCTTTTGGGGCTAAGTCTTGCTTCTTTTGTTAGTCACATTTTTTAAATTTTATTATTCAAGGAGCTGAAGTAAACTAAATATGAGCATTAGGCCAAAGTTTCCTGCTCTGTATTTGTTGCAGAAGGCCAGAAAACATTTGAAAATAACTTCACTAGATTTACTCAGGTTCAGGAGAAGCAGTACATTTTGGGAACAGGCTGAAGATAGCCAGGTAAGATGAAGTGCAGCAACAGAAAATGCTTTGAGCTGCTACAGAAAGTTGTTAGGATTGGGGCTGGAAAAGGCAGGAAGCACCACCCAGCAGGGGAATGATTTACCACTTCACAAATTAGCCCCAAGGCATTCCATGGAGCTGCCAAGGGAGGATACTTTTTCCACCCTCCCACAGGAGAGATGGATTCACAGATTCCTCAGGGTGAAGGCAGTTTACAAGTTAGGTGTACCAGCAGAGCAGATCTAATCTGTGATGTGAAAAGGCCTTCTGAGTGTCAAAGAAGAAAGGCAGCTATTCGTGGTTTATGTTCATTTCTGTTACAGGCAATGCCCACCTATAACCAAATAAAGGCATGTTTACACCACTTACAAGTGTGTGATCCCAGGGCAGATTTGAGGATGATGGTTGCTAAACTAGGATCCCAGAGTATGTATGCTGGTACTGGTGCAAGGCTGTGCCCAGGCACTTCAACTTGCCTTTCAGAAAGCTGGCATCTCTCTGTCCATGTTCTTCTGGACTGTTTTTTTGTTTGTTTGTTTTTTTTTTTTTTTTTCAGCAGTCAGCACTTCACACTGAGGTATTCACTTATAGTCTGAGTTTTTCCTGGAGAAAGCACCAAAAACAAGTTACAAAGGAAAACTGCACCCACCTTTGGTCTGCTTGCTGTCTTGGAGCATCACATGGACATACGGGCTTTCTATTGTTCTGTCAGTGTCTGCATTTGAACTGAAAGTTGAAATGGTCAGAAGACATTGACTTAAGTAGCAGTCCAAACGTGCAGTACAAATTTCACATCAGCACCATTATACAAACAACACACAGCTCTCATTTCCTTCCCCTCCAGCAGCACTGTCTCTGGAGGGACTGAGTTTGCAGAAGAAAATCAGCAGGATTTCACAAATGGACAAAACTGAAGTGATGCTGCTCACTCAAGGGCTTGTAGGCATCTGGACATCATGCTTGCCTAGTTTAATAAAGGCCAATTAGTACCCCATGTGGCAACATATCTTTGAGGGGATATGCTCAAATACAGTGTATATTTTTCTACCTACATTGGCATCAGGTATCACAGAAGCTCATGCCACTTGAAGCGCCGTGCAGAGATCTCCAAGCTCACCACAGCCAGGCAGTCCCCAAGGTGCTGCATCACTCTGTGCAGGGGTAAAGGCTTGGACATTGAAGCAACACATGTAGAACTTGCTAGGCAGGTTCCTGTAGCTCAGCCCAGCAGTGCAACGCAGCTGTACTGCTTCTGATACCAGCCGGCTCCACGCTGAAGCAGCTCAAGTGCCTCTGCACTGCGTTTGCCAGTGCTCCACTTTTCAAGATTACCTCATTTGGTACTCGAAGAAGTATTAGCAGTTCCTTTGTCTTCTGTTACTGTGATGTTAAGTGTGGTGTTTAAAAAAACATTCAAAAGAGGATCCAAACCCATTGCTTTTTGGCCAAGAACAATTTTAAGCATCCAATCCCCATGAAATGTCTTCAGCGGTTATTTTAGGGTTATGTTCCTTTCTAAGGTCCTTTACACTTCTGTACAAAAAGCCTTTTTGCTAGCAACCCCTTTTGCCAATTCCACAGCAAGCAGGAACACAACCTTTGCAAAAGACAAACACAAGTGGAGCAAGAACTGCCAAGCAGTCCGACAGTGCTAATACCTCTGTATGAAAAACAAACTGTAATGCTAATTTACAGAGTTGAAGATGAAAAGGAGACATATTCACACTTAGACTATTCAAGTGTAGCAATTACTTTCAGATCTTAAAATGGAGCTTTCCCTTAAGCCAAGCTGCCACCTCCTTTCCCTCACTGTGAGGAAGCTTTGTTGAGGACAACTAGGCTTGTCTTGCAGAAAATGTGTGCTTTTAGCAAGTGAAGGTTGAGTTTAAATCTCACACCCCTGCACACAAGGACTAATATTTCTCTTCAGAGGTGGCCTCGCAACTGAGAAAGGGCACTGGAAGTGTGGTAGCCATCAGAGTTAGTAGCATTATTATATTTTTTGGGACTCAGTTTCTCCATGATGAGTATGCTTTAAGGTACTGTCTTGATTTGAGGAACACAGGACTAACTTCCCTTCTAATGTTTGGGAAAACTGCACTTTCAGAAGACTCTAGTGTCTGAATTTGTGAAAATATTTACTTTATAGCTAGCTAGGCTATATGGGATTCAAGGTCTCAGTGTTTTCCAGCCTTGCCAGGTGTACAGATGAGAAGCAGTGAGGCCTGGGACTTGATCAAGGCTGGCCAACAGGGTCATTTCATACCATGAACCTCACTCAGTATAAATTAGGAAGCTTGCTGAGGCTTTCTCTCTCTTCCTTGATGTCTGTGATCCTGAGAACTTCTTGCCCTGGTGCCGGACCCCTGAGCCCTTCCCTTCCTCCCAAAGCCATTGTGTTGCAGTGTCCGACATTTGCTGTCCGCTGCTGGGAGTACACAGTTTCCTACAGGTAAAATTGACTGAGTATAAATTTTGTATATCTTATATCAGTATCAGGATTAATACTGGGTCTTTATTATTATTGTTAATTATTTAGTCTTCTTATATTAAATCTATTTATATTTCAACCTTTGTGTTCTCTTGTTTTCCTCAGTTCCCCTTCCCGGGTGGGAAGGGGTCATCGCGTGATAGAATGATGTCTAAATGACAATACACTTTTATGGGTTGTGTACCATAACAGGTATACAAGTCAATAGAAGTTCTCTTTGTTGCAAACACTAGGAAACACCCCTAGGAGTCTATCAGCTTTACTCTAGGCAGTGTGGTTTCTCTGGCTCTGTGGCAGCTAAAAGATCTGCTTTTTAATACCAGCTGCTTAAGAGTCTAATGATTCTGCTTTCTAACACAGAAGTGGACAATGATTTCAGTGGGGAGCATGATGAATTTCACTATCTCTCTGGTTACTACATTTGTTTTACACTTCCAACATTCACACCACAGGATAAACAGAAGCTTTAAATCAATTAGTGAATGTTTGTAAAGTTCCATATAATTTAAAAAGCTAAGTGGAAGCTATTATTACCTTCTTTTTATAATTTTGCTATCATTAATCACTCTGCCTTTTAGGGGGAGGACAGCTGACAACCACCTAAAATTTTGATTCATTGGTATTAATCAGAACTATTATCCAAACCTTTCCCGGAGTGAATACATTAAATACTGCCAAAGCCTAATTGCGACGTTACGTATATTATTACTCCTTTTGACCCAGTTGGTTAATGAAGCTATGGGGTCCTCTAGGTTATTTCTCTTGGGCAAAAGCATGGATGGTAGATTCAAGTGCCCTAGAAGCAGTGTGTGCACAATTTTCTTGCACTCAAGGGGAATCCAACAGAAGGCACTTATTTCTTCTCTCACAGCCAGCCACTGCTTTCAGCCAAGGCTCAGCACAGATATCTCTTGGTGCACTTTCTCTGTACAGTGCTGCCCATGCTGTTTCACAGGGAGCCCAGTGTTTTCTTGATCTCTTTCCCCACTTTTCTGGTGTTCCCCTTTTCCTCCTCCCTATTGAGATGCCAGGCTATAACCAGCCACTTTCCTCTGTCATACTGGTTCCTACTACACACTGTTCCTGTGTGTGCTTTTGTTCAGGCCAATACCCAGTTTTCACCTGAGCTTCATACTGGGGTTATTTTACATTTGAGGTAAGTAAGACAAGAGCAGAGACCAATTGTTGAGAATAACAGAAAGTAGTCAGTCAGGTCATGGGTGGGACAGTAAGAAAGACCCTTCTTAAGGGCCCAGATGGGACTGTGTGACTTTTATCCCTGAAAAATGCTGGACTAACAAGAAGAGCGTGAGATCGGCGCCCCTCTTCAAGAATGGAGCAGGAGGCAAACGTCGGTTTACAAGCCCTTTTAATTTCTTATTTTCTGAGTTCTGCATTTTGTTGGTTTCAGAGTTTTGTTTTCATAAATCTAGCTTTCACATTTGATTTTTTTTTTCCTCCTGGATTTTCTTATTTTCTTTTATATTCACACAGATCCACATCAAAGCTCTGGGAAGCCTCACCACAGGTAAGTATTTATAGTGTGGTTTGGGAATTAATTTTGCAAGAAATTTGTATTTAGAAAAATTAAGCAGGCATGGCACAAGACTTGGCCAGGACATAATAACTTTTCACTGTAATTATCTTAATGCCTATGCTCAATTGTCCTAGATGACTGGCTTTGAAAGGACTTCCATGAAGAAATGAAACTGCCTTTTCTGGCAAAGCAGGGTACAAACAGGAGCTGAGGGAAAGGTAGGAGTGAGTATTTGGTGTGGGAGAAAAATGGATGTTCTTGCCCTCTTTGCAGGCTGCATCTGAAAACCTTCTGTCACCCTGCCAGCTTGTCTGTCATCTGTCACATTTCCAATTTGCCTGTCAGCAAGACAGAAGGAAATTGCTTTGGATGAAAGTTATTGACTGTGTCTTGAGAAATCTGAATTCAATCTGCAGCTCTGTCCCAGGGTCTCAGGATGATACTGTGATAATCTTAAGATAGCTTCTGTAAAGGCATCCCAGGCTGCCTTCCGCCTGCCCACTTGCTGAAAGGAAAGAAAACTTCATCAACCCTTTTGCTGGTGCTTTTCTCTGGTGTCGCTTCAGAGGACATTGGTACATGCTGTGCTTACAGGTCCTAACAAATGCAGCTGAGTTCAGCCTCCATAGGGGACCTCAGGGGTTTCTGTATTGCAAATGATTATTCCACAAACCTATGGAAAGTACATATTTTACCTCCATTTTACATGTGGACTGCAGACAGGGAATCTTTAATCTGGCAGTTTTGGAAGAATGGTCTGATAATGCCAAAAACTTTTGATATGTGCTGCATGTGACCCAACACTCATGGAGGCAGCACGTTCTATCTCTGTGGCAGGGTATCTTTTATCCTGGGGTGCAGTTAGTCCCAAAGGTGTAAACACAGATTTAAACCAAAAAGAAATCAAAACATATGAAAGCATTATCTGCATCTTAAAAGAAACTTAGAGCAGGGTTCATCAAATACCGACTATGTTCATACTCCTGAAGCTGAAGCCATGTGGGCCAATTATCCTGAAGCTCTGTGAGGATGTTTGTCTGTGCAGGGATGAGCTAGGACAGTGGCAAGCGTGAGTGTAAATCACAACTGCAGCCTTCACAGCACTCAGGACAAAACCAGATATCAACACAAAGTTGATCGTTACTGCAAAAAGGTACATATCTTTCTCTCTCCACTTTTCAAAATTAGATAAAAATCCTGTTGTTGAACTAGTAGGAGAGAGGCATAACAGAGTCATTTGGCCTTGCACTATATTTAACAATGTTATTCTTTTGATTTAGCCAAAGAGACATCTTTGAGACTTCTTAGCTCCTTTCTGGAGATTCTTAATGGTATCTGAGTGACAAAGGACTGCCATGTACAACACATGCAAGTCCCTGGATCCCACGTCTGGTGAAAGCTGAGGTAATGGAGATATAGAATACTTTTCCAGGAGTGGAAGGGAACATTTTAACATCTTCTTCATCTTTTGTGAATTGCCTGGGCTCTTGTTAGACACAGCTGATGCAGCCCTCCTTTTATATAAGCACTAATCACGGTTCCAGTCTAATTATAGTGTGGTATATTGTGTCTATATGCTTCTATAGAACTTGCCAGAACTGCATAAAAATATTTCATGGGCAAGTTTAGTCTGTAACTTTTCCTGGTGGACACCAGGAGTTTTTGATGCTTTGCTGGAGAAACAGGTATTACTTGGCACAATCATTGTTCTCCCTTTTACTTTCTGCTGTGGCAATCCATGTGTCTTGGTAAACAGAGTAGATTTTAAAATGACTGAGAAGATGGATGGAAAAACTTAAGACCAAGAATAATGTAATAATAGTAGACCATGTCCCAGAGAAAGTAAACTTCTGTATTCTCTATACAGTGCAATAATGACCTATGGTAAACTTTTTGTCTGTGTATGCAGTAATCTTACTATGTACCATCTTATCTTATTAGTATGAAAGGAATTTTGGCATTGAAAGGCCTAATGAATTAAAACCTTGTTGGGGTACACAGAGGAAAGAGAGATTTACACTTGATGTAAAATTTACACTTGATTTTTTTTTTCTGATTAGGGGATAGGGCAGTAAGCTTTGTAACATGTTAATTTGTTAGAGTTGTAATGTGTTTCAACTAAATGGAAAGAAAAGTTGCTTTAATTCTTAAAATGGGTAAGACATTTAATGAGACAAGTTGTTTTCATTTGAAAATATTTGATATATGTGTAAGATATGCTATCATGAGGTAAATGCAAATGAAATTAAACAAAAACAACACAGGACACTAAGTTTATTGCTGGGTGATATATATCATCTCTAGCTAATTAATAAACATGTAAAATAGGCAGGCTCAGAATAAAGAATTCATCAAAGAATGGCTTTCTGGAATGATTTCTCAAGATGATATCATCATGGCTACTATTTATCTTGTTTCTACTACACTGATGGTCTAAGTACAGAGAAGCTTGTCTGGTTTAGTAAAGCTATCTTGGATTTCAGCAGTAAAGATGGTTATTACAGATTTTGTTTGACTGTTTAAAGAAGAAAATCACTACAAGCCACAAACTTCATAAATTAGAAACTTCACTAAACAACAGGATTAATACAGGAGAACCTTGAAGAAGATAAAACAAATATGGGGGAGAGGGGAATGTTAGAAGCATTGTTTACATCTGACTTATAAGTTAAATGCAGAGTTCATCATCTCAAGAAGGAGGCAGCGAGTGGAGCTTTCTTCCTTTGGGAGAAAAAAAAGCAGTGCCTCAAAGTATTTCTCCCTGATTATCAGATGTATCTCAGCCCTGCTTGGGCTTAAAGAGGTGTCTACATGTCACTGCCAGGCTCCTCAGAATGAGAAGAACTTTGTACAGGAACATACTAAGTAAATGGTGGTACCTAATGGTACCAAGGAACTCATCACAAGCAGCAGAACTGGCAGGGTCTCCTCCACCCTTTGAGTAGTTTCACGTGGACACTAAAGTGCAAGGGTTCAAGGTGCAGAGTTTGGGCCGTAGATGGGTAGGCTCCCTGAGTAGCTTTTCCTGCACACAAGACCCCAACCTGACATGCATGAGCCCATCATGACTAACTAGATACTAACAGAGCCACAATGCAAGGGCTCATCAGAGCTTGGTTTTGTTTTGTTTATGTTTTTGTTTTTGTTTCTGGTTTTGGTTTTGGTTTTTTTCCAGGGACGTCATTATGATGGGCTTGCCCAAGGAAAAACCTGGTCAAGCCACACGTTTATGGACTCTCAGTAGTTCAGAACATTCTGCTCTGCACCTTGCCCTGCCTCATCACTGACTTGCCATTGCTTATGTAGGAAATGGTCTGCACATGGAAAGACCATAGCAGGCATGTTTCACTTGGGCTGTAGGGAGCTCCAGACCAGGTTGCCCTTGTCTCTGATCATCCCCTGCTCAATAGGTGAAAAAGTATCACAGTGATGGGAGAACCTTGATGCGTGAGGAAACAGAGCAAGGCACACATTTCACCGGCACTCCCGGTTCTGCATAGGTCTTACTTGAACCCTTGTTTAATCAGGCTGCACAGAGGAGATTCCTAAACATGGAAACTGTGTGCGCTGAACTTCCCCTTTCACTTTGCTTCCTATGACCTGACAGACCTACTTTCTGCAGATGCCAGATAAGTTTCTTACTGTGATTGCTGGATGAAAAATAGTAGCAGCTCCCAAACTCAGTAGTGTGAGAGGGAATTGAGAGAGGACTATGTGTACCTTAAAGTATAAATAGAAGCAAGAAAGCCTGAAACACTCCACTTGTTAGAGAGCTGAAAACGTGCTACCTTGCTTCACACAGCCTATCAACTCCAGCCAGCTCAGAAGAGATGACTAGCTCCATACTCATCCTGCAGGTGCCTGAAAGAGGGTTTGAGGAGTGTGTCTGCATGTGGGCTGCCCTTGGTCCATGTCAAGGTGTTGCAGTGTTGTAGGCTGCCTGTGCTCACCCCAGGCAGATGCAGGGACAGGGCTGGGCACATCAGCCTTCTATCACTTGTGGAAATCTCTTGGCAACGGTTGTATGAGGTATGCAACTCCCCTCATGCCCTATATAATCATCCTTCAAACATGATTTAGCTTATATTCAAATATGATTTAGCTTATATTCAGTCATTTCCCAAGTCACAGGCAATAGGACAAGAAGAAACGGCCTCAAGTTGCGCCACGGGAGGTTCTTTTTGGGCATTAGGAAAAATTTTTACACTGAAAGTGTTAATAAGCACTGGAATGGGCTGCCCAGGGAAGTGGTTGAGGCACCGTCCCTGGAGGTATTTAAAAGAAGGGTTGACATAGTGCTCAGTGACATGGCTTAGTGATGGGTTGTTTTTTTCTTCATGGTTAGGTTGATGGTTGGACTAGATGATCTCAGAGGTCCCTTCCAACCTAGACTATTCTATGATTCTATGAATTAAAGTGATTTTTCTCTCAGTTAAGTCATGTTCAGAGTGTCTGGAATAACCTGGAATTGATAACCCCTTTGCTAAACTTTCTTAGCCCTAACAGAGTATGACAGGTTAGCAAAGGGACTACCTGTGGCAGGGCTACCTGCTCCAAATGGAGCAAGGGGTACAGAGTGATTTCACCTGACCTGTAGGACATCTGGAGTTGTGCACAGATTAGTGACCTTCTGGCTTGTGAGAGAGATATCAGACAGAGGCTGCCAGGATGAAAGGCAAGGACTCCTTGCACTTTTAATATCTCTTTTAATCTCCCTTTCTTTTATATTCCATCTTCTAAAATTAACGTTTGCTGCAGATCTGAAAGAATGTCCCTCTCCCATTCCTCTCCTACAAGAAAGTGCGCAGTTGCTTCCCTAGTGTTAGATGTCTACAAACTTCCATGGCTTTTCAATTAAGCTTTTACAAAGCTTGTTTGTTTGGTCAAAAAGCAGATCACCGTGAAACTGCCAGGTCTTGGTGGCCCTCTCCTGGCCACACTTGTGCCATGCGTTTGTCCTCAGACCCAAACCCCGTTGCAGCACAGCCCCAGACCGCATGCCCTGCACTGTGCCTGGCTTGGCAGCTTGCTTCAGGCAGCAGCTAAGAGCACTTAGACAAAATGAAGCAAGAAGTTGAATATATTTACCTTTGGATTAAACAGGACGCCTTCATGTTTTACATACTGTCATTTTGCCAAGTGGCAAGCTAAATATAACCAGAGCTCCTTTATCACTTGCAATATGAGGTGCTGTTCAGTACAATTAAATGTTTAGAACTATGTTGATCACTATAGTTAGGATACGTCGCACCTAATTTGGTCCCTCAGATCTTTTGATACCTACCCTTCGTTAGTGTCCTTTATAGTAATTCTTTTGGCTGTTTTCAGGAGGTGCTTTCTAAAGGTGAACGTTTCTCTTCACCTCAGAGGCAAGTAATCAGTGCCATACACCAGAATATAGTCAGTTATCTTTCCTCTTTCCTTGCGAGAGCCTAATTCTCCTCTTACTTTCATTGGGATGGAAAACAGCTATTCCAGTGAAGGATATCACATTGCTTTGGTGTGGAAAATGGTGTAGATAAAAGCAGAACTAGGCCCCAAATCTCCTTAATGATAAAGAGGGTTCTTGCCACTACTGGTATCCTTCACCTTCCTTCTTCCCTCCCTCCCCTTTCTCCTCCTACTATCCTTTTCCCATCTCCCTGGGTGGGAAACCGTTCAGGGCTTCTGAAACCCCTCTTTTGTCTGGCAACATGGGAAATTCTTCCTGCATTGATTTTAAATATTTGAGACTAAAATATTTGAAATGCAGTACACTGACAACATGGATTTCATAAAGACTGATGAGTCACATAGCAGGAAAAGGAAATCAAAATACCCATTGATGATACATTGCTGATGGAGTTTGCAGGTGACTGAAAAGTCTGGGCAGTGCTAAATAATATAAAGCACCATGTCACTGTTACAGTATAGTCTAACTTGTTTGGGGAAGAGGAGAAATTAAAGACTTGTGTTGTTATAACACCACATATCATATGTATACAGGAAGACAGGAATTCCCATAGCATCAGGTACTCTGTCCTGAGAAGCTGTGACTGTTTCTAGTATATCTTTTTTAACCAGCTGAACTTAAGTACCCAGTGCAACTACAGGGTCAGAAGCCTCAACATGGCCCCAAGAGAGACAAGCCACCATCTATGAGGAGAGACCATTGCCCTGCTCTGAGCAGGGGCCTGGGCACAATTCCACTCTTAGTCCTGCTCTGCCCCTGGCTCCACAGAGTGCTGGATAAACAAAGCAGGTATTGAAGTGGAACAAAAAAGAAAATCAGAGAAGTGAAAAATGTGTTTTTCTTGTGAAAAACTGAGGTATCAGTTCATATTTCTTATACAACAGAGGATTTGAAGTGTTTCAACAAAATTTCCAAGAACCCACACGAGAGAACAACTTAGTTAAAGAGTTCTCAGAGCTGTAGGATATAATGAGCTACCAAGACTGGAAGCAGGAGTTAAAAACATTCATACTGAAATAAAAAGATAAATTATATGCCTGAAAAAAAAAAAGAGAAGAAGATATGAAGGCACTCAGTAACATCCTACAATGAGATTGTTAAAGGCTTGTTGATACCTAAGAGCAAGAAGCAGCCTTTCTTGGGCATTTCAGAAGTGTCTATAAGGCCAACGTTCCATTAATTTGTCTCTGAAAATCTTACACTTGAAGTTAAATATGAATACATAAATTGATAGCTGATCTAAACATTTGTTAGCATAGTAATCACTTGGAAAGCATAGCACAGAAAGAGCTTTGTGGCCATTAATACGCAGTATGTATCACTCTTCTTTGCAGCAAGGCGATTACTTCCTAAACAGTAGGCTCACGGTATGAAAAGACTGACAGTGTAAGCAAACCAGATTTGCCCCTGATTGAGAGCCAAGCCTCTAATCCAGGTTTAAAAAAAACCCAAAACTATGTGCTCCCTGCGAAAGGCAATTCAGGACTGGTATCAGGCAGCACGACCGGGCTGCAGGGCTGCCCCAGGCTGTGCCATCACAGCTCCTTGGCTTCATCCCGGCTACAGCTCTTGACTGTAAACAGGCCACCACTGTGAAGAACCACATCAGCTAACAGCATGCTAAAATGACTCTGCAGCCTTAGCAAAACAGTATCAGGTTGGCTGTTGGTGGTCAGCGCCTGGTACAGGGAGGCGCTTGCATGTCCAATTTAGAACAATATTCTGTTGCGAACATTTAATAGTGCTAAATCCCAACAGCCACTGTTACAATAAGCAACACATGATAAAACCTGAACATTTATTACAATGCTTTTCTGGAAAGATTTGCCATCATCTGTAGTATTCTTCTGAGATTAGTACTGTTATAACAGTTGTTGTTAGACTACTTAATGTTTACCTGTGAAGGCAGGCGAGGGTCACGTATCTCTGAGACGATGAGACCTCCCTAATATTGCCCATGTTCCTTGTGTTGACTTGCTTCAGACTGAATTGATCTCACACAGGCAGAGCTATCCTACTGTTGACTTCCCACACTACCTGAACTTCATGTTCAAAGTCCTGAACTCTGAATTCAAAGACAGGCCTGGCCTTGCTTCCCAGACTCTCTTGCTCTTCTACTTCTCCCATCATTTGTTCAGTAAAACAAATCTCTCCTTCTCTCAGGGACAAAGCATGAAGACAGCTGTCAAATGCCAAAAAAATATAAGAAGCTTCTGGACTGTGAGAACAAAGAAGCTGCCCAAACATGCATTGCCCTTCCTGTACTCAAAGGACTTCTGATCTGCATGTCAAAAAGAAAGGAAAAAAGTATCATTTTAGCTGCCAGGGTGCTTTAGCCATTTTAAGATTGCATTTAAGTGAAGCTGAAAACAAAATTCCACTTTGAAATAAAAAATCAGTACTTTGTTCAAGTGTCAAAAAATGCTCTTAATATTTCTACTCTTAACTTTTTCAATACTCTAAATGATTCTGTCAATTTGGCTACAATGGGCACAGAGTCCTGTGCATGATCCTTTGGAGAGGGAGTTGGGGCTAATACTTCTTTCAGCCTCAGAAATAGTGTTGAATACTAATAAGCTGCTAGGACATCCTTGCCCTGTCTCTCTCACTTTTTGTAGCCCATTGGGATCTACATAAACTTAAGTGTCACGGAGAAAATGTCTTTCCTTTTTCACCTTAAGTAACTGCATTTGTTATAGGTAAGTCTATCATACCCTGTCCCTGTATTTTTAAAGCATAGAGGGAATTAGTTGGCTATTTCTAGCTCCAAAATGCTGGATTAGGTAGAGGTTTCAACTGAATACAACCCAACCACTACAGTCCTTAGTAATGACCTTGGCAAGTCACGCGTATCCCTGCTACTGCTACAGAAAAGAACTGCAGATTCTTTTTTTCCCAAGTAAAATGCATACACCTTTAATTTCCCAAACAGTCTGATTCCCATATGGAATTATATCTCAGTGCTAAATCACTGCTGCCAAGGACTTCTGTCCACCCTGGGTGTGGTGAGCAGAGCTGCTGATGGCCAGGGTCTGACAGAAAACTGTCTGAACCCGTGAAAGACCATCTTTCCTCGTGTAGAACAGCAGATGTGAGAGTGACAAGGCACCTCAATCAAAGTCCTCGACTTTGCCTATCCACTTTGTCCTGTTTTGGAGCAGACTGAGGGACTCCGTGAGGTTCTTTATTTTTTTTTTTTTGGAACTGGAGGTTTCCTTTTTACTCCTGCTTGAACCCCGGAGGGCAGTTCCCAATGGTCTAGTCAGTCAACAGTTTGGTCCAAGCCATGTATCTTGCATCAGATCGCATGGCCTTGGGGAGGGTGGGGATGTTTTCTGTTTCATTCTTGCAAGATGTCTCTTTCTTCACATCATCAGTCAGTTTTTGGGCCTGGGAAGGAAGCATGTATTATGTTAGAGAAGCTGGAGCAGAAGTGCCCTAGTACATACCCATGACACGGGGTTGGGCCCATGCTGTATTCCTTTGAGCTATGTAGTTACATGGACACCTTAGTTTTTCTTCTGACCTTCATGATATGCTCCAAATGCAGTTATTTGTGAGGACTGCTGGAGAAAATGAGTGCTGGGGGAAACATACCTGTCTGGTACAATTGCTGGGGGGAGATGTATATTCAGTAGCAGAGGTAGCTGTTGCAGAGGGAGGATAAAGTGCTGCTTAATTTCATGTACGTGTTTGTAATACAGTCATTAAACAAGAACATTGGAAGAATGGCTTTAGATTTTCATCTAGTGGCTACAACTGTAGCATTTAAAAAAAAAAAAAAAGCAAATGCTGATGAGCAATAACAATATTGTGGGAGGCATATCAATTCAACAGTTATTTAACTTGCATAACTCCCAAATGAAGACCCAATAAAGCTGTTCAGACACAGCTGCCGGAGCTATTGCTACTGTCAGAATACAGGCTATTGAAGTAAAATGCATTGTTAAAACACTAGTTTGAGGATGACAATATTTTCATGGGATATGCTTAGAACAGAATTCTTTTTCTATCATCTCACATTCTTGAATATCGGCCTTGGGTCTAATCTACACTATCCAAGTTGGAATCAGCCACAGGGGTTACATGGCCCAGATTTTTTTTTTCTGTTTTCAAGACAGAAAATTAATGAATATGCCTTAAAATAGCTTTGAGACACACAAAACGGAGCATAACCATTGATGGTGGGTGAAACATTTGGTATCAAATACCTATAAATAATTTAGGTGCTAAAAAGTTTGGTGATGATGAGTAGGTCTAAGGCACTCAATTACCTAACAAGACACCTAGGGAACTCCAATAGTGTTTTCTGCCTCATTAGAATAAAAACATAATTTTTCTCCTATTTCAGCAAATGCCTACTCAACAAACAATAAAATGTGCAAGCTGGAAGTTAAAGACTGGTTAATTGTCCCTTGACATGATCATGCTGAAGTCGAGAAAAGTAAAACCAGCATATGCTGTGTAGACAAAAAAGACATTTTAGCCTAGAAGCTAACATGGTAATGAAAACATGATGAAGGCCACAAAGAACTCTGTATCTCCATTGATGGCAATTCCAAAGTTTTTGTTCAGCAACCATTTGTTTGTTGTGTAGTTTCTAGTACTGTATTTCCTGTCATTAAAAGGAAAACAAGATGCTGTAAGTCAAGTTAACAAGTAGCTTTTCTCAGGCTGCAGATGGTGAACCTACTTTACTGCCCATGCACATACCAGCTGTGTGAGAGTTTCTTCAACCAGGTACACTATGGTTTATGACTTTCATTCCACTTATTAATTACTATTTATTATGGCTGGTTATGAGTACTTAGAAAGTGCTTTTTATCAAAGAACTGTGTGACAGCTAAACAGATTTTGTAAAGGAAAACCACTTTTGTCTTTTCTTTTTGTAATTTGTTGAAGGAACCTAAGACTGTTTTTCAAAAAACTATGGACAGAAGGCCTTGAGCTTCCAGCTTCCAGGCTGCTGGAGAATTGTCTGCCAGGGATGGTGTCTATTTATTGCCCTCTGCTGGTATCGTCCCTAAATTTGATGTTTTAAACCTTACTTGTCTACCATTTGTCTCATCATTTATTTGCAACTGCCAGGCAGTGTAAATGATGCTTTGGAAGAAAGACAGACTGGAAGATCGTCACTGGTAGGATGAAATGTCATGTGCTTAATTGTCAAGAAATTAGGATGTTTGCAAATGAAGTGCTGAGACACTGAATCTCTTGAGCTATTTCTTTAAAAGGATCTTCAAACATGAAATGGAATATGAAAATATGTCCACAGAAATAAACCCTTGAGAAGGGGAATCACACTTTGAGTAAACTGAAGAAACTCCTGCTGATTTTCTTTTAATAGGGAGTTCAAAGCAGTAAAACTGAAGTCAAGGTTCACTATTGTTTAAGTATTCATTGCTTCACTACATCATAAAAATGATGTTTTAGATAAGAAAATAGAATAACTTAGCAAATAGACTGCAAATGTAACATTTCATTTATCATTTCTGCAGATAATGTCTCTGTTCTTTTTTACATCTCATAACAAGTGAAAAACTATATCTCTTGCTTTTAACAACAAATGTACTCAGCCAACAGATGTGGTGTTACTCAATTGCTGGTAATGTTAAAAACAAATTCCATTTGTGGGTTTTTTCTGTTCCTAAACCAAGAAGCACTAGCTTAAATAGTGATGGTTTCTGGGAAGTCTCTGGACGTGCAGTCTAGCTGGGTCCCCTCTGGTTTATGATCTAATAGTCCGACAGCACAGCTGAGCTCCTGGTCTCCCCTTCCCATATTCTCCCTACACTTCATTATCCATCTTCTTTGTCTCTTCCTTTTCCTCTTCCTCCTTTTCTCTTGCTCAGCTCCTATCTTCATCCTGTCCTTGCCACTGATCCACTTTGTATGTTCAAACAGTTCCAGACTAAAAGGCACCAATTATTCACCTAAACTTATTTAATATAACTAGCTATAGGTTGTCACCCCCCAAAAAAAAAAAAACACATTACATTAAACACAAGATGTTGTAGTGATCAAAGCACAATCTTTAGAGACAGCAAGCCTGGACATGATACCAGAAAGTAGTATACTTATAAATTCCTTTAGGAATTTGTTCCAGTGTTCTCATTTTCTTTCTCAACACCACTGAGGAATGTTTTATTAGAAACCAGCCTCCTCAGATTGTTACAGCACACTATTGAATCTTCCCCTCAAGGATCAAAGACTGCCTTAGTACCTAGCATTTTCCTCTTGTGAAAACACTCAAAAAATCACATCTTATCACAAAGATAAGGTAAATAGGCTGAAAGATTTAAGCCTTTCATTATATTACGTTTTCTGCAGACCCTCAGAAGTTCTCTCTTTTCCTTTCTCTTCTGTCCTCCAGCCTCCCTTGCTATACTTTCTTGCTCCCAAAAGTCTCTTTCCTGCGAGAAAAAAGTAAGAGAGAAATTCTGTTTCTGCTGCTGGATGAACTGAGGATGACTGCTCCTGTGATCACAGGCTAATTCCAGCTCTAAGCAGCTGCAACACACTTGGGCTGGGCAGCTTTCAGAATTGAAAAGCCTTCAGCATTCGTGAATTTATACTATTTAAAATGTTCCAAATCATCAGCCTACAAACATTCAGCAGGTGCATTGAAGTTATCTGTAAAGAGCAGCAGGGTAACAACACACCATCCACGTCAGTCATAAAGCTGCAATAAGCCCTGGATTTTGCGCTGCCCATTAAAATTTTCCTTGAATTACTCTTCTGTTGGCTTTCTATATGTCTCCTTCTAATTTGGTATTGAACATCTCAGTATTAGTCAGTGGAGTTAAGGTGGTGTGTTTAATGTATATTTTCCAATGATATTTGGAATGTAGTTAAATAACCCCAGCTTGTATTTCTTTAAATACAAGCCCCGTTTTACTTCACGCATCTGTGCATATGCTCTGTGTTCTGGTATACTGGCTATAAAGTCCAGTTTGAACTAACATTATATTACATGACTGGCCCTTATGATTACTCAGACTCCTTTGCCCCTCGCTTTTCACAAGCATTAATATCTCTAGAATTGTACAGAGAAAGGAAGCACTGAAATACCTTTGCTAGTTTTCTGTACGTTTCTAAAAGTTCTTGCAAAAGGAGTTATGAATATTTATTACAATCATATATTTAAATGGCTCTTATAATGTCTTTATCTGTAAACGAATACTGCATAGAACAGAATGAATAAGAAATTGCTGGGTATAGTGGAAATTTTGTATGACTTCCTTTGCTGTTCTAAAGCTCCCCTCGCTTTGCCATGGAAGAGAGTTATTGAGATCTGCAAGCAGCTGGTTCACTTCACACCACAGAGGAATACATCAGGCCTGACTAGCAAAGCAGAAGATGGGCGTGGAGAAGGAAGGCTGTAGTTCAGCTAAGCCATGTTAAATTAATGGGTAAAGCTTTCAGAAATACCATTTTATACATGAAGCTCTGGTACTTTCACAAGTTGCCCAAAGCAAAACTCCTTAGTTGAATTATTCACTGTGGACAGAGAGAACGCTTTTCTCCTTTGAGAGCTGATATTCTAAATCCTGTGGAGGATGTATATTCTTCGGTCACGGCATTCTCCTCCATGCTGTATGAGGCTGGATTGATGGTCTGCAGCTGCTGTGTTCCCTGATAATTCTTGCCAGGACATTCTTGACAGTGTGAGACCAACTGATTTTCCAGCTACTATTCTCTTGACTGATCTGCATTTGCTAGGAGACACCAGATTTGCACAACTTGTCATCAGCTTTTCCCAGATTGCTGTTAGCTATAGTGTAACTCATGCTTATTAATCCTCATGAACCACAAAATTCAAAAAGAAGGCCGGTGCCAACCTCTCCCCTAGAGCACCAGCTAGTGCTGAAAGCAAGACGGACATCCCAGTAACGCAGGTTGGAAAAGACTGAAGGCAGTTAGCACATGCTGGATGTAAGCAGTAAACAGAATGAATGAATGAATGAACCCACAGCCACACTTTTCCTTTTTATTTTTTTTTCTTTTCTTTCTGGGTTTCTAACTCCAATTTCTGTAATCAAATGACATTATCATTTTCTTTTCTAGAATAAACTTGCTCAGTTTATCTGTTATAAAGACAAGCCTCTCCCGACAGAAATTAGGCAGTGATCAAGCAGTAAGCCACAGCTTCAGGAACCCCACATGGCATGAAGGGAGTTATAAGAACTAAAAGAAATCTTCATGCAAGTTTGAATTGTTTTCAGAAAGTTCATGGAGAAATATTTCAATCCTGATTCTGACATCAAACAGATTTAATAATCAAAAAATAATTTAAAAGAAAATAAGTAGCTTCAGTCAATTAGGCAAGTTCCTTGTGGTAACAGACAGCTTTTTTTACCTCAGTTCATAATTTCAGTGTACAGAATCTTCTATTAAAGAGGTATTTTAAAATGACTGGACTTTATGCCTTCAATAGTTTCCCAGTTTAACTCAGGAAGATGCCATGCAGAAGGTGTCCATTGAGTAATAATAATTATTACTTGAGGTCTCTCTGTTAACCTCTTAGGCTTCATACCAGGGTTCGGAAGCATATGGAAAAGACCTGAGCAAAAAATCATTTAGACTTGGCAAGCTTTCCTCAATGGCAGCCTGTGAAAAAACCTGTTAGGGAATTTAATGATGAACTACAAGAGTTCATCTGCCACAAATTATATCAGTCCAAAAGCTGGCAGAGGTTCCAGTTAATGTATTAAAATACTTTTGCCCTCATGAATGGATCATGGGGCCAGGGCATAGAGGAATAAAGAGCAATATAATATCTACTCTTACTGAGCAACTTTTGCACCCCTATTGAGTTTCAAATGTCAGCTGTCAACAGTGTTTGTATTTTTTCTAAATTGATTGACATGGCCTCAAAAACTCCTCCTAATTGGGAAAGACAAGGGAAGGGAGGCTGATGTGAAAAGGTGGTTTGGAAGCAGGTTATAGCTTCCTGTCAGGCTGAAAGGAAAATGCTGTTTCCACAAATTCTCAGCAACACTAATGTGATGATCACCTTTCCCCAGTGTTTGGCTGTTCAATCCCCTGCCTCATGATAGTGCGCTGTGCTCTCAGTTGTCCCAAACAAGAAGTTCAGCTCCAGGCAAAATATAACATTTCTTCTCATTCTTGACTCAGGTTGTTTCAGTGCTCCAGCACCCTCAGAGATCCAGGTTTGTATAGCTGAGGGGAACAAACACAAGGACAGCCAGGGCTGGGGCTGGTCAGGCACGAAGACAAGGGGATGGCACTCTTCAACGTGGTTTTGTATTAACAAATAACGTGGGTCAATAGAAGTGGATCTCCAGTTGTCCTGAGGACCTTATGTCTATGCTATACCCATCTTACACAAGACATATATCCAGCTCTAATCCAACCTTATAAGCTGAATGCCCACCCATGGCTGTGATGCATTTGTTGCACTCCTGAAGCACCTCCACCCCATCAGTTTTCCCAAAGAAATCCAGCTCCTGCAATCCAAGAGTGCTCTGTGATCACTGAAGAGATGTGCAGAGGGGGCGTGTCTGGGCCAGGACATTTGCTTCAAAAGCTCACCTCTGAGCTGAACTAATGCATGAATGTGGGTGCCAGAACCCCATTCAGCCTCAGGGTGGACAGAATCACAGGTGGAGGGTCTCAGCATGGTCACAACACTGCTGCATCCAGGCTAGTAACCTCCTGGACTTGAATCCAGGGCCACCAGAGGCCTGTGAAGCCTTTCAGCTTCACTAGCTACCGAACCAGATACATGTTGATCAATTTAAACTTATCACTACTGTTTTACTCCTTTTGATTTTATCACACAGCTTCCAGGGGGCTCCTTATACCTTGCTTATCTTCCTTGGTCAAAAGTAGTCCTTCTTGATCTCCACAGCTCACAAACCATATCTCCAAGGGACATGGTGCAGCCAATGACAGCATCTGGCAGCAGCGGGGTAGGGGTCAGGAAGCTTAAAAAATGAATCAATCCAATGGACTTTGTTGGATTGCCTAACTGTCCTTCAACAGGAACCCCACCTCTCCCATCCAGGCACTGAGTGGGTCCATAAACACTGTGTGGGGAAAAAAGGAGGATGCAACAATCCCCCTTCAGTCCTTCGTCTTAAGGTCTAGAGTGATAATTCACCCTCCCTGCCAACAGCATGTGAAGGAAATGTATTCTTGCACTGTAGGCTTTGTTTGTCCTATTAATTTTAGGCAATTAAGGTATCTACATAACCTAAATAGTTCACTCACTTCCAAGACTGGAGAAACAGAAGTGCTCCGATTCAGATTCAGGGACTGTATTCCACAGTTGCTGGTTCCATAAAATGCCTGAGGATTGGTGTATGGCATAATTAATTAGTCTGCTTTTTTGGTGGTTTTTTTTTTGGTTGGTTGTAGGGGGGGCTTTTTTTTTTTGTGTATAGGACATCTAAATGACGAACAAATAAGCTAAAATGCCTTTTGTTTTTGAAAATTTGCATTGAAACGCAGAGCAATTCTGCTTCCGTTGTCACATTTTGGACAGCGTGCAATTCCTATGCTGCAGCTATGTGGGAGCTTCTACAGCATTACCAAGCAAATTTACTGAGATTACCATTTCTACAATAGATGACCAGAAAATGAATAAAGATGACACATTTAATTTATGTGCTTGACATGATTATACCATTTAAGACTATTTAAAATTAGAAAAGGAGACTGAGACTTTCTTCACTTCAGTTTTAGTTCATGGCTTATTGTAAGAAATAAATTCTACTGTTCAATTATTTACAGTCCTAATGGTGTTGCTTTCCTTTAATTGCTGAATATGGATAATAATTTATTTATAGATAAATATATATTAAATTTATTCAGGAGTTAGGGGAGAGCAATAATTAAATACACAGAAAATATCTGAAAAACCGCAAATTAAAGAAATTAATAATAACTAAAGAGATAAAATTATATTTAAATAGATAAAATTATATTTTTATTAGTAGAACAATTATCTCCTATTTGTAACTAAATTCTGCCAATAATATATTGCTGCTGTCCTCATATTTTGCACTACAAAATTAACTTGTCACTTCTGCAGTAATTCTTTATGAAAAATGTATTAAGGTCATGTCAGAATTTCTAAGTAATCAAAAGTATTTCACAAAGGCAATGATTAAGTGTTAGACATGAAAAAAAAAACTGAATACAGGATTATTTTATAAGCAAAGGTTTTGGCCACTGAATTTGAGCATGTTGGAACCTGTTCATTATTAACTGACAAGTGCTACAAAAGGATTAGCATGGACTGTGAGCAGGTATGGCAAGAGGCAATCCCTTTTTGCTGGGTCTGAGTCGAACTGGCAGTGCAATGCTTTTCCATACTTCTGAAGTGAAGGCAGGATGGTGGATCCCTATAGTATCTTTTAAACAGTCACATATTTTTTCATATCACAGCTTAAAGTGAGTTGAAATAAGAGCAATTTTTCCTGTTTTAGCACTGTTACTCCATTTGGCAGTTATAAAACATTGCAGATAAATATTATTGAATATATTTTTAATAAAAAACCACATTTTTTATTTTACTTGACAAAAAAAAAAAAATCTCAAAACGCTTTTGTGGTAGCTATTTACCCAGGAAATCTAACTAGTGGGAATAAGAAGTAGGTTCTAGCACATGGCGGGCTATCATGGTCTCATGAATTTTCAGCTAGTTCTTGTCTATTGTTTTAATCATTCCAGGAGCGTAATTTCAGATAGAGTTACTGAGATGCTGCAGCAGTGCCTTGTTAGTATCATCCATGATGTTAAAATTGCAAAATAATCATGACCACCTTCGACAAACTAAACTGTAACCAGGGCTGGATGTGGTAGAAGGTCAGTGACTCTACTCAGACAGGTTATTTTGCCACTGGGGTCCCCCTTAGGAGCTTTGGCTGGTGCCTGGGTGCAAGAGGCTGACAGTCCTCCAGGCTGCTATGTGCTGGAGGCAGTCAGATTTAAGCATTTTCTCCATTTCTGGACAGCTAAAAGCTTTCTAGGTGACTATGTATGCGTCACACAAGTTTTCATAAATCATAGAATCACAAAGTGCTTTGGATTGCAAGGGACCTTTAAATATAACCTAATCCACCTCCCCTGCCATGGGTAGAGACACCTGCTGCTAGACCAGGTTGCTCAAAGCCCCATCCAAACTGGCCTGTAATGCTTCCAATGATGGGGCATCCACAACTTTGTTGGGCAACCCATTACAGTATCTCACCACCCTCACAGTGAAAAATTGCTTCCTAATGTCAATACCGAAGTTTGAACTCATAGTCAGTGAAGGATTATCGTGATAATAATAGACAAGTAGAAACTTCAACTTCATCAGAAACATCTGAAGAGCTTTCTAACAAAACAGCACCTGGGACCAAGACCTGTGTTAACTGCTTTGGGTGACCAGCCAAAAAAGGACTGAGGATGTCAGAGCCAAACCTGGCTTGGGGACAATCACCCTGCTGAAGGCAAGCCTGTCTTTAGAAAGACTTTTCAGCCACCCTTTTGGAGATGTACCTATGTATTTCTGTCAGCTGAGGGAACAGACTGCTTCTCACAGAAAGCAGTGAGTTGGGAAAGGGCTTGGCAATCCCTGTAACACAGAGAAGTCAATATGTGAAAAGGAATATCAAGGTAGGAAAGGGGGGTGGAAAGTGATCTTGCGCCCATGTGCAGTGCTTTTAAGACTGCTGCTGGAATACTGTACCACCAGGAAGGATGTTGGAGGTGGGGGAATTCAACAGAAGGACACAGAAAATGATCCAGAAGGGGTAGGGGATTCTTAGGATGCAGAAGAACTGAGTTATTCACTTTATTCAAGAAAGGGTGAGAGGTCTTACAATGATTTTAGATGTGTATTTACACATGAAGAAATGCTGGCTTGGGGATTACTTTTGCAGGAATGAATTCATGGGAAAGAGGAAGGAGGAGGACCTTAATAGGGTTGCAAGCTACTGTCAGCACTGCCCAGGGCTGTGCATTTGCTTTGTTAGTGACAGAAGAGCAACACCTACGCATTCCCCCTTCCTCCCTGGGAAAGCTGCACAGCTCCTCCAGCCCCAGCTCTTCCGTCCTGCAGACAGCAGCTTACCAAGATTCAGTAGCGAGAAGCTGAACCCTGCCAGATAAACTCAACCCTGAAATAGGACACGATTTCCTTGAAGTAAGGAAATTAACAGCTGGAATGATTTACCAGGGGAATGGCGCAGGCTCTTAAAATGAAATTAAGTGTCTTCCCAAACTGGCTGCCATCCAGTTGCAGAGCACAGCAATATGTCCTCCTGTTTATACAGAGGACAGTAGTGTATGAATACGGGGGTTCCTTTCACCTCTACCATCTATGAAAGACACACCTGACATTTACAGATACTTTGATTCCTGATCATGCTGACTTTGCAGCAGTTTGTGTTCCTGACCTGACCCGAGGGAGGATGCTGTGCTGCTCTATTTGCTACTTGTCGAATTTGGCAGATTACAAGGAGGAGGGAAAAAAAAAGAAAAAATGCATTTTCCTCAATTTTTTTTCCTAGTGCCAGTCAGTGTAGCAGCTGATTAATAAAAATATAATAGGGGCAGAGAGAAAAGAGCCAACGTCCAGTACCAAATTTCAGAACTGTTTGGTCAAATTTTCAAAATAAATGTGTGGATGTAGAGAAATTTTACCTTTGCAGACAAAAGTACTGTTAAAGAAACAAGTCACTCGGATCCCAATAACCAGGTCTGGCAGTTTGCATTTCATTCAGCTCCATCCCTTTTGGAGTCAGCTGTGTCTCAGCTGACACAGATGAGGACACACCTGGGAGGAATGGGAACACCATCACCCCCTTGGCTTTCTTCTCTGACCCTGATGCCCGCTGGCTATGAAATGGTGGTATATCACTTATGCTTTACACATGTGCTGGCCAAAACCTTAATGTGCATTCAGAGCAAGCTGTCTTCCTCGGGCATGCCAGCTGCAATGCAAAGTAAAAGGAAAGGCAAGCAGGCACTTAAATGGGCTTTGAAGCCCTCATTGTGATGCAGTGAGAATAAAAGCCTCTTTGCTGCCAAAAAAAAAAAAAAAAATATCAATTGGCAGTGGTACAGAGTCTCTCTTTTCACTGTATCCCCTGCTTACACTCACACCTTTACTCCATTATGTCCTTCCACAAATCGACAGCAGTTAAATACATGTTGTCTGGAGCTATTACATGGCTAGCCTGGGAGAGCTCCCTGCTCCTCTCTTCTAACTCGCCTTCCAGCATGGAGATGCCCATATCACCTCCCTATATCCCTCTGCTAAGTTGGGGTGCAAGATCAGGTGCTAACTGTGCCAGTGGCACCACAGGGACCTGGCTGCAGCTTCCCCTTTGCTGTAGTGGGTTTTGGCCACAGCACTGCCATGGTCTGGCTTGGCAGCTTTCGCCAGGTACTTCCCATCACAGAGGTTTTGCTTTCCTCCCCTCCCTCATTTTGCAAGCTCCTTAGGTCTGGGGTTTTTTTTCTTTTGCTGGACGATGTGCAGCATTACATCAAATAACAAATAAATAGCCTGTAACCATCCACATTGCTCCGTCCCTCCCCTGGCTGCGTACATAACACCTCTGTTACTCAACACTCATCCATCCTAGTCAATCCAAGCAGCTTCCTGAGCACAGGACCACGAATGCCTACCCTAAACTGTCCTGACCCACATTTTGGCTGAGCTAGTGCTCCTCCAGAGCAGCTTCCAGGCACAATCTGGCAGGGTGGCCATCCCTAGCAGGCAGTGTGCTGACAGCTGCCTCCATCTGCACGCCAGATGGTGAACTGGCACAGACATGGGCTGTCCCCCAGCAGTAGGTCCTGATGGCCAGGAAAGCTTCTGGGCACGCTTCATTTACAAGTATAGACATGCGGACATGGTCAGCGTGCCCGTGAGTCCATATAGCACTGACACAGCCAGTGCCTGTATGCAGCTGTACCCAGAGAGCGGGTCCAACAGATGCAAACGCTGTTTTTTAAAACCAAGCTGGACTGAGCTCGTAGCCCAAAAGGAGTGGGAGGTAAAGCTGCTTCATATCCATTTTATTGCTTTCATTTCTCAGCTGTTCCAGAGGCTTGAGTTTTCTTTGACATAATTAGGGCTCTATTGCTCTGCCTATAATGTGCGGTGTGCCCTGTACCAGAGCTCATGGCACGGTCCTTGTGAAGAAACCTTGATGGCAGTTATCCTCTATTGCTAAAATATTTCTGCAATCGTACCCTTGGCTTTTCCTTCATTTACTGAAGAGGCTGAAATAAGAAAGAGAATCTTTTTGTTGCACAAAACATAGCAGAGCACTGGGAATAGTATATCAAAAGCTATAGATGTCTCTTAATTTCATGGGTAATTCTTGAATAACCAACTGGACAGAAATTTATATTTAAGTGCTCCCAAAGTTTATGAGCTTTGTACTCCAGAGAGATTTTTCATTTTGGTATTACTACTCAGCTTTGTACCTGAGGTTGAGAAGCAAGGACATGTGGAAAAGACATGGTAGCCCTAACAGCTATTTGTATCACCCTAAATTGTGAAAAACAAACTTTCCCTTGAATAATGCTTGCACCGTCTTTTTCCAAGCAGCTGCACAAAATCATTACACTTTGCAAAATTAGTATGTTTGCTTGACTGTGGAAAAAATAAATTGCACGTATCAGCATTTTGTTTTGATAACTTAAAAAAATATTGTTATCTCCAAATGCCAATTTCTAGGTTATGATTAATAGCAGAAAACTTTTATTTGAAAGTATCCAGTTTTTACTGTAAAAGCCCGTAGGTCCTAGTGGAGGACTTGGATTTATAATGAAATCTGAAAATGCTGGTTTAGTTATTTTGCATCCCCAAGCTGAAAGGATAATTGAACAAACTAGTTCTCAGAATAAACAGGCTCAGGCTTGTGAGATAAAAATCCGACCACAAGATGGCATCTCATTCTCACAGTAACATGCAGTAATGGGCAGGAATATTTCTGAAAAGAAAATGAAGTGCCGATGAGCATTTAGTCAGACAGGGCACTCGATCATAGTACTGCGCATCATGGCACAGGGCTGCAGTAGCAAAACACGGAGCAACCAGCATCTCTTCCTCTCACCCCACCCAAACTGTGCTTTCCTCCATTCATGGGTCCTAACAAAAATTTTGACCTAATGTTTTTAATTGCTGTAATTAAAAAAAAATAATCTGAATCCACCATGAAT
This sequence comes from Nycticryphes semicollaris, assembly GCA_013400055.1. NCBI lineage: Eukaryota > Metazoa > Chordata > Aves > Charadriiformes > Rostratulidae > Nycticryphes > Nycticryphes semicollaris. The sequence goes on from VXBJ01007861.1 coordinate 483,528, forward strand.
GTAACGCAGGCACCTTTCAGGCTTTTAAAGGGAAGATTGATCATTAAAAAAGATTTCAGAAGCTTTTGATTGTGAATTACTCCAAAGGACAATCTGTGGCTGATTTTCTTGATGGCAAAATACTTTGTCATTCTCAAGGATGAGATAATCACTTTCTATAATTCTTCATTTCCAGTACATGCCTAATATCTACAGTATGTTTCCAGTTATCAAAGAGTGATGAGACACAAAATAAGGCTATGGGCTCAGCTGAGAATTGCTTTAGTAATATTACCACAGGGAAAACATGACTGGCTCCAGATTTTAATATAGTATGAAAGCTAAATTCAAAAAACCACGCATTTTAGCTGACAGTGCTGTTTAAAACAGAAGTCTTTAGAAATTCAATATCTTTTATTTCTTATGTGCCCTATTAAATAGTACCTTTCCAGTCTCCAAGCACGGTATTAATTTAGGACCCAATACCTGAGTGTGGATCCTCTCCAATCTCAGACATTTCCATTTCCCGAGTAATCTATGTCCTTCTGCTTCAGCACCAGCACCCCGGGGGCTCCAGTGCCATGGGGGATGGTGCCCCTGAGAGGAGGGAGAGGAGAGGCAGCAGGGCTCCAGACTGCCCTCTGCTTCATGGCATCATCATCATCAACGGTGCATTCACTACCATCTGGTTTCAGATGGGATTTAAACAGGAGCCAGGTGATGAGGGATACGGTAAAGGAAAAAACCAGTTGCCAGCTAGCAAGAAACTGCCTGAAATCTCCCTCTTGGCCTGAGTCATGCCTCTCCTTGCTGGAGGCAGCCGGGATTACAGGCAGCCTTGAGAGCAGAGGAGTGGGGACAAGCAGACAGAAAGCAGATGTGCTGCAAGGTTGTCAAAGTGGCCTGTGAAATCCTCTGAAACATCAGACTATTTGGACAAGACTGTGTCTTGTAAATCACAGTCCTTCCGAAGGCTGTTCCTCTAAGGGTGCATGTGCACATCAGTCCTTGCTAAGGCATGCTGCCCTACTCCGTGCTGCTGTTCTGCTTGTTCTGAAGTGAAATATCTTGCAAATGTTTTGTAAATCACAACCTAAGACAGCAAAAATGCTGCATCCAGCGGAAACTGCAGGGAGAGTTTCAGGAGTCAGGCTGCTATCATCCATACCAGACTGACAGCTCCTTTTCAAAAAATTTGAGGTGGGATCTGTAATGACCATGAGAGGTCATGAACCCACCACAATGGCTCATCAGGAAGACAGCACCCTGTTCTGCAGAAAAATACTGAGACTTCAGCTCATCTGCTGAACCATGAATATTGACTGCCACCCATACCTCCGTCTTATTGAAGGCTTTCACTAATGCATTGGACAAGTATCCTGCTGCAATTAGCATCTGAAATCTAAGAAACAAAAGCCCAGCTCTCTTCAGCTGTGGCTTGGAGAAATGCCATATCAACGTTTTCCCAAGCTCTGCCCCTTTTGTAGCTGCATAAGAGCCTCCTTGTTCCAAAACATTAAGTGAATGATTGTGTGCTACTCCCATGTTTATTAGTGGGAGGCAATGCTTTCCAAAGCCTTGTCTGTTCTTGAAACTAAACAACTGTGCAATAAAAAAAGAAAACATTATGAGAAGTGTTCAGAAAATATCAGGGAAAATATAATTGAAATTGTCCTTTTCTTTCACACATTGAATTTAGCCTGTAAGCATCCACTGTATTTGCACAATTCCCAGCACACTGGGCTTTGGAAACTCTAGGGATAAGAAAATTATAATATTTGGGTTTTAGACAGGATTTAAATGACTACTATAGAACTATTTTAGCAAATAAATAAATATGCTTTAATATGCCAGATAGCTTCCTTGATTCTAAATTAAAATGATCGAATAAAAATATCCAAATCTTTCATTCAACTCACATTTTTATCTTTGTGGCTTAGAAGAGGATTATCACATGGCCATATTATTTACGTATTTTTCAGGCACGATTAAGAAAACATAGTGATTGGAAAAGTATCCCAATTGAGACAAATAATATTTATGCGATCCGTGGGCTGATTGGAGATTTAAAAGTGCTGTTTGTTATGCTACAGCCAGTTATGAAACAAATGATCTGGCTCCAACATAAACTGTTAAAATGAAAATATGCCAGAGGGAGACAGCTGTCAGTACATTAAAAAGTCATTTTCTCAGACAACAAAGACTTAAACCAATCATTTTATAAACATATTTCTTTGCCCAACCAGATTTCTGTAACTCTAATGGTTCGTCTGCTGCATGGAGAAATAAAGTAAGATTTTGCTCATATGATTTGTCAGGAATTTCTACTTGGGAAGAACAGATGATGCTAAAAAATTGAACAAGGATAACAGCATTGTCAGGCTTTCAACTTCGAAATGCATTCTTTCTACACACATCTAAAACGGAAACAACGCATACCACAAACCTTTGACCATGGCCAATCCAGTTTGCATTTAAATGACACTGTTCCCAGTGTCAAGAATTACATTTTGGAGTCATTTTCTCCAGGTTTGCAATAAAGGCTTTGGATTATGAATCAAAAATGTGACCTAACCTGCCAGTGGTGTAAACTTCTATATCTCTATTAAACTGGTGGGTATAGGGATTTATACAGCACAAGGATCTAAAGTCACACTTTACAACCTATGCCATGTTTCATGTTCACCCAGGTTACTGCCTGAACATGCTTTAGGAAAGGCTAGCCCAACAGACAAGCTCAGATCCCCATGTTTTCCCCAAAATAATTGTCCAATTTCATAGCATTGTCCAAGCAATTATACCTTGATCCCACCCTGTCTTAGCCCCTTTTCTGAAATATCACCTCTGTGACCCTCCTCCAGTGAGAAACCAGAGGTCCTGAATTACTCTGTCCTTCTGCATCTGCATATTCAATAGCCCAGAAAGTAAAGGTAGCACTCTACTGTGAAAGTCTGAAATCTCAGCTCTCTGACTTCGGAAAATAAACCAAAATTCATCACCAAGGTAATCCATTACCTGGACTGGGTTAAGAATCATGAGTACCGAGATGACAAGAAATCTCAAGTTCATTAATTCAAGCCAGGAAACTCATGAGAAGGGAACTGGGGGCGGGGGGCGAGCTTTACAACCCTGTTAATGTCTGTGCTGGCATGGACAATTTTGAGCTGACAAGCTATTGCTGGATAAAATACCTTCATTTACTTTGCCTTTTACTCTTGTTCAGTGAGCCAAGTCTTGACAGAGCTATAGTCTCTGTTTTTGTGAAATGTATTTTACCTGTTACTTTTCTTAAAATAATATTTCCTGCTGTTACTTTATAGAAATTCTTCTTTTCTTCTCTCTATTCTCCCCATTTCCCCTTACTTTCTCCCCCTTCTTTTTCCCCTCCTTCCCTCCTTTCCTTTCTTTCTTCTTTCTGTCTTCCCTCTCCTGTTGCCTTATTCTTTCTCTCCTTCCTGCACCTAAAATCTTAGCCTGCCACAGAGAGAAAAATGAAAAATGACCTGTATGGTTGTTAAAGACCCAGGAGCCAAACAGCAAGGAAAAGGAACCCTCCAATGTATTTATTTCTAAATTGTATAATTTGCAGCCAGGCTTCTGTGGGCTTTGAAAACATGGAACTGATAATAAGGTCACCCACTAGGATTTAAAACCAGGGCTGTCTCTAAGGCACAGTATTGAGAGTGGCAGGTGGCAGCCGTGCACAGATACAATCTGTTAAAGCAATAATAATGATTACTACTCAGCGCTCCTCTCCAGAAGCAGCACCACTAATGAAAATGTGATCTGCTGTAACCTAAATATGTCATTATCAGCAACTTCTAAGGCAAGTCTATCAGTACTAGTTGTATACACCATCAGCAAGGCCCACAGTTTCTTCTTCCCAGGAGATGGTGGGGCACTGGCTCCACTCTGCAACAGAAGGAGAAAAGAGCAACCACATAAATCTGCCTTTTTCTCAGAGACAAACCCCGCATGTCTGGCTCTGTCTGGCTCCAGAGGTGTCTACCCTGCGTGGATGGGAGGGTGGCTGTGCCTACATCCAGGAACCCAGAGCATTCCGAGCCTCAAAGCTTCTCCAAGCCCCAGCCAGGCAACAGTCCCTTAGCACAATGGCATCCTTCCCTGGCGTCCCTTCCCTGGCCAGGTGCTGCTCACCCCAGACGAGAAAGATGATTCAGTGCACAGTAGAAGGTAAGTGTAGACGCTGCCAAAGTCTCCTCCAACGTGGTGATGTCTACACTGGAAAGTTATTCAGGGCTCTCAGCCAGTTTTTAGCCTGCACCCATCCATCATCCACTCCTCAGTCTGGTGATTTCAGTCTGGTGCTGCTTTAAGGCCCAAAATGGACTTAGCTTCCAGATCTGGGTGGATCTGCAGCGAGGGTGCAGGCAAGCCAGAGGGCTGGTGGCCCTGTGTTCCTGTCCCCCAGCCCTGGTATCCCTAAAACATGCCAGGGCTCCCACGGGTGGCACAAGGGCAGGTCCTGGCATGCACAGCACCACCAGCTCCATGCTTCACTACACGACTGAGTACAGAAACGATGAGACAATGGGAGCATCAGGCACGCTGTAGCATGGAAAGGCTTCCACGTTGGGCTGATGTGTAAGCTCAGAGATGCTTAGCTCTGAGGAAGGACCTCAGCAAAACATACAGCAGGCATGTAGCCTGCAAGCACATCTTAAATAAAACTTGCTGTGCGACATGTCAGGTTACACAGAAAGAATGTTTTAAAAACACACCAATCCTAACTAAGGAGATAATTTCAAAAATGTTGTCTTGAGCATTTACTGCATATAAATGAAAGCTAGGAAAGGAATAACTTTCTTTTATTTTCTCAGTTTGTTAATAATCTTAATGTAATGAATTAAATCAGCTTGAACTACTTTCATTTCCAGTTCAGACTCCATCTGGTTTTTATGAAGTTGCATCGTGACTATACAAAGAATTTTCCCAAGAAGGAACAAATTCGTGTAGTCAGTACCTCTTCCAATCTGCAAACATAGAGTCAGTAATCCTTTCTCGGCCACAAATGTGCACACACACCACACGGGGACACACACTTTGGGCTCTTGCTGAATGGAGGTTTCCAACACCAGGCAGGCTGTGATGCCGAATCAGACAATGAAGTGATGGTGGTGATACCCTCTCTTCTCCGGGCCATCTACCATGACATTCTCCTTAACAAGTCACTACACTGTTCCTTGCCACTTGTTCGAACAGGAACAGGAAAGTCAGCCTTGCTGCAAATATTTACAGAGCAAGAAATCCTGTTTCCATTTTTAAATCACTGTTTACTCATTATATTGCCCATATGATGATATAATAGATGTTTTTTTCTATCTCCATTTTGGTATCACAAGTAGTTCTGTCCAGCTGCCTATGAAGACATAACCTTTCTTCTTGAATCTGACAGTGAATTAGGTATGCAAGAGAGGAGCTCAGCTGAATTAAACTGTTTCAGTGGGAAATATACAAAAACTGACTATCCTGTAAGACAACTCTATATATGATATTCTTAGGTGTGACACTTCCTTTTTGGGGAATTCAGCTGAAACCTCTCATTTGTATTTATTTTCCTTAGATGTTATTTTTTAACCAGGATGTATCATAGGCTTCTGTTTGACTAGCCACCTTCATATGTTAATCATCACTGCATCTTGGCCAGTTTGTGTGTTGTATGAAAGTAAAAGGCTAATGTGGGGAAAAAAAAAAAAAGCAGACTAGTTTATCTTGTCTACTAAATATGCTCTCTTAAAAAGAGAGTGGTGAGATAAATTATACCTATGTAGTAGCTAAGGCAGCTTCTGTAGGCCTCTGCAAGCTTTAATAATCAAGGGACATTCTGCACTCAGGGAGGGAAGAAGCCTTCTGGAAACGATCTTTTGTGCACAGAACAAAAGCAGGCACGCTCAAAGCAGTTATCCATGATGGAGGAACCACTGATCTCAAGTTTTGGACAACCATGCCACTTCCCTAGTTTTGCACTTGCATCTATTTCCTTTCTTAGCTACTTAGCTGTGCGATGAATTGTAATGGGAGTTGTTCTGAGTAACACAAGTTAAGAGTGGGCTAAAGAAAGCAAGCTGCTACATGAATGGTGCTGTTTGTTACAGCTTTTAAGTTGCTTAAACAGCTATACTGATGAAATGTTGGTAACCATCTGCTACCAACATTTGTAAATAAATATCAAACAACCTAAATATTCCTCAGCTTGTTGCTCTGCTTCAGGCATTGATCTCTTGGTTGTTTGAATTTTTTGTTTTGGTTTGGTTTTGTTTTTTTAAATTTACATATAGTTTATGCACAGACTTCTTCAGACTGTTTAGCTGCCTGAGGGTGATTTCACTATGCTGTTCTTTGGTACCTCTCAATGCAAATTACTCATAACTGAGCAGAGAGGAAGGATACCTATTTCTGATTATCAGATATATATTATTTATCGGCAGCAAAGCAAGCTGTAAAACTGTAATTTCTTCATGGCAGGCTGGGAAGACAGATGAATTATAAACTTTCTTTCCATGAGTTCCATTTGCAAATCTGAGCAAGTGGAACAAACTTGTTCTACTCAGAGAAGGAAGAAGTTTCATAGCATTTAGGAGCCCTACCCAAAGCTCAGCTATGTTTGGCTCCAGGGATATAAGAGATGGAATTTTGAAAGTTTGAATCTTTAGTTTTGTCCTTAAATCAGGGTCAACTATATTTCACACAGCAGCCTGGAATGCTACTCATTTCAATGCACACTCTCTCATGCATGCTTCCTCTCTGACTTGTGATCATACAGCATTTCTTTTGTTTCCGCAACAGTTGCTTATTAGGAAGAATAGTATTATGAAAATTGTACTAGAAATCAGCTATTAGGTATTTCTTCAAGCACCTACCACAATAAATGTTACTTGTTGACTGTTGTTATAATTTTGCATCATAATGCCCCAGGGAAATAAAAGCTGCTCACTTTCAGATCTGATTTCCTTCCTGACAGCTTTGTCTCTACAATAACCAGTAACTCTAAGAGGGCTCAAAGGGAAACTTACATTTTGGGGAAAGTGTTTCAAATATTATGTAGAAATGAAAGGATTTCTTGATAGCCAGATTCTGCTATTAGACTCTTACTTTATGACGACTGGTAGTTAAGTTTTACGACATGATTTTACAACTCCTCCAACACACCAAGAACCGTGCACATTTTTGACATCTTTTTTTCTTTTGCTGATGTTCTGCATTGAGTTATTATCTCTTATTGAACATGACTTCTAAATAGATTGGTGAGATGTAATATAGTAGAAATGTCTCTTGATTAATTTTTTAAAAAAGTTTAAGTATTCCTTTGCCACTAGAGAGCTAGATCAAATATGAGCATAGCTGTATTACTTTACACAAACCAATGATCTTTTTTGCTTCCAGATGACTGCAATGCTTATGAAAGCTGCCAGGATGGATTAAAATCATTCATGAATTTGTAATAAGGGTCTTGGGTTCCACATGGCAAGTATTTTGCAGTAGAAAGGATACATTGCCAAAGGATTCATCCTTGTTAATAGCATACTATGCAGTTTTGAAACACTGGCCTTTCAGACTTGAGCAAATAATTGAATCTCCTTTTGGCTTTGTTCCACTAATGACCCATTGGAATAGGGCAAAATCCTAAAGTCAGAGAGTAAATGGGGTCTTCTTACTGGGACAGGCTTCTAACTGTATTTGATACAGTACTGCACAGAGAGAAATGACAAATGAGACTTGCACTTGAGGTACAAAGTGTTCAGGGGAAAAGGAGGAGCTACTTGATTCTCTTGCAGTGATTTGTAACAAATATTAAGACTGGTATTCATGGAGTGTGACTGGATGTGTGTGTATGAAAGTACCAGGAGAAGCAGTAGAACACATATTAAAAAGAAAGGTATGGAGACGAAGAGAAGGAAGAAACTCATCTAGAGATAAGGCAACAAACAAGATGAAGAGCAAGTCCAGAGCCATAAAATAACCAAAGGCAACAAGACATTCATGACACTCATGATTTTGTAAGGGTGAAACAAAACAGTGAGGCAAAGTATCCCAAACACCACCCCATCCTAGAGTAGGGTATAAAAAGCAAGTCCAAAATCAGTTAATTTACTAATCAAGAAACCCAGTGGCACATTGAGGACTTAACAGACAGTGTCCTTATCCTCTGTGTGATTACACACATGATCCTGGCCAGATCATCTGAACATACACATTTCAGTGCTTTTGAGTACTCAGGTGCGAAAGCATCAAGGGAGATAGTCAACTGCTTACAGAGATTTTGTTTAGAGAACCACATTCCTCTTCCATAGGATATCATGGTGAGCTTTATCATGCTTCAAAATCCTTCAAAACCTAGAGATCTCAAAACTAGAGATCCCAGGTACACACTCTTTCAACTGATGCTTACATCCCCCTGGCAAAGATGTTTGCTGTAATTGCTGTTCAGCAACTTTAAGGTAAAATGATGGTGGCACTGTAAAGATAGACTTTACAAAGTAATGGCAATAGAGAGGGACTAGGCAGCTTGAATGAGCATTCACATGGGTAAAATTTTCTCACATGTGGACACAGCCAGCACGAAATCTATGCATCATTTAAATTCATTAAAATTAGGGAGGCCTTTGGCTGCCCCAGTTTCATCCTCTTTAAACATTTCAGCCAAAAAGAAAACGGCAATAAATGAAGGTCTTACAGACTGTATCATCCATTTACGCTAGTGGCAAGAACAAAGCAGATCAGGTAATATATTGTCTTTACAATGACAGAAGATGTTGTACTGAGCTTTCCAGAAGGATTTGAAATGAAAGCTTAGTGTAATGCTGTAGGATCAGTGTGGAAGCTTGGAAGATTTAGGAGTCTGATTATAACATAGAACATTTTAGTTTTGGGTTACCATTTCATATTCAGATATTTTTCAAGCTTCCATGAAAAGTTTCTATGTGCTGAAAATTAGGACGTGCTATGCAAGTCTGTATCTTCTGTCCTGGTCACACTAAGCAATGTGCCAATCTAGACAGTCAGAAGTTGAAAAACTGGATTATCTCCTTGGTGCAAACGGCAGTCCTTCTGAGCTGTTAGACCAGGCCCCCTGCACAGCTGGATCTAGATGCCTTACAGGATCACCAGCTGGGCATGTCTCAGAGCAAGGACAGAGGAGGACATATATGCCTAAATGAAGACTTCAGTGGATTTAGGGTGATCAAACTGTACTCCAGAAAAAACTATGCACTGCCTTACTTTGAATGCGTCTGACTTTACAGGCGTCCTATCCAGAGTTGTGCTCTGGTATATTAAAAAAAAAAAAAAAATCCTCATCCTGGGCAAAACTGAGCAGCTCTGCAAAAGTCTGTCAAGTACTTCTTCATCTGAAGTTATGGATCCAGTAAATACATACTGCTTAACCTGCAGCATCAGCCACTTCAGAAATGCAGTGGCAGCAACTGCTTTCTTAGGAGTGCCAGAGGATGAGCAAGATATATGGGAGATGCTGTACTCAACAGCTCCTTCAAGTACTGATGCAGTCTCAGAAATCCCAGCCTCCTCTCTTTCCTTTCCTTGCCTTGCCTTTTTCCTTGCCTTTCCTCTCTCCCTCTCTCTCCCTTTCTCTCAGCAACTACCTTGTGAGATTGAAAAGCTGCATTTCCCCACACACTTCCTTCATAAAACATTCAATTCCTTGTTGCACTATGGCATACTGTGTAGCAGGGGAGCAGGAAGGAGCATTCACAGTTGTGACAGTTCCTTCACAGACGTTTGACAAGCAGTTAAGTTCTTCAATTCTGGGGCCTCTGAGCACTAATCCAACATAAACACTGAAAAATAAAAGGTAAGGACATCACCCAACTAAAAAAAGAGAGAAATCTGTTGTTTATTAGCCCAACATACACAATGCTACCAGCTGGCTTTCGTGTGTCATATTCAAATGGCTGCTGTGTCTTTAACAGGTTTGGGCTAATGAACACAGAAAATAAGAGCAAGCCCTTGCTGACTGGCAAATACCACATTCTCTCACCTCATTTCTGCATATTCAGATACTTTCAAAAGCAGGATTTTGTTTTCCAAAGGAAGAAATGACATGCGTTAGCCATGGTCTAGGTTCTGTAATTCTCAAAACCAGCCTGGAAAACTACACTTCAGCTTTAAACTATTCCTTCAGCTTTGAAAATCCTGCTTCCATCAAGGATGAACATCTGTGATGCTCATTTTGTAGCTGTGTTTATCACATATGTGGCCTGACACCCATGCACCTGAGAAAAAGGCATACATGACTTAGAAACCAATCCCATTTAAAAGAATGTCAACATCCAGAAATCTCTCACAGGCAAACCTGTAACAGCTACACAGAAGAAAGAGGTGGGTAAGGATTCAAGGCACGACCTGATGATTTACTAGCATCTAGCAATCAGGCTACTAGATTGCACTAAATAGTATTTCATCAAGAAAGAGAGCTCCCCGTAAAAAAAAAAGGAGCAGAGCAATGAAAAGTGTCATTTACGGTCTCATGTATACTTACTTAGGCTCCACTGAGATTAAGTGTTCTGCATGAATCATAGTGGTACACCGATAGTTTGGCCAATGCTCAGACAGTACATCAGGGAAGAGAATTGCATGTAATAATGCAACATCCTGTTTGGAGGCTTAAGATGAAAAAAATCTAGCAGTAATCACTTCCAAGGCTACTAACTCAGTTCTTATTGCCTTCATAATGACTCCACAGTTATTCAGTCAATGAAAATGGAGTCTGATATTGAGCATCAATAAGATAAATTAACAATAAAATGAGTCTCACTCATGCATCTACCACTCACTGCAGTGGAGACCTGCAAAGATACAGTATGAACTTTTAGAGCATGTTGCTCGCTTTAAGGTGCTGAGATGGTTGAAAGGGAGACAGGAGCAAAGACTTTCTTTACTAAATACTGAGTTGCCTCCTTGAAAAAAAGAAAAAAGCTGTTAAAATTTAATAAACTTTCCAGTGGAATTAAGAAATAGTTCATGTAATAAAGACCTTTTGGCTTACCTATCATTTTGGCTAACAAAATTCTTTTAGGGGCTTCAGATTTGACACTAACACTGTACATGAAGTTTGAAATGTCAGGACATAGGCCTTATGAATTTTGGCATAAGAACAAATATTCCAGACATACCTACTATATTCTAAATAATCAAACAGACGAACAAAACAACCCTCTAAGCAACCAGTCAAACAAAAATCCTCAAGAACTAACAGAAAACATACAAGAGAAACCCAAGCAAATTTAATCTTATTTGTTGTCAGTTTCCTTCCTCCCAGCCTGACTCTCCAGCTCCGGGCAGTTCTCTTCTGCATCTCAAGTCATGATGGAAATAACAGAGAGCAAACTCTCGGCTGAGGATCCCAAATGTCTTATGGTCAATGGATATATCCCCTGAAGACCTGCCTTATATCTAAAATGCAATACCAAGGATTTTATAACAATAGCAGTTTAAAGGACCATCTGCATTAAGCCAGGCGTTTGTCATTCATGGTTTGGAAACCAAAATACTGAGCTCATTCTTTTAAATCCATCTTGTTAAAGCTGGTTATAACACAACAAACAAAGGCTAATGAACAGAAGACTCACTGTGTCGTGTCTAAAATTAGACATTTGTATTGTTACGGGTGTGTGGAATACTCAAAAGGCTATTGTTTTAAGCATCATACGTATCTTTATTAATTTGATAATTACAGCTAGTTAAGTATATTGCTAGCTCAATGGGTAAATGACAGATTAACTTCTAACAAGAACAAACGATGGAGTCAGTATAAAGAGGGATAATTAAAACAAGTCACAAGACTGAATAAAGAGCAAACAGCATGTCTTCTGAAGTTCCTGAAAGGAACAGCACGAACAGCAAGGACAGCATTACCTCTGTTAGTCACTGCCCTGCCTATGGAGGTATTCGATCCTGAAACTGACTTTCTTAGTTGTTTATTGTACCCTCCCCTGCACAGCCAAAAGCAGCCTCATTGGCAATGCCCTGCGTGAGGTGCAGCAAAGTGGCAGCACAGGAAAATGAGAGGAGGGGGTGAGAGAAGTCGGGATTGAGATCATCTGAAACTGCCATAGAATCGCATTTTAAACCGCTTAAAATAAGCAGGCTCATTTTGAAAGAAATGAGTTAAAGAATGATCACATTAGTGGCAATCTGGGCAGGCTTGAGAAAATTTCATCCTCTGGCTGAAACAGCGATGAGGTGGCAAGACAGGCTGAAGAAGACAGAAAGATTCAGCTGAGCTAGACCTGGCTAGACACAGTTCCCACCATGCCTGACATACCACTGGTCCCACATGCCTTTTCATACCACCTGATAAGAAGATATCACTGCATATAGGAGACACTGATCAGGAGGAGATTTAATTAAGAAACTCCATGTTAAAATTTGAAGAAATTCAGTGAAATAACAGAGAGGAGGGAGAAAAACAATACAGTGATACAATACAGTGATACAATTGCCCTTGTATCACTGAATGAAACCATAAACTGCAACTGAGCAGGAAAAACTGACAACAAATTCAAACAAAGATACAGGATAAAAAAAAATAAATATCAGTAGAGCTTTTAGACTTTGCCTTTATCCCAATAAAATATGTACAGTTCCTGAACTGTCTGGGTGGTTTGTCTGATTTCAATCAGCTAAGCATTTGTAGAATGTGTGGTTTGATCCATACGCAGAAGTATTTCACTGAGCAGGGAAGTAACAAATCATAATACAGGTTTGGCGCGACTCCTTCAGAAATACATTTCTGAGCTCCCATTACCATAATGATACTAATATACTGGAAGTAGGTCCAATGAAGAGGAATAAAAGTTGGTTGTAGGATTAAATAATGATTTAGAATAGCTAGAAGCACTTGAAGCATGCAGGCACTCGTAACAGAGAGCTCATTGGACATAGGATGCTAATTTCAAGAATAGCAAAGCGCAGATTAGGAAACAGATCATTTATGAAAGCGTTCTGCACAAGGATATTTTAGGATATTCCAGGATATTTTAGACCATGGAATAGCCTCACAAGAAACATGCGAAACTACAACGTATGGCAACTATTGAGGATGAAATAGTACACTGGTATAAAGGGAAGACTCTGTGAGATAACAGATCCAAACGCATCTGTTGCTGCGCTTGATGAAAGCTAAATTCAAATGACAACAGGGTGGCTGCTAAACAAACATTAACTGTGACAGGAACTCTAATATTTTAATTGGCTTATCCATTCAGTTTGGTTTCCTGTCCCCCTCCTCGGTGCCATTTTTCTTTTACAGTTATATCCTCTACAATAAAATGAGAAGTATATTCGCAATTTTCCTCAAGTACAATTGATTGCCGCATTCCTTGAAATGCCAGACAATTGGCTTCCCTTTCAGACCGTCCACGTTTTTACACAAAACCATTTCCAGCAATGGTTTTCTGCTGCCACAGCTGTTCTTTAGCCAGCAGAACAGGCTTTTTATTTTTTTTAAGCGTCAATAATAAAAACTAATAAAAGCGTGACATGTCCCCAAAGGACTTGGAGCTAGTCCTAACAGAGCGCTATGGAGAGGAGAGCAATCTTTTCCCCTAGTCCTGTCAATTTAAATGCCATTAAAAGATCAGCTAGTTAAAGCCGTCTTCTGATTATTGCCACCTTTAACGCTGGTGGGAGGATGAGCATTGATGATGCAGACGGCTTTAGATCTTTAAAAGATTTTTTTTTTTTTAATTTTATTTTATAAGGTGCTCCAACTTTGGCCTGAAGAGACACATCTTTAAATTCCTTGCAACTAAAATTTCACTGTGTACTTTCAGACTAGCGCCGTTAGAATTAAAGGAAAAAAAAACCCAACAACTAACCAATCAACCAACCTACAAAAAAAAAAAGCTCTAAACCAATGAAACAAAAACCCCAAATCCAACTTTTTTTTTTCGCATGGGAAACCTCTTCAGCTCAAAACAAATAATAATAATAATAAAAAATTTAAAAAAACCCAACTCTAAAAAAATTTGCATTTGCAAAACACAATGCCGCTAAATATAAGGACCGCGGCTAATCCTGCGATTCTAATTACTGCTCAGCAATCAAGGTGACTTTGGGGGGGGTGGGAAAAA